>CAKAOJ020000314.1:0-380000 GCA_916701645.2 Sebastolobus alascanus
ATATGTAAAAAGTGAGATTTTCATGTCTTTTATATTATAAAGCAGGTTTAAGTGCTATAAAAAATACTGTTAAACTATCAAAACGCTCAATATACGGAGAAACACACACAGCCCGTATTCAGAAATTGTGCTAAATGTGTCCCAGTTTATTTCCTGTTGCAGTGTATGTGAATAACATCAGCTGACAGGAAGTAAACATGGACCCACGCCGTTGCCTAGCAACGCAATTCCGTTGCCATTCCGTTGAAATGCACTAAAACGGAGCGTTTCAGACAGGAGGGTGAATACAGGTATATTCAGACAGACAGTACGAGGAAAATAAAGGTGTTTTTTTTTTTAACATTAAAGCATGTAAACATGTTCTAATAGAAACCCAAAATACAAGTATGAACCTGAGAATGAGCTGATATGGGACCTTTAAGATACAGTATGTATTAAACTGTTAATATTTTAGCACTCTCATCCCCACCATTTGGCCCACCAATATTTATCATTGGATTTATTGCTATTATTATTACCTATTTTACTATTATTATTGTCTTTTTTGTTTTCTTTTTCCCCCCTAATCTCATGTAACTTAACCCCACGGCAAAGGAAGCTTTTAAGTGTATGTATGTCTGCGAAGTGTGTAATAAAGATGTCTATTCTATGCGCACGTATCGGCCGATATTCAAAGCCCCAGGTGTCTGTGGGTATGGGGACTGATAAAGTCAGATGGGTGTTATCCTCAGAACTAAATGAGCCAAGTGTGTTTGGTTATCTCAGGTGTTCAGCAGCTGTAGTTTACCTCTCTGGTGTAGAGCAGGTCTCCCATCACGTCTCCTGCCAGACCAGAGCTGTGTCTGGAGATCACCTCTCCCTGCAGCTCCACCAGCAGCCATTCTGCAGACCTGCAGCCATCCACGCTGCTTCTGCAGGAGCACACACAGGCAGCACATATATATATATATATATATATATATCTATAGTGGGCTGGTCCTCCCCATATCATTAACCTGAGGTACCGTCAGCCTGTAAATCGGTAGAAACACAAACGTTGCCCTTCTTACCTGACGACTATCTGAACCATTGTTCTGACGCCTTTACACTCAACTGATCCCAGCGCAGTGTTTATGTTCCGCAGTGTTTCCCGCCAGTTGGAACTCTCGCGAGATTGTCCAGGTTAGGCTCGTTGGAGTAAACGAGACCAGCAGCCTTCACTGAATTCACAGGAAGTCACAGAAGTACTGACTTCCTGTTAGATCTGTAGGCTACTTGTAGTTTTCAGACCACGTTGGGATTTATTTATATTAGTTTGTATATATATATGTGTAAATGTTGGTGTATCTGGTGTTCTATCCTTTATTATTATTATGTCCTCCTTGTAAAGCACTTCGTAATAAGTGTTAAATAAATAACCTTCATTATTATAATAAATATTATTATCAACCACACCAGATGTGTTTAACAGATGAAACCTTCAACATGAGACTAATAAACTACAATCTAGTGTTAAATATTACAATTACACAGAAAGTTGTGACTTTCTACAACACCAGAGCTCTGAACTACGAAGCAGGATTTGGGGTTAGGAGGTAACTTCAGGTTTAACCCTTCAGGGTTTTCAGTCCTACGAAGGTGGATCACTTCTTATCGGGGTAGATCACCATGGTAACTGATGTTGAACACCTGACCTGAACCAGAGCAGGTTATGTTCCAGATAAGAGATCAACTCGTATAAAAGCACTGTCTACTGACCAATCAGAGCTCAGTGTGCGGATCGTATGATAATATTACACAAATATGAAGAAGTTTAAGTCATAATCCAGACTAAAAACAACACAGTTTAAACTGACAAATACAGGAAGGACAGCTGGATTTATGCTGTGGGTGTTTACTGCTTTGAATTATGTTTTTATATTTATTTTTTTTACTTGGTCTTGAGTCCGTTTCACACCGCCAGAGACGAGGACGCAGCTGAAAGAAGGCTGAAATAGTCATACACACAACAATGTTATCAAAGGGCATAATGGAGTGTAATCCATTCATCCTTAACACTCCTAAAAGCTTTTTATATCTAGGCGACTATATCTGACTTTTGAGTGTTCTGTTAAATTAATAAGTCTGTTAATTTAATCATTCACACATCTGGAGTTTTTTCTTTTGCCAACTGTCCTTCCTGCATTTGGCAGCTTCAACTGTTACTGTTAGTCTGGATTAAGTGTTTAACTTCTTTGTATTTGTCTAATATAGTTTACTCTTCCTTTGTAAAATGAGCCGCTCTGCCTGTCTGTCTGCTGTCAGCAGACTTGTCCATGTCTGTGATTGTTCAGATGCTGTAAACACCTCCCTGTTCATGTGAACACGCTCATAACCAGACTGAGAAACCCTGGTTGACTTACAGAGTTGATAACCACCTTCATAGGACCGCTTAGCGGGATCTCGTTTGTTAGGGTTAGTGAAGATAAGGAGAAGATACCCTGGGTATGATGAACTCTCTTCGTAGAACAGGCCTCTGGTGTTTGCTGTCAAAACTAAGAGCCAATCAGCTCTTAGATCAGACGAGGTGTTTCCCATAATGCACTGGGTCTTGCAGTCGGTGGAGAGCAACTGCAGCACCTGGCTCTAAAAACTGCGGCCGCCTCGATCTCGTGAGGTTATCGTTGCCCACGTGTGCATGACGTCAGAGCGAGTCGGCATGAAGTCGGACACAAATCTAACCGGTGATCTATTCTGTGCAGGCCGGGCTTGTCTCCAATGAGCCTATTATTTCATGTGCCATGTAACCCCCAAATATGTTAATGTTAATCTTTACATCGTGTTTGTTTTGTTTGTCTCAGCCTTTGGTTTACTGCAGTGAAAAGGTCATCAGGATTGTTCAGTACTGTGTTTTACTGAAAGGATTCTACTTTTATTACTTGATCAGTATGTCCAGCCTTAGATGAATATATATTATCACAGCATGCCATCTTATTTTTATTGCTAATAAAATATAGAGAGTAGTTGGTCAGACAAGGTGTCCATGGCCTCTGTAGCTCCTGCTACAGACCTTTTATCAAGCACCTTTCAGTATCTTGAAACGAGGCAGCAGTATCCAGAAAACCAGCAGGATTCAGTGTCTCTTCTTGAGGAGTGTGAGCTTAGATTCTAGCAGATGTATCACAGATTTTTACACGTGGTCTCTGCTCTTTATGAAAAGTGTTTTTCCATACAGATAATAACAAGCTGGGCGCATGTTGCTCTGGTTCATTTGAGAAGGCCTGACCGATGCCTACCTGGTGTTATTCCCTCTTCTACCAGCACTGGTTCGACTAGCCAGTGACCTCTACTGGCTCGTCAGGGTATTGATCACCACTCTCTCAATAGGAGCACTGGTTGGTGTTAACTCCACATCCATAATCACTTAATAATAATAATAATAATAATAATCACTTTGCTCTTTTAAATTACAGCCCAGTGTTAAATAAACATGTTCAATAGCAAAAACCATCCTGAGATCTTTCCAATGCAGATTGTTTTGTATCATCTATCTGAAGGATAAATGTGAAAGTGCTTCATCTTAGTGCCAGAGATAAAGGAAATGGAAGGGGGACCTTCCTCATCATCATCATCATCAGTTTGTTAGTTTTGTTTCAGGCTTTTGTTAAAAAAGTAAGCTAGAAAAACTGTTAACATATGAAGCTCCCACAGAGTCATAAAGCTGATAAATACTGTATAAACTATGATTTACATGAAGACAGCAGCCCATATACCAGGGGTCAGGGGTCAGGGGTCAGGGGTCAGGGGTCAGCAACCTTCACTATCAAAAGAGACATTTTAGACAAAAAAAAAAAAATCTGTCTGGGGCCGCAAAACATTTGATCATTGTGATGAAGGTAACACAGTTTATAGTCTTAAGTATATAGAATATAAGTCTAATGCAGTGAGGGCCAAAGTGTTAATGTACTACGGAGTATTAGGGTCACATTGAGGGAAAAAACATCTGAGATTTACAGAATAAAGTCATAATATTACGAGAAAAAAAGTCGTAGTATTACCAGAATAAATTCTTAATATTACAAGAAAAAAGTCATAATATTACGAGAATAATGTCATTACTTTACGAGAAAAAATGTCGTAATATTACAAGAATAAAGTCATAACTTTACGAGAAAAAAAGTCGTAATATTACCAGAATAAAGTTATAACTTTACGAGAAAAAAAAGAAAATAACACGTAAAATTACTATTATAGTATTACTACTTTATTCTCATAATATTCCAACTTTTTTTCTCGTAAACCTATGACTTTATTCTCGTAATATTATGACTTTATTCTCGTAATATTATGACTTTATTCTCGTAATATTATGACTTCATTCTCGTAATATTATGACTTTATTCTCTAAATCTCAGATTTTTTTTTTTCCTCAACGTGGCCCTAATACTCCGTCATACCGTCGTACCATAGACCTACAACAATGATGAATAAAAATGAAAATGTAAACAAAAAATTTCCATTTTTATAAACCCACAGGGAGCCACTGGAGAGGGGATAAAGAGCTGCAGGTTGCTGACCTCTGACCTCTGGTCTAAACGAAACACACTATTTTAATACTGATTGACTCCTATTCTCTACTGCTGTTAATTCATCCATAATATATAAATTGTGGTTTAATCTCCAGGTTCACACCAGAGGCCAAGGCCAGTCGACATCCCTTCGTATACCTGCCGTTCGGGGCCGGTCCCCGTAACTGTGTGGGAATGAGGCTCGCCCAGCTGGAAATCCAAATGGCTCTAGTGCGTCTGTTCAGCAGGTTCAGCATCGTGGCCTGCTCGGAGACCAAGGTGGGTCGGACACTCTTCGAGTCTTAGAAATGATTCATACACACAGAAGACAACATTTACACACTATACGCATGTGCATTTGAAAATCACCTTTAGTAGCTGATGACCTGTTAACACCCCGTCATCATGCAATCATTGGTTATATTATAATAAAGAAATTAAAATATTAAAGCATCTGTGAAAATAAATCCATCAAGAAATAAGGGAACGGACAGAGTGTAGTCACAGCTGTTATGTTCGGTTCACTTATTGTAGTTGCTTTGGGGCTTTACCAACATATGACAATCCAAAAAGACAAAGCACTGCCTAAACCAGAGGTCAGGAACCTGCAGCTCCGGAGCCACATGCGGCTCTTTATGGGGACTTTATTCTCTAATATTACGACTTTTGTTCTCCTAAAGTTATGACTTTATTCTCGTAATATTACAACTTTTGTTCTCGTAAAGTTATGACTTATTCTCATAATATTACGACTTTTTTTCTCGTAAAGTTACAACTTTATTTTCATAATATTACGACTTTTATTCTCGTAATATTATGACTTTATTCTTGAAATATTATGACTTTATTCTCGTAATATTACGACTTTTGTTCTCGTAAAGTTATGACTTTTTTTCTCGTAAAGTTATGACTTTATTCTTGTAATATTATGACTTTATTCTCGTAAAGTTATGACTTTATTCTTGTAATATTATGACTTTTTTCTCGTAAAGTTATGACTTTATTCTTGTAATATTATGACTTTTTTTCATAATATTACGACTTTTTTTCTCGTAAAGTTATGACTTTATTCTATAAATCTCAGATGTTTTTTCCCTCAATGTGGCCCTAATACTCCGTACTACTTTGTCCCTCACTGCATTAGACTTGTATTCTATATACTTAGACTATAAACTGTGTTGCCTTAATCACAATGATCAAATATTTTGTGGCTATAGACAGATTTTTCTTTTTTTTGTCTAAAATGGCTCTTTTGATAGTAAAGGTTGCTGACCCCTGACCCCTGACCCCTGGGGGGACCAGAAGGTGAGCGCTACTCTTTAACGCCATCAGTGGTAACCGCCGTATGAGCGCACTGCAGAGTGGCGGCCATTAGTTAGCCAGTGGGGCAAAACAAAGAGACTCACATGCACTAAAATGCAGGACGACATTGGTGATTTCACAAAATGTTTACACAATGAGATTTTGACTAAATAATCATCGGTAATGTGGATATAATGATTAAGTGGGTAAAGGCAAATAATAGAAGAGTTGATAAAAGTAAGTGTAAGTTTCTTCTTGTTCTTGTGATACTTGTCTGTTTCCAGGTGAGAAACGTTCTGCCCTGCTGGCAAATTACAGTCCATTTTCTTTACTCCTCCTTCCCCCTCAAACCTCATCACCACTAGAGCTGGGCAATATGACGATATATTAGTAATATATAATAATATAATATAATATATATATATATCATCAAAACAATATAAAAATGTCTACTGTATATATTTTTCTATATCGTTTCTATCGCGATATAGGCTAGGTCTACATTTATTTATTTTTTCTCATTAATTTCACCTAAAACTGTTATGTTTATTTTGCACTCAAGTTCTTAAAATGAGAAAATACTCTGTGCTTTTCATTTGTCAAGAATTCACAAAGGAGTTTACAAAAATAGGTTTACCATGTGTTTATTTCATAAAGACATTTATTTATTTATCTGTTTATTCCTCCTACTCCCACTAGCCTTCCCATTCCTTTATCAGTCCTCACTCAACTCCATGCTGTTGTAACTGACTTCGAAGTTTGTCTACTTCCTTTCCCACCATGGTGCAGCAATCAGCAAGAAGTAGCGTGAAAGTATCGTACCGGCGGCCCTTCACAGGCCACCAGCCGATGCTCCCACACTCTACTCTCCAGCGATTACCAAATCCACAGGCTTTTCTTCAATTAAGTAAATAGGTCAATTTTATTTGTATAGCCCAATGACACAAATCACTTGCTTCAGGGGGCTTTACAATCTGTAGAGCATACGACACCCTCTGTCCTTTACAGTACGACCCTCACATCGGATGAGGAAAAACTTAGCCAGAAAATCCCTTTTAACAGGGTTAAAATGGAAGAAACCTCAGGAAGAGCAACAGAGGAGGGATCCCTCTTCCAGGACGGACAGACGGATAACATGTGTCGGATGGAGTGGTTGTGGAGTGGTTCTTTGGGAAAAATGGCTAACCAGTCGGATTATTGTCAAGGCCTATTGAAGGAGGCGGGGTCACACGTCATCATCGCGTCATATCTTTGGGGTACAACACATGCGCAGTAAAATCTGGTCTGCACCTGCCGAAACTGAACCAATCGTAACGCACGACCGCAGCTTCAGTTACACTGCGCATGTGTTATACCCCAAGACCCGTGTCTGCCCGTGTCCCAGCCTCCTTCAATAGGCCTTGATTATTGTGACTCCAAGTCACAGACGTGTAGCTTCTGGTAGTAACTTTCTTCCTGGACTATATTTTGGAAGGCTGTTGAGAAAAGGTTGTGCAAATGTTGGTGTCATTAATGACATTTGTGTCATAGACATGGCATTAACGTTTTTAAATGATTAAAAAAAATGCAGCTCAACTTTCAAATACAGCGTCACATGTAAAGTTGTATTCATCATAGTTTGCATACCTTAGTAGGAGTAGGAGTTCTTCTATGACAGGCGTTCATGGTCCCTTTGGTCTCAGCCGTTCACCGGTCAGTGAGTCATGGTCCCCTTTGGTCTCAGCCGTTCACCGGTCAGTGAGTCATGGTCCCCTTTAGTCTCAGCCGTTCACCGGTCAGTGAGTCATGGTCCCCTTTGGTCTCAGCCGTTCACCGGTCAGTGACTCATGGTCCCCTTTGGTCTCAGCCGTTCACCGGTCAGTGACTCATGGTTCCCTTTGGTCTCAGCCGTTCACCGGTCAGTGAGTCATGGTCCCCTTTGGTCTCAGCCGTTCACCGGTCAGTGACTCATGGTCCCCTTTGGTCTCAGCCGTTCACCGGTCAGTGACTCATGGTTCCCTTTGGTCTCAGCCGTTCACCGGTCAGTGAGTCATGGTCCCCTTTGGTCTCAGCCGTTCACCGGTCAGTGACTCATGGTCCCCTTTGGTCTCAGCCGTTCACCGGTCAGTGAGTCATGGTCCCCTTTGGTCTCAGCCGTTCACCGGTCAGTGAGTCATGGTCCCCTTTGGTCTCAGCCGTTCACCGGTCAGTGAGTCATGGTCCCCTTTGGTCTCAGCCGTTCACCGGTCAGTGAGTCATGGTCCCCTTTGGTCTCAGCCGTTCACCAGTCAGTGAGTCATGGTCCCCTTTGGTCTCAGCCGTTCACCAGTCAGTGAGTCATGGTCCCCTTTGGTCTCAGCCGTTCACCGGTCAGTGACTCATGGTCCCCTTTGGTCTCAGCCGTTCACCGGTCAGTGACTCATGGTCCCCTTTACCCCTTTACTCTTCATATTTGCACTACTATTTGCACTATTGCACTATTGCACCATTGGCACACTGTCACTTCACTGCTGTACTTACTTATGTTATCTTATTTTTATTTTTATTTTATTTTATTTTTATTTCACTTTATTCTATTTGATTGTATCTTTTTTAAGGTGTATTGGTGTTGGGACTTGTTGTATATGCTACTGGATGCCTAAATTTCCTTCGGGATCAATAAAGTATCTATCTATCTATCTATCCTTTGGTCTCAGCCGTTCACCGGTCAGTGAGTCATGGTCCCCTTTGGTCTCAGCCGTTCACCGGTCAGTGAGTCATGGTCCCCTTTGGTCTCAGCCGTTCACCGGTCAGTGAGTCATGGTCCCCTTTGGTCTCAGCCGTTCACCGGTCAGTGACTCATGGTCCCCTTTGGTCTCAGCCGTTCACCGGTCAGTGACTCATGGTTCCCTTTGGTCTCAGCCGTTCACCGGTCAGTGAGTCATGGTCCCCTTTGGTCTCAGCCGTTCACCGGTCAGTGACTCATGGTCCCCTTTGGTCTCAGCCGTTCACCGGTCAGTGACTCATGGTCCCCTTTACCCCTTTACTCTTCATATTTGCACTACTATTTGCACTATTGCACTATTGCACCATTGGCACACTGTCACTTCACTGCTGTACTTACTTATGTTATCTTATTTTTATTTTTATTTTATTTTATTTTTATTTCACTTTATTCTATTTGATTGTATCTTTTTTAAGGTGTATTGGTGTTGGGACTTGTTGTATATGCTACTGGATGCCTAAATTTCCTTCGGGATCAATAAAGTATCTATCTATCTATCTATCCTTTGGTCTCAGCCGTTCACCGGTCAGTGAGTCATGGTCCCCTTTGGTCTCAGCCGTTCACCGGTCAGTGAGTCATGGTCCCCTTCGGTCTCAGCCGTTCACCGGTCAGTGAGTCATGGTCCCCTTTGGTCTCAGCCGTTCACCGGTCAGTGACTCATGGTCCCCTTTGGTCTCAGCCGTTCACCGGTCAGTGAGTCATGGTCCCCTTTGGTCTCAGCCGTTCACCGCTCAGTGAGTCATGGTCCCCTTTGGTCTCAGCCGTTCACCGGTCAGTGAGTCATGGTCCCCTTTGGTCTCAGCCGTTCACCGGTCAGTGACTCATGGTCCCCTTTGGTCTCAGCCGTTCACCGCTCAGTGAGTCATGGTCCCCTTTGGTCTCAGCCGTTCACCGGTCAGTGAGTCATGGTCCTCTTTGGTCTCAGCCGTTCACCGGTCAGTGACTCTTATCGGGGGACTCGCTGCTTCAGTCATCATCGTTCTTTGGTGCACAGAAGCAGCAGAAAACCTTCCTCTTCAAGATGGACAAGAATCTTCGGATTCCTCTCTTCTTCTCCTTCTTGGGCTCATTGGCTGCTGCAAATTACAAGTGTAGTCTGTGTTTTAATCGCAAAGTCATGAATCATGAAGGTATTACTGTAAATGGAGAGTGGAAGGAGGGGTGGAGGTGAATATTTCCTACCAGGTGTGTGAGAGGATTCTGGGCTGTATTGAGGAGCCGATGGGATGATCACGCTGTCCGAGTCCTCAGATGTGCTGTCCGAGTCCTCAGATGTGCTGTCCGAGTCCTCAGATGTGCTGTCCGAGTCCTCAGATGTTCTGTCCGAGTCCTCAGATTTGCTGTCCGAGTCTTCAGATGTGCTGTCTTCCTTACTAGAGAGACTGCTATCAGTCGTGTCACTGACCGACTTTGAGTCTCTAGCATCCTCATCCTTTGGAGAGTTGGCTTCCTCATCCTTTGGAGAGTTGGCTTTCTCATCCTTTGGAGAGTTGGATTCCTCATCCTGGGGACAGTTGGATTCCTCATCCTGGGGACAGTTGGATTCCTCATCCTGGGGACAGTTGGATTCCTCATCTTGGGGACAGTTGGATTCCTCATCCTGGGGACAGTTGGATTCCTCATCCTTGGGACAGTTGGATTCATCATCTTGGGGACAGTTGGATTCCTCATCCTGGGGACAGTTGGATTCCTCATCCTTGGGACAGTTGGATTCCTCATCTTGGGGACAGTTGGATTCCTCATCCTTGGGACAGTTGGATTCCTCATCCTTGGGACAGTTGGATTCCTCATCCTGGGGACAGTTGGATTCCTCATCCTGGGGACAGTTGGATTCCTCATCCTGGGGACAGTTGGATTCCTCATCTTGGGGACAGTTGGATTCCTCATCCTGGGGACAGTTGGATTCCTCATCCTTGGGACAGTTGGATTCATCATCTTGGGGACAGTTGGATTCCTCATCCTGGGGACAGTTGGATTCCTCATCCTTGGGACAGTTGGATTCCTCATCTTGGGGACAGTTGGATTCCTCATCCTTGGGACAGTTGGATTCCTCATCCTTGGGACAGTTGGATTCCTCATCCTGGGGACAGTTGGATTCCTCAACCTTTGGAGAGTTGGATTCCTCATTCTTTGGAGAGTTGGATTCCTCATCCTTGGGACAGTTGGATTCCTCATCCTTTGGAGAGTTGGATTGCTCAACCTTTGGAGAGTTGGATTTCTCCTTCACAACCTGGGGACTATACAAACACACATATACACAGAGTCATTGTTGGCCCATACTAGAACAAGAAAACATTGCCTGTCCAGATTAGAGGGAAATAGTGACATTATCTTTTTGATAGCAAGGGCGCGCCTCCCGTTACTTCTTTTGATAGCACCTATAATAGTTCAATGTGGTAAATGGATATTCGCTATATGTCTAGTGCGGTTCATTTTGCTGGCAAACAGCAGGAATTTCATACATTCTGTTACAGGTGATTGAGAGAAGGGGGCCTCCGAGTTCTCAAGCCATGCTGCCCATTTGTCGTCTGAGACACTTTTACTACTACCTGCCATTTCTCACATATTCTAAGTGTTGTGGTAATGAGTATCTAATATAAATGGACTTCTAAAAAAAAGTCTACTTGTACTTATGTATTGTAGCAAGTTGCGCTAATTCCACATTCGGTAAATGTCCAGCTGTCAAGTGCATACGAGATGTTAAAGGTGCAGTGTGTAGGATCTGGCGGCATCTAGCGGCGAGTTTGCAGATTGCATAATAAAAATAATGTAGTGGAGTAAAAAGTGTATCCCCCTCTGAATTGTAGTGACATAGAAGTATAAAGTAGCATAAAATGGAAATACTCAAGTACAAGTGTGTCAATTTCTTTACCTCAACCTGCAATAATCTCAATAAACCGATTCTGCATTCACATGTAGAATCGAGTAGTATTGACGAATCACGTTCGAGCAGGCTTTGGTAGAATGAAGGTAAACAGTCCGTGTGGACAGTAAAAGAGGCGGAACGCATTGTCCGAAATGCAATCCGGGAACCCACCAGCTATCGTTTGACGATGATTCGGCTCTTTATTGGTTTAAAATTAGCTTGTAAACTGGCTACTTGTGAAACGATCCGGTCGTGCACGTTGTCTCTCAACTCCAGTCTCGTGTCTCAAGTTGCTAATCGGACTGTAAACAATGAGCAGCGCACGGAAAAGGAAGTCTTGGCTTGGATATCCGCTGGCTATACTGGAACCCCAGAAATATAACCAACATTATGGAGCAACATTATCATTCATTTGTACTTGTGTTTCTGTCCACCTGACGAATGTAAGTCCAATAATCACTCTCTTTTTGCTCTCCTAGAGGAAATATCGGGCTCCTTAGCAGCTAAATGTTCCACTATGTTCACCAGCTACTCAACTCTACAGCTAACTGTGTCTGTCTGCCATTTGGTGCTGAGCAGGTAGTGTACAATTCTGCCTGCTGCGGTCAAAAACGATGCTATGAGTGGTGAGAGTGAACCAAAACGGTAAAGTTGTGGGCCGGATAGCTAAACAAACCTTTAGAGTCAGAAGCATGCTGAGTCGAGAAAAAGTGTTTCAAACTGATGGTACACAAATATGCCCTTTCTACCACACAATCCAAAACAAAAATATAAATCATCACCTACCAGTCATCAACCTTGGTCTCTGCAGGGCTGTCGCTGACGTCAACGACTGTGGACATTGTGCTGCCAATGGATAAATTTACACTTTAAATATCATGTTCAAATTGCACACGATACACATTACACTAGCCAATAAAATAATCTACAATGCCTACTGGTGTCCGATAACCTTTGTGCCAAGAAGAGGCCTAATATCATACAGCCGCACTTACCACCCTATGCCGGGTCTGAGGTAGTTCCCCTCTATGAATGGATGTGCCAGGATTTGGTCTGGGGTAATCCTCTTCTTGGGATCGATCTGAAGCATTCTCTCCAGCAGGTCAAAACAAGCGCGCCTATCAGCCTCATCTGCCTTGTTTCCTTGGAACCCGTGCATCTAAATTTTGAAGAAATAAGTTAAATTAACATTAGACAAAATAACCCTCCTGGCTCATGAAAATTGTGAGATTTATTTTGTGGGCTCCTCTGCAGGCAGCATCTACTTGACAACCTACCGCTTTCAGCTCGTTCAGAGAGGAAGCCTGGTATGCCCTGTCTTCTGGTGTGCTCCTGCCGGTTTCCTTGGAAAACTGTTCTGGCGTCTAAAAGAAGACAAAATCTAATTGAGTTATCTCTTCATCGGAGTTACTGCTTTTATACTAACGGAAAATGTTCTTATAGAGGATAATTCATGTTTGGCTTTGTGAAGTCAAAAAAGGTTCTGATACTATACCTTCCATGTCCATTTCGTGTTCATGAAGAAATTGGGTTTTCCTCGATAGAAATCCGCTGTCCTTTTCCCAGCCTTCAGAAGTTTCTTCGGAACTTCACCCAGGAGGTCCATGATGTAACGCAGCTGGAGACAAAACACAGCAAAACATCATTATTGACTACTCTATAAATGTTTAGCCATGCTCGATGGCTTATGGATGGCAGTGTTGGGTGGGCTGTCTGTCGGTCGGTGGGTCCACCACTTTGGGCCAGACTGAAATATCTCAACAACTATTGTATGGATTAACATGGAATTTATTGTAGACATCCGCCCAAACTATGAACACTACCGGCTTTGGTGATCCTCTGACATTTGTGGCTTTGAGTGAAATGTCTCAACAACTAAGGATTGCCATATTCATGTTGCCCTCAAGATCGTAATCACTTTGGTAATCCTTTCTCTTTTAATCTAGCGCCCCCATCAGGTCAACAATTTTATTTGCCCAATACCTTGGTTCATGACTAAATACCTGTACTTTGTGTTTAGTGCTAATTAGCAAATATTAGCATGCTAACACGCTAACTTAGATGGTGAACATGGTAAACATTATACCTGCTAAGCATTAGCATTTTAGCATTTAGCTCAAAGCACCAATGTGCTTAAGTACAGTCTTGCAGAGCCACTAGCTGTAGAGCCACTAGCTGTAGAGTAGTCTTCTTAGCACTTTGTTTGGTGCGACTCCACTTAAAGAAGCCAACGTATTAAAAATGCCGGACCATTTAATATTAGTACATGTCAAAAGAAATATTACTACATACATTAAGAAAGATATAGAAATGAACTAGCAATAATACTTACCACATCATACTCATGAGTCCCCGGGAAAAGTGAAAAGCCGAGACAGAGATTGGCCATTATTGTGCCGAGAGCCCAAACGTCAATGGCCTCAGAGAATGGGTGGCCCACAATGACTTCAGGAGCCCTGCATGTGGAAGAACAGCACATAAAATGAAGAACACTGTCATGTTTAAAAGCATCAAAATACAACTCTGGGGATTGCATAAATTTCCCCAAAATAAGAATGCACAGCATCAATATAAGGATGCCACGTGGGCCCTTGAATTCAACAATTTCCCTCGCACTTATAGAAAGCTTTTCAAGCAACTCTGTTCAATGAGGCTTGGCACGATATTTCTTTATCTAAAAAGCTGAAAAATTATACTGGGGATATTGGGGTTCTCTGACCATATTCCAAGCTCAATAGATATATAGCACTGTGCTGTACAGTAAAACAAAAATTTGGCCAAGAAATTATGACAATTATTTTGTTTGCACGAAACGACTTCAGCTCTGACGAGAGTTTGGGAGCGCACCAAACTAAGGTATCAAGTTTCATTCTTTTTAGAAAGAGCAATGAAAAAAACCTCCTAAGGGAAAACACTACATACAGAAGAAAAGATTGCAAATACAATATAGCAGAGTGGTGTAATATCAATAAATGGCAGGAAACTTGAATCCAAGCAATTCTAATATAAAGGTCTCACCTGTGCGGCAAAGGCTGGACAACTTGTCCTGGCCAGGCTTCGGATTTCTTCATAGCCAAGCCAAAGTCAATGAGCTTCACCCTGAATGGCTGCGTCTGATGATCCACCAGCATGACGTTGTCCAACTTCAAATCTGTATGGATCAGACCGACACTCCTCAGGGCAGCTAATGCTGTGGCCAGCTGCAAGTGAAGTCAGTCACAGAATATATGTAAATAAGGATGTGCCAGAGTGGAAAACCGATAGAGCTCCAAATTCTATCTACTATCTGGTGTACTTACATCTTTGATGATCGTCCTTATTGCATTGAATGGCAAACGAGCCCATCCTCTGCGATTCATGAAGTCTTCGAGGCTGATGTCCAGCTTCTCAAACACCATGTAGGCAGTTTCCCTTCCGTGGTACGAGTCAAGGCATTTGATGATCCTGGCCTGATCAGGGTCCAAATGTCGGAGCTTTTTCAAGATGTACATCTGGGGATAAATGACAAGTTGAAACAGTCATCAACAGTTTATGTGACTGCACATATTCATAATGACTCAAGCAATGTCCTTAGTAAAAAAAAAAAAAAGATCATCAAAAAGTAGCTCACCTCCCTTCGGTCGTAGAACTGTGAAAATCTTGGTTTTTGTAAGAATTTCACAGCCACAACTTCGTCGGTGTCCCGTTTGTAACATCCTACGACCTTTCCGTATCCTCCCTCTCCCAGGACATCAAGGACGTTGTAGTTGTCCCAGTGTGATAATATTTCAGTTTCCATTTCTGCAAATAAACGTGAAAGCAAAGTGTGAATATGTTATTTCCCATGGCCATAATTAATGTGTGCAACAATAAACTGTTAATAAATACTTTACTAATTTAATCAGAAGGCAATTGTTATCGTCTCCTTTCAGCTTTGATACAATATCAAATTTATAAACTAATTATTTAATGTTACACAAAATAATGATAAAGTAACAGAAATTATAGCATTACTAATAATAAGTAAACATTAATTATCAACAGTAAAACAACTATTAACTAAGTTTAATTAACTACCAATTTACCATTTATAAATTATGGTTATTATAAATTGTTACCTGAAAAAGTCCTATGTACTTTGCAAGTATTTATTATTCACACAGGAGTATACAATAAAATAGGCTTTATACAGTATATAGACTATTTATTTATTGAATTACCCCAAAATGTGTTATATTGTGACATATATCGTTATTGAGATATTTAATTATCTATATTGAGATAGAAGATTTTGGCCATATCGCCCAGCCCTAAAGTTACAGATTCACTTGACCCCAGAGACTCAGAGAGAAAATAAATTAGTGACTTACCTGTTATCAAATACAGAGTGATCAGTTCACTTGTTGGATGAATTTCAGCTGGATTTCAGCGGAGAAGTTTGGTCCAAAAGTTGCTTCTTGTCCAGTTCTCCAGAGCATTGACATACACTATGTCTATGGTCCAGAGTAGAAGCAGAAAGTGCAATGTTGAAATGTGGTGATCACAGCCAACTACCAATTATTATTCTAGAATGTTGATGATGTCAGAAAGTCATTGGAACTACCGATGACGTTTTAAACAAAAATGTTTTTAGAGATTCTTTTGTGTGACGTCACGGTGTTAGATGGAACTTTAGCGAGTGTAGACAGACTGTATGTGTGTGTGTGGGGGGGGGGGGGGAAGTGGGGGGTGGGGGGGGGTTTGTTGGTGGTGTGAACGTTAGTGTAGCAGACAGTGTGTGTACAGTTTATTTGTCGGTGGATAAATGCTACGAGGCTTCAACTCGCTCCGCTCAAGCGAGCCAGAGACCGGAGACAACTTCCTGTATCTGTAACTCTGGCTCCGCCTCTTAAGGTGGACTGTTAAGGTGGACTGTTAGGGTGGACTCTTAAGGTAGACTGTTAAGGTGGACTCTTAAGGTGGACTTTTAAGGTGGACTCTTAAGGTGGACTTTTAAGGTGTACTGTTAAGGTGGGCTGTTAAGGTGGACTCTTAAGGTGGACTGTTGAGGTGGACTCTTAAGGTGGACTGTTAAGGTGTACTGTTAAGGTGGGCTGTTAAGGTGGACTCTTAAGTTGGACTGTTAAGGTGGACTCTTAAGGTGGACTCTTAAGGTGGACTGTTAAGGTGGAACAGCTTTTCTGCTTAAAGAGACGAGCCTCAGCTTTGTAATTTATTATTAATATATATTTTAAAGTTCTTAACGTCGGTTAACGGTTAAACGGTTAATTATTGACATCCCTAGAGTGAACAAAGTTATTATTATTTTTTGATCACTTAGATTATGGCCATATAGCTTGTAACAGTGTCTTTCAACAAACATAAATAAAAAACATACTTTAGGACAGTTTTTGAAAGGTGTTTAAAAGGTTTTGAGCTCTGTACTATTCCTACTATTAACCATCATGCACAAAATAAAATATGCACTGCAGTGCAGACACAAAGTGCAGATTGGAGAGACAGACCATAAGTGTTGTTCAATAAATGTTTACTTAAGTTAAGAAATGTTGTGTATTATTTGTTATTATTAAGCTGTTATATTTTATCAGATGGAGGAAAAAAAGAAAACCAGCCAAACATATCGGCAAAAAAAAATACATATACATACATCCATGGCCGCGATCTGCGAGCATAGACGGCTCTCTTCCGCCGGGAAACAACATTTGGTGTAGCTCTGTTGTCGTCCGGGTGGAAACAGCAGGGCTTATACACGCTGTACAGCGTCAAAAACGGGTTGAGATAACGAATTGGAAAAAAGTGTGAAAATTTGCCATAAATCAGGATAAATACGGGAGAATTGTGACACCGGGAGACGGCAATGAAAAACGGGAGTCTCCCAGAAAAATCGGGACTTGCTAGTCAACGTGAACTAACGTGTTCAAAAAATTTTTCTGCCTCCATAAAGTTAAATGATGCTATGACACATATATATGATCATTGTTACTATAGACAATAAACAATGACTGGCTTGAATAAAAAATGTTTAAATGGGTCAAATGTTTGTATATATTGTATGTCACATATAACATAACTTTTATCACACAAACAAAAATGCATCTCATAGTATCTTCACTGTGTTTACAGTTGGTTTTTGCACTGCCTGTCTGTTGCCACTAGATGTCACTTAACACCTTTGAGTTAACAAGAATGTGTTGAGGGTAGAATTTGTAATTTCCTATGACCATGTAAATGTTGGCTATTCAGTTAAAACTGACTTATATATTTAGTCGGTGCGCTATAATGTAAACTGTTATCTGTCAGTAGATCGAAACAAACCATAGACCAGACACAGTGGATACCAAAGCGACCAGGACAAAAGAAAATCTCTATTCATAAAGTCTCTATTACACAGAAAAACAGAACTATTTACATTTCTTTTCATTTATTATAATAAACTGACCATGTCAGAGAGTTTGTTACACAGAACCATCTGAGAAGCCGTCACTGGAAACTATTCGGAAAACGGCAGGCACTTTAAAAAAAATACTTGGCAGGTTGTAGCGTTTAACCACTTTACATATAATTGATGATTTGCACTCGTTAAAATAAAGAAATATTCAATTCGGGGCACCACCACTTTTTATAGGAAAAGCGGAAACTATTGTGATAGAAGTATCGATCATTAATCAATCTCAAGTCTGAAGTATAAGTTCTGAATTCATTGATCTACAGTTCTGCTTTGAAGTACACACACAGACAGGACGTAGTGATAGAGTGAAACATTTATTTACCATAAATCGTGATAATTGAATAAATGAAGTGATGAATATACAAATGACTAATTAACACTGGTGATTAATGAATGAATGAAATGAAACGTCAATGACGCAATTCTGATTGGAACTTTAGTAGTGAGGGAAGTCTGATTATTCTCTCTCTAAGCTATAAAAGTTGCAATTAACAATTTGGAAGATTAGGAAATTTAGAAGATATGTCTGACAAACAACTTTTGATCATAAAGCCACAGAACATTCACTTATCGCTGCAGTTGGTTCTGATGGGTCCAGAGGCCGTTTCCTCACACGTTGTCTGGATAGACAAGCCCCTTGGACGGGTTTTGATGAGATCTGTTCCGCTTGCCCGGGATACCAAACAGCAAAGCGTGGAGAACATTCAACTTTCTCGTCAGAACAGTGAATGTGGGAGTTGAAGTCCGTTGGCTGATTACCTGTTGAAAGAGATCAAAAAGCTGAAGTCAGATTATCTTCTGAAGCTTTAGAATTTATATATTTCACGGAAAAACTCGAAATGCTGGACAAACACTTGTCGTTTAAATCACGCGAGATAAACAAAAGATCTTTAAAAATGGTGTCCTTTAGAAGTCATTTGACTCAGAAAAATTAACATGAGGTAGAAAATAAACACAGAAATGAAATGTGTGTATCAAACGGTGAAGTTTTGGAGATCAGCTCCACGGAGCTATCTCCCTGCGGACAACTTTTTTCTTCCTGCGGACAAGCAACTTCTCAACTTCTGCTGACAACAGAACTTCTCAACTTCTGCCAACAACAGGACTTCTGACTCTGTGTCATCTCTTCTTTAACCCCCTCTGGGAGGGAGGGGTCGAGACCCTCTCTCTCTCTCTCAGATCGATTCATTATTGACAAACCTTTACACGCGCAAAATCAGAATTCCCTCTTTACTAATTTTTCCTTTCTTTTGCAAGAGACAGACACATATCAAAAACTATAAAACCACTAATGTTTCAATCAAACATTAGTATCAAGATTGTCAAAATTGAATTCTAAGTTCAAGTTATAACTCATTCTCAACAACTTTAAACTTAAGGTATTACCTCTATTGAACATCACTGATAAAAAATTAAAACGTATTACAATAACATTAATGATTATACATAAAGACGTCAATAATCTAACACATGATGACTTCTAAACACTTTAGTTATTGGTCACATTACCACAGATGAAAACTAGGTGGGGTTGACGCTTCACTGCTGGAGTGAATCTCTGGGTCACCGAAAGGTTAAGAAACCTAGGCTGTGGAATGTGAGATGGACAGGGGAGTGTGTGTGTGTGTGTGTGTTTTTGACCAAACGGATCACTTTGACGTCAGGAAGAGTTAACAGTTCTTGTTGGTTTAAGTGGGGAGAAAACACTTCCGACAGTTTTAAAAGTAATTATCCTCCTAGACAGTGTCAAAGCTGACACTCGATGGTCGATAAAAGAGTTTATGGCCCTTTACCCAAACAAATTGTTCTTTCTTTGGAGACTTCCATCTGTTAGTGACCAAATCTTGTTGGAGACAAGAATGTGTTTTTCTCGTCCCAGTAGATGCAAGATGAGATAAGATGCTTCTCAAAGTAGCACGCACCATTCACGCTACATGTATTTGATGAGTACTTTGGTTTAGATTTATGACCTATAGAAAGGAGACTTACCTCTTCCGGTGGACCCCATGGGACCTTATTTCGGAAAAAAATATGTATGGTAGTCAACGGCGAGAGAAAAATAATATTTTGATCCCGTTTGAATTGCGCTACGAGTCACACATATGATGTTTGTCAATTTAAAACATAATTTTACAAGTCAAGAAAGTCTGGGTTTGTTGTAGGTTTGTCGTAATATATTTTAGTTTTGTGTGAAACCGCTCAGTGAACTACATCTCTCGTCTCGCGCAATAAACATCACCAACACAGCTAGCTAACTAACTTAGCTATGTTCCATGCACTTAAATGAAACGTTATCTTACCTGTTAGCATCACAAACATCCAGCTGCCTCTCAAGGTGGAATTTGTCTGTTCCTCACACAACCGCACAGCTAGCACAGCAACAAAACATCTCTACTATCCTCTTTTTAATTGCCTCATTTAACATTATTACTATGATGCATTTGTATGATTTCAATGAAACCTATTTTAAAATCCAGGGCTTAATTAACACCAGTATAGCGGTTGACATCCATTTTGAAGGCATTGAGTTGTTTATGTGATAATTTAGGTCGACCAAGTCACTACTTCTTTGTCCTGATCCGCTACGGGCCCTGCAACATCGTCGCCCCCCCGCTGGCCACGGCTGCTGATGCTCAGAATGGAGACACCATCTCCTTCCCTACTTCTGTCACGCTGTAAGCTGCTTTGAATCTTATGCACTGGTCCTAGAACTAATTTGCATTTACATCTTACTTTCCTTTTCTTCAATCAGTGATGGACATCACCGGACAAATCTGTTGGGTTTCTTGGTTCATATTTATATTTTGTTAATGGTCACATCCAGACAACTTTAGCCAAACTGGGACACTCTTTTATGCACTTGGATCTTTTGGCATAACTAAACATGATTTTGCTCACTTGCCCTTTTGAATTTGAGGAGTCCCAAGCCTGTGTCAATGTGATCATTATATATGATATTGTTTTGTCTCGTTGATATCTCAGGAAGGATATTCGCTCATCCTTTGAGATTGATGTGGAGGTCTACAGCCTGGTGAGACAAAACATTTGACATTTTGATGTGCAGTCGTTCTTTGTTACGTATACATTAAAATATTAATTGAAATGAAATGAATTGAATAGCGAAGAGGTTGGAGCTGCAGGTTCCAGAAGTATTTTTCTCCATTGTAAATTCACACTTACGAGTTTAGTATTGTTATTCATATCCTCTCTGTTCCATAACACTGACACATGGGAGTATGCCAGTCATGGCAGCACGGCAGATAGCCTAACATGTTGTTAGCTTAACATGATGTTAGCTGGCATGTCTCTGAGACCCACAATAGACCTGTTTTAGTCTTTTTTAGGGGGGTCCAGGGGTCTTTAGGGGGAGATAGCAGGTCAACAGTAGATGTCACATAGAAGTGGTGTACATCATCTGAAAGCTGGAAACCTGAAGATTAATTTGAGGTGCAGCTCAGCACTGTGTGTCAAGTTGTTCTAGTCATTAATCAGAAATAAACATGAATTAATTAATTAATTATTTTAAATGAATTGTAAAAGTTTATAAGGGTTTAGAACATGATGATAGAAGTATCTGATGTCCATCCCCATGCTCTATTATGACTCATAAGCTGTTGCAGCAATTCCTGGGTTGATACCATTTGTTCCACAGATTTGGTGCTAAATTTAACCATTTTTTTATCACTGGAGAATTGATAAAAATGATCAATAATCCCTCCAAAATACCACATTAAGACACCAAGACCAAGAAAAGTCGTAATATTTTCAGAATGAAGTCATAACTTTACTAGAAAAAAAGTCGTAATATTACGAGAATAAAGCCATTATATTACGAGAAAAAAAGTTGTATTATTTCAAAAATAAAATCATAACTTTACAAGAAAAAAGTAGTAATATTTCCAGAATAAAGTCATAAATTTAAGGGAAAAAAGTCATAATATTACGAAAATAAAGTCATAACTTTATGAGAAAAAAAGTCGTAATATTACAAGAATAAAGTCATAATGTTACGAGAAAAAAAGTCGTAATATTACGAGAATTAAGTCATAATATTACGAGAAAAAAAGTCAACATGTGGTGAAAAAGCATCTGTATAAAATATTTGCTCACCTTGATTATATGTGTTGATGGTTTGAGTTTGAGTTTTTTCACTACATGAGCAAGTTGCAGTATTTTTTCCATCATGTTATTTAACCTCCAGAATAATATCAATGTTTTAAAAATGTCCGTTGTTCCCCTTTAATACAAACTCATCATTTTCTGCAGCTCCTTCACAGTAAAAGTCCTCCATTAAAGAGAGCTGATTATGTCCTTTACTGATTCACAGTCACTTTGGGCAGCTTAGCTTGAGTTAGTTAGGTTTGAACTGAGGTTAGAAGTGGTCTAAATATTGAGGTAGACCAGCAGTCTAAGACACACAGCATGTAACACTGGTGTCCTTGGTCTTCCTTTTTTTAATGTCAATATGTTTTCTGCCACTTTCTACTGTCAACTATCAAATGAAGGCATGAATTCAAATATTCTAAAAACACAAGTGGTACAAATCTACATTTGACCATTTCATGTCAGCAGATAGTTTTACAGCAGAGATGTTTGTTCTTGACCTTCAGAAACAATATGTGGTGCAGAGAATCTAAGCTCAAAGGTCCACTTACTAATGATCCAGAGCTTTCAACTGAGAGCTCTGGATCATTAGTAAGTGGACCTTTGAGCAGATTTTACACATGTAGTGAAAGAACAAACTCAAACCATCAACACATATAATCAAGGTGAGCAAATGTTTTCTACAGATGCTTTTTCACCACATGTTGCACAGTTATGATGTGCACTGATTCAAGATGACCCCCAGTAGGTCAGAACAGCTGATTCTAGGAGGAGTCAAACCAAGAACATATTTTGAGGAAAAATATGAGAAAATTAATTACACATTTGAAGCTGATTCTTCCAGATTTTTGAATAGTCACAGATCTTTAGATCATTTCACAGTTGTAAACGTAAACATTCCAAATGTGTCCCCGTTTATTTCCTGTTGCAGTGGATCTGAATGACATCAGCTGACAGGAAGTAAACATGGACCCCAAGCTGTTGTAGGGGACGCAGATAGGAGCTGCTCTAGTTATTAGACAATATTAAAGATAATTATCAATATTAATAAAATTAATATTATTAAATTATCGATATATATTAATAATAACAGGGCACCAAATTATATTGGTGCATAAGCTCAAAAGACATTAAAATTGGTATCAAAAGTAAATAATAATTATTAAAATAATTATTAATTACATTGAATAATATGATTTAATGTATATTAAATCATCCTCGGGGCACCACTCTTTGAAACAAAGAGAAAATGATAGCAAATTAATGTAGTCTCATAGATAAGTCTCATTAAAATACTAAACTATCAATTTGGAACTTTGATTAATAATTAAATTAATAACTTTAACCAAAAATCAGCAGCGGTTGGCATTATTCACTCTCGTACAACATTAAACAGACCAGCATGTATAATCCACAAACATTTATTTACAAGATAATAAAGGTTTAAAACACAATATTAATCTAACTAAATAACTAAACTAAACTAACCAAACACAGTGTGTGAGCATGTGTGTGTGTGTGTGTGTGTGTGTGTGTGTGTGTGTGTGTGTGTGTGTGAGAGAGAGAGAGACAAAGACAAGATGGCTACTTGTCTTTGATGTCTTCATGGCCTACAAACAATATGGCGAGCACTGTAAAACTACAAAGATGGCTGGATCAAAGATGGCTGCCAGGGTGTCACCACATGGCCTCTTTGTTCTTCGGAGTACATGTGCTCAGGAAGAACAAAGGGGGGGTTGATGTGGGGGTTGAGATTCTCTGAATGTGTCTGTTTGTGTTTAAACCAATTCACAGTTTATGTAAGTGATCTTAATGTGTGTCGGATAATGCAGTGGGTACATCCACGTCTGTCCAACATGTCATCACTTCAGCATTTTATCAGAATTAACATCTGTGTGAAATTCTCATAATTAGCAGATGAATTCTTGAGTTATGGCCAAAAATGTGTTTTGTGAGGTCACAGTGACCTTTGACCTTTGACCACCAAACTCTAATCAGCTCATACTTGAGTCCAAGTGGGCGTTTGTGCAACTTGTTTGCTGAGTTTCATTTCAAATCCAGTTTCCATCATTTTAAATCAAGTTAACTACATCATGATGACACTTAACCTTTAGAAAACCAAGTCAGTCAGAAAGAAAGCATTCACATCATCAGTTCAGTGTTCACTGCATCCATTCAGATAAACCTCCTTTAGGGTCAAACAGAGGGAACGGTGACATCTGCTGGCAGAAAGCAGCTCCAGCAGGAACAACAGAACATGAACGCTGGTGATAACGACGGCTTCAACACGGATTTCTGAGGGGAAAAAGCTCCACGGGGGACTTTATGTGTCTGTGTTCAGTCATGTAACGTGAAAACTAGCAGAGTCACACATGAAACTGGAATGTTCCTGTATGTACATGATGAGTGAATATAAAATCTAGAGTACGCATGTTAATCAGTTCTGTTGGTTTATTTTACATCAAACATTATATAAAATATGAAGGTTCTGACTTTACACCAAAATCCAGACTGAATCTGTTTGTAGTCAGTTGAGAAACTGAAGTGAAGCCTCGACTGAATTCAAGTTTTATCTGATTCTTTCTGTTTGTTACCATCAAATATTTATCTTGTATAATATGAGAAATGGCTGATATTGGTTTTAATCATGGATGTATAAAGAGAAGTGGATCCAGCGTCGGAGGCTCACGTTCATTACTAAGAGAGTCTGAGTTTGGCCACTAAGAAAATGGGCATCAAAGCCCGGCGCTCTTCCTGAGGACTTGGTTTTAATAGAGAAACTTTATTAACTTCCACTGTTATTTAGAAATATGTGGAAATAAACAGTAAAACTCCATCGTTCCACAGGGTGGAGCTGCAACACAAAGCAAAGCAGAAAGAACTATTTAAATGTGTTAATCTAAAGTTATGTTGTCATAAACTGAACTATTGTGCAGAGGCATTTTGTGTTCAGAATATATGAATGAATAAAAAAAAGACAAAATCAGATCCAGGTCCAGGTGGTGAACCTCTGTGGATCATCAGGACACGACTGATCCTCTCAACACATCCACTGTTCTGATCACTCACTCTGACAGAGATCAATACCATCTGATGAGAGAAGAAGAGAACAGAAGTCATGAATCAGTGTTTACAGAGACTCCCTTCATCAGCTGTCAGTCACTGATGCAGCACACAGTTCATTTATAAAACTATCATTAGCAGAACCAACATCCATATCTCTGCTCACTACTCAATATCTCCAACAGTAACCGCAATTTATCTTCTAGTAAATTCATCAGTGTGGTCGTTCCTAAAGTCTGCACCTCCTCTGGTCGTCACTCATTCCAGTTTGCTGCTCCTAGTGACTGGAACGAGTTACAAAAGACACTAAAACTCCTCACCCTCATCCTGTTACCCTGCTTTAAGAACTCATTACAAGAGATAGTTTCTGATCACTGCACCTGCTTCTGAATTTGCCTCTCTGGAACACAGCACATATATATATTTCTATTGTTGTATATACTGCTCCAGGACTCCCGGACGGATTCACAGCGTCACGTCTTCGGCTTGCTACCGGTGTGGTCATCTTCCAGTCTCTGACTGCTGCATCGCTAGCCAGCTCGAGCCCACCTGCTTGTCCTGCCGGGGTCTTCCCGTCCCGGTGTGGTCAGCCCTGGGCACTCGTAGCTCCTCACCGCTAGCCACCACCGCACCAGGTAGACCAGCGTTACACCAGTAGCCTCTCCCGGCTTCCTCTCCTCTCCACCGGACTGCTGGTTGCTGACGCTGGTATGCTGTGGATTATCCCGTGGATACTCCTGGGGTCCGCATCGCTTCTCCTTCCCTGAACACCCGGCTCTTGGTCTCAAGCTAACGCTAGCCTTGTGCTAGCGCTCCGCCACCGAACCATGCCGCCGCTGTACTCCGTCTCAGATCTCCACAACCTCAATAACCACCTACGTCCGAACTGCATGGACATCCTCAGAGAAACTGGACTACTCCGCAGAAGCCATCCTCCACACAGAGGCTCTGGCCGTATCTTCACTTACAACTTCACGTCCCCAAACTCCATCCCTTCCCTCTGGTCCGCTCGCACACCTACTTCCTCATTACGTCATCACAACAAACAACACGTGAATCTGGCCAATCTCCGTCCCCTCCCTCAGTCCTCACAACCCATCACCACACACCGTCACCTGAAACTGGCTTTACTCAACACCCGTTCACTTAACAATAAAAGCCTTATTCTAAATGAATTTATCACAGACAATAACCTGGACTTCCTCTGCCTCACTGAAACCTGGCACAAACCCCTGGACTATTTCTCACTAAACCAAACCACACCCACTGGATTCACCTACACTGACCGACCTCGTCCTGAGGGGAGTGGAGGTGGTGTTGCTGCTGTTTATAGGAAGGACATTAAAACTACCACCATCTCCATACCTGCCACTCATTCCTTTGAACACCTCGCCTTCAAACTCTCTGGTCCCACTCCTCTGGTCACTGCCATTATCTACTGCCCCCCCAAGCAAAACCCATCCTTTTTCTCAGATTGTTCTGCTTTTCTCACCCAGCTATGTGCCATCTCACCCTTCGTTCTCCTCCTGGGGGATTTTAACTTCCACATCGATGACACCAACTGCAAACCTGCCACAGAATTCCTGGAACTGCTATAATGCTTCAACTTCACACAGCACATCAACTTCCCCACTCACAGCCGTGGTCACATCCTGGATTTAGTCTGCTCCACCGGTCTCACAATTCACCACATCTCCAGCCTCAACCTCAACATCTCTGACCACCTGGCAATCACTATGGACATTGACATCCCTATCCCCATCCCAAAAGAAAAACGCACAATCTCCTTCAGAAACCTCAAGTCCATCTCCCCCTCAGCTCTCTCAGCCTCCCTCTCCAGTAAATTGTCTGCCTCCCCTCCCCCACTCTCTGATAATCCCTCCGACCTCATCAACTACTATAACGACAAACTCTCCTCCTGTCTTGATCATCTGGCTCCCATTAAAACCAAAACAGTCTCATTCACACACTCAGCTCCCTGGTACACTCCTGAACTCCACCACGAGAAATCTCGTAAGCGCCAGCTTGAAAGACTTTGCAAGAAAACCGGTTTAACAGTCCATCACCAAGCCTACACAGACTACCTTCAAGACTACAAAGACGCTCTCTCCACAGCCCGGTCCACCTACTACTCTCACCTCATACACTCTGGCTCCTCAAACCCCAGGACTCTCTTTTCCACCATCAACAAACTCCTCAAACCCAGTGACAACATCTCCAGCTCCTTCACAGCCAGCAAGTGCAATGCCTTCCTCTCATTTTTTCAAACTAAAATCGACACCATCTACAGCAACCTGACCACCTCCCCCGCCCTCCCCACCGCCCCACCCGTCTCCCCCCCCCTTTACCACCCAGCACCTGTCTCAGTTCGCCCCTCTGTCCCCAGTGGAGCTATCCGACCTCATGGTCGGAATGAAAAGCTCCACCTGTGTTCTTGACCCCATCCCATCCACTTTTGTTAAGGACTGTCTCCCAGCTATCTCCTCACTCATCACACACATCATCAACTCTTCCTTCAGTTCTGGTAAAGTCCCCCAATCACTCAAACTGGCTGCCGTCACCCCCATCCTCAAAAAACCTGGACTCAACCCTGATGTCATGGCAAATTTCCGGCCCATCTCCAATCTCCCCCCTCCGTCAAAAATACTGGAACGTGCTGTAGCCTCACAACTCAAAACCCACCTCACCTCCAACGACCTGTACGAACCATTTCAATCCGGTTTCCGCTCACAACACAGCACAGAAACAGCCCTCCTCAAAGTCACCAATGACCTCCTCCTCTCCTCAGACACCGGTCACCTCAACATCCTCATCCTCCTCGACCTCACTGCAGCCTTCGACACCATCAACCACGCCATTCTTCTCTCCCGCCTTGAATCCTCCCTCAACATCACCGGCACTGCCCTCTCCTGGCTAAAGTCATATCTCACAAACCGACAACAATTCATCAACATCAACAACTGCACCTCCTCCCCCGCTCCTCTGTCCAAAGGTGTCCCCAGGGTTCGGTGCTTTGTCCCCTTCTGTTCATCCTCAACCTGCTTCCCCTCGGCAACATCATACGCCGCCACGGCCTCCACTTCCACTGCTACGCCGACGACGTTCAGCTCTACATTTCCACCAAATCCATCACCACCGCTACACACTCCAGTCTGACCAACTGCCTCACTGACATTAAATCATGGATGCAAATCAACTTTCTCAAACTCAACTGTGACAAATCTGACAAGATCATCATCGGCCCAAAATCACTCACGAAAACCACTCACAACTTCCGCCTCACCATCGACAACTCCACTCTGTCCCCCTCCCCTCACATCCGCAACCTTGGAGTCATCTTCGACAGCCACCTCTCCTTCGAACACCACGTCGACCACATCACCAGGACTGCCTTTTTCCACCTCAAGAATATTGCTCGTCTCCGCCCATCACTCTCCTTCTCTGCTGCCGAAACTCTCATCCACGCCTTCATCACATCCAGAATCGACTACTGCAACAGCATTCTCTACGGCTCACCATCCAAAGTCCTCAATAAAGTCCAGTACATTCAGAACTCTGCTGCCCGTCTGCTCACCCATTCCCGGTCCCGTGACCACATCCCCCCTGTCCTCCAGAACCTCCACTGGCTCCCTGTCCCACAATGCATCCAGTTCAAACTCCTTCTCCTCACTCACAAAGCCCTCCATAACCAGGCCCCCCCCTACCTCACAGATCTGCTCCACCATCACACTCCTTCCCGCTCCCTCCGTTCCTCTGATGCCAACCTCCTCTCCATACCACTCAGAACCAAGCACCGGACCTGGGGCGACAGAGCATTTGCCATTGCCGCCCCCTCCCTCTAGAACTCACTCCCCAAACCCATCAGAGACTGCACCAACCTGTCCACCTTCAAATCACTAATCAAAACTCACCTTTTTAGAACTGCTTTTAATGTGTGATTAATACTGTGTTTTATATTTTTATGATGTCCTTGTTTTTATGATCTTTTATCTGTGTAAAGTGTCTTTGAGTTTTTAGAAAAGCGCTTTATAAATAAAATGTATTATTATTATTATTATTATATACTCCTGCACTTATTATAACATGTGAACATGCAGTTTTCTCTCCCTGCTGAGGAACACTGTGAACTTTTATTTATTGTGTGAGATGTTAAAGAGGTTCTGTCAAAGACAGTTGTTGAATACTAATATGACAAAATACCTGCAGTCTCATCTTTACTACAATGATAAGTTCACTGTCCAGTGCAGTAACAGATATTTGTTCATCTTAAAATGTGGATAGAAAACCACAGAAACATGTTTAAGTTTTAAAAAATGCATGTGACCGTTAACACTGACGTTAATATCGCAGTTAACTAACTTATTTTAAAATTAGGTACCTCAAAATAATTAAACATAGATGAAATAAATACACTTGTTTTCTCTTCGAAAAGAAAAAACTAGAATTACCGCCTCACAGTTGTCTGCCTCCCCCAACCAGTCAAGTTGCAGTTTACATCCATGTCTGTCGAAAATGTCATCACTTCATCATTTTATTAAAATAAACATTTGTGTGTAATTGTCATAATTAGCATATGAATTCTTGAGTTATGGCCAAAAATGTGTTTTGTGAGGTCACAGTGACCTTTGACCTTTAACCACCAAACTCTAATCACTTCATACTTGAATCCAAGTGGGTGTTTGTGCAACTTGTGTGCTGACTTTAATTTCAAATCCAGTTCCATCATTTTAAATCAAGTTTAACTACATTATGATGACACTTAACCTTTACAAAAACAAAGTCAGTCAGAAAGAAAGCATTCACATCATCAGTTCAGTGTTCACTGCATCCATTCAGATAAACCTCCTTTGGGGTAAAACAGAGGGAACGGTGACATCTGCTGGCAGAGAGCAGCTCCAGCAGGAACAACAGAACATGAACGGTGGTGATAACGACCGCTTCAACACTGATTTCTGAGGGGAAAAAGCTCCACGGGGGACTTTATGTGTCTGTGTTCAGTCATGTAACGTGAAAACTAGCAGTCACACATGAAACTGGAATTTTCCTGTATGTACATGATTACTGATTATAAAATCTAGAGTATGCATGTTAATCAGTTCTGTTTGTTTATTTTACATCAAACATTATATAAAATATGAAGGTGCTGACTTTCCACCAAAATCCAGATGTAATCTGTTTGTAGTCAGTTGAGAAACTTAAGTGAAGCCTCGACTGAATTCAGATTTTATCTAATGTAATGGAAATCCTGTCCATTTCCCTAGATGAGTCCTGATGAACGTTGAAATAACGATCTCAAACAGATGACATGTCTTTGCTGTATTTTATTCTTGCAAGAAGAGACACTGGTTATGCAGAGTCACACCGAGTCTGCAGAAGAGTGCGCTCCAGGAGAAAGTTACAATATGATTATATAGAAAACTACAACAGGGAGCTGTGGGAAAAGGAATTGTTTTACACAGATAAGGAGTTGTTTTTACACAGTGTCCCTGTGAAAGTCAACACTCAGTACTTTCCCACTACATTAGACAAAGAGTACACATTAGACAGAGTAGACAGTAACTTTCCACTGTTGCATAAAGAGACATCGCTACCTCCATAGAAATTTTCCATTACAGTTCCCCCCTTTTGATCATTCTATTGATCAACATTAAAGTATATACATATGATGTATTAGTACAAGTACTTCATCAAACATAATAATTCATCGAGATTTGAATTATATCATCATAGTAATATAACATTGAAAGTATTGAGATTTAATACTGTGAATGAGAGCAAGCTGGGGAGAAGAAAAGAAGTCAAGGCATAAGAAAACAACCACCATAGCGGTGGTGCCAGCATTAATGTTACACCGAAAATGAAACACAAGATTGAACAAGATGTACCCGCGGTAACCTCACGGCTTCTGCGTTCCATCGTAGTCAAACGAAGATGGGTGACGTCTGTTGAATGTTATCTCAGGAACAAATCAGTATGTGTTGTATGTGCGCTTGGCTCACACCTTCCCTGTGCTGTATCAACGCAGCCTTACTCAGGGGTGTGTCTGAGTAAGTGTGTTTTTTAATCACAGATATTACTTTATTATGGTCATATATGTGTCTTACTTGTCAGAGTCGTCATAGTATAGTAGTATAGACATAGTAGTCATAGTAATTTTCCATTACAATAATTCTTTCTGTTCGTTACAAGCAAATATTTATCTTTGATAATATGAGAAATGGCTGGTATTGGTTTTAATCATGGATGATTAAAGAGAACTGGATACAGCGTCGGAGGCTCCCGTTCATTCCTATGAGAGTTGTTCAGTGGAGCATGAAGCCAAAATGGCTCGACTGCCGAGTGATAAAGTACCCGGATCATCCGGTGATCTTCCTCATCCATTGGGCCCATAGAGCAGGAGCAGTAGTGTTTCCTTTAACTCCTCCTCCAAGCCCTCGCTCCAGCATCGGTCTGGGACTCATTAACATGAACGGAGAAAGGGAAATAACTCTGGATTCAGCTATTAGTGCATTTTACAACTTTTAGGATCTAATGATTTAAATAAGGGCTATTCAAGTGTTCATACTGGGAAGTTGATTTACCTAAAAAAAAATATCAACTGAGTTACAGACGTCTCTTTCCCAATGTAAGTCTATGGGGAAAAGTCTTTTTGGGCCCAATGGCATCACGTGACGGACACGGAAGTTTTTAGTATCGCCGTTTGACCACTAAGAAAATGGGCATAAAAGCCCGGCGCTCTTCCTGAGGGCTTGGTTTTAATAGGGTAAACTTATTATCGTCTACTTTTATTGAGAAATATGTGGAAATAAACAGCAAAACTCCATCGTTCCACAGGGTGGAGCTGCAACACAAAGCAAAGCAGAAAGATCTATTTAAATGTGTTAATCTACAGTTATGTTCTCCCGAACTGAACTGATCTGCAAAGGCATTTTGGGTTCAGAATATATGAATGAATAAAAAAACAAGACAAAATAAAATCCAGGTCCAGGTGATGAACCTCTGCGGATCATCAGGACACGACTGATCCTCTCAACACATCCACTGTTCTGATCACTCACTCTGACAGAGATCACTTCCATCTGATGAGAGAAGAAGAGAACAGAAGTCATGAATCAGTGTTTACAGAGACTCCCTTCATCAGCTGTCAGTCAGTGATGCAGCACACTATAGTTTTTATAAAACTATCATTAGCAGAACCAACCTCCATATCTCTGCTCACTACTCAATATCTCCAACAGTAACCGCAATTTATGTTCTAGCAAATTCATCAGTGTGGTCGTTCCTAAAGTCTGCACCTCCTCTGGTCATCACTCATTCCAGTTTGCTGCTCCTAGTGACTGGAACGAGTTACTAAAGACACTAAAACTCCAAACCCTCATCCCGTTACCCTCCTTTAAGAACTCATTACAAGAGATAGTTTCTGATCACTGCACCTGCTTCTGAATTTGCCTCTCTGGAACACAGCACATATATATATTTCTATTGTTTTATATACTGTATATATTGTGATGTTTTCATGTTTTAATTTTGTCTAATGTTTTATTGCACTAATCGTACTTATGTTCTATGATCTAATATCTTGTATGGCCTTGCCTTCTGTCGCTGCCTCTTGGCCAGGTCGTCATTGTAAATGAGAATTGGTTCTCAGTTGACTTATCTGGTTAAATAAAGGTAAAATAAAAATAAAACCTCCAGTACAAAGAGCAGCAGGGACTTCAGTCTGTGTAGCGTAGCCAGCTTCCTTTCAGCTCTCATGTTAACGTATTGGAGTGAACACACTGAGCTCAGCACTCACAGACCTGCAGAGACTTTGGGCATCAAGTCTGTAGATTTCACTGAAGTACACAGTGGAAATAAACTGCTGAGAGTTCTGAACGCATCATTACTGCAGAATCAGAGAGATATTCACTGCTCACTTTAATGATGGATTTACTGCTGTTAGGGTTCAAAGATGTTAAAAAAACAGTATCTCATTGACATTTGAATTACAAATGATTACTGGACTTCAGCAGAGGTTCTGGTCTGTATAAAGACCACATCATGGTTACTCAATGTAACCATAGTTCTATGAAATAAGAGCCAGTGATTTGAGGCTTCAGTCAGACTGATCTCAGAGCTGTGACAAAGATGAACTGATCAATGAGAGAACAAAGACTTTCTGATCAGATTTGATGGTACGACAGTTTGATGGATGAAGACCACTGTCTCTATACATGATGTGATGCTGTCAGCTGTAATCCAGCTTTATTTCCTGGAGACATGAACACAACAACAACATCTTCTTCACATCAACTCCAACACATGATCACAACAAGCTTCTGGCTGATCTGATTGGCTGTGTTACGTGCCTGCAGAGCCTTTCTCCTGTTCTGCCCCTTCCCCTTGTCTTGCAGGTGCTGCCAGAGGCCTGTACTACGAAGCGACTTCAACATACCCAGGGTATCTTCTCTTTAGCTGCCTTAACTAACCCTAACAAACGAGATCCCGATAAGCGGTCCTACGATGGTGGTTATCAACTCAGTAAGTCAACCCAGGGTTTCTCAGTCTGGCTATGACCGCGTTCACATGAACGGTTAGCTGTTCAGCATAAGTTACCATGACACCTCTTGGTGTTTGCAGCATCTGACCAATCACAGACATGGACATGTCTATACTGATTTGCAGACAGACAGGCAGAGCGGCGCATTTTACAAAGGAAGAGTAAACTATATTAGACAAATACGAAGAAGTTAAACACTTAATCCAGACTAATAGTAACACAGTTGAAGCTTCCAAATGCAGGAAGGACAGCTGGCAAAAGAAAAAACTCCCGATGTGTGAATGCGTAAATTAACAGACTTATTAATTTAACGGAATACTCAAAAGTCTGATACAGTCTATATACATAAGAAATGTAAAGGATGGATAGATTACACTTCATTATACCCATTAACAAAGATGTTGTCTCCGGCGGTGTGAAACGGACTCAAGAGCAAGTAAAAAAATAAGTACTAAAATATAATTCAAAGCGGTAAACACCCACAGCATGAATCCAACTGTCCTTCTTGCATTTGTCAGTTCAAACTGTGTTGTTTTTAGCCTGGATTAAACTTCTTTGTATTTGTGTAATATTACCATACGATCCGCGCACCGAGCTCTGATTGGTCAGTAGGAGGTGCTTTTATACGAGTTGATCTCTTATCTGGAACGTAACCTGCTCCGGAGCATGTTAGCTGTTCAGCATAAGTTACCATGGCGATCTACCCAGGTAAGAAGTGATCCACCTTCGTAGGACGGAAAACCCAGAGTTAACCCTGAAGTTACCTCGCTAACCGCAAATCCTGCTTCGTAGTACAGACCTCAGAGGCCTGTACTACGAAGCAGGATTTGGCGTTATCGAGGTAACTTCAGGTTTAACCCTTCAGGGTTTTCCGTCCTACGAAGGCGGATCACTTCTTACCGGGGTAGATCACCATGGTAACTTACGCTGAACGGCTAACCTGCTCCGGAGCAGGTTATGTTCCAGATAAGAGATCAACTCGTATAAAAACACCTCCAACTGACCAATCAGAGCTCAGTGCGCTGATCGTATGTTAATATTACACAAATACGAAGAAGTTTAAGTCATAAACCAGGCTAAACAACACAGTTTAAACTGACAAATGCAGGAAGGACAGATGGATTTATGCTGCGGGTGTTTACCGCTTTGAATTATATTTTTATATTTATTTTTTTACTTGCTCTTGAGTCCGTTTCACACCGCAGGAAACGGGGACGCACCTGAGAGAAGGTTGAAATAGTTATACACGCCTCTTGTCTAATAATGGGTATAATGACGTGTAATCCATCCAGCCATCATTATAATTTCTTATTGCTATTTATAACTCGACGACTTTATCCGACTTTTGAGTGTTCCGTTAAATTACTAAATCTGTTAATTGACGCATTCACACATCGGGAGTTTTTTTATTTTGCCAGATGTCCTTCCTGCATTTGGCAGCTTCAACTGTGTTACCTTTAGTCTGGATTAAGTGTTTAACTTCTTTGTATTTGTCTAATATAGTTTACTCTTCCTTTGTAATATGTGCTGCTCTGTCTGTCTGCTGTCAGTAGACTTGTCCATGTTAGTGATTGGTCAGATGCTGCAAACACCGCCCCGTTCACGTGAACGCGCTCACAGCCAGATAGAGAAACCCTGGGTTGACTTACCGAGTTGATAACCACCTTCGTAGGACAGTTTAGCGGGAACTCGTTTGTTAGGGTTGGTTAAGCCAGATAACGAGAACATACCCAGGGTATGTTGAACTCGCTTCGTAGTACAGGCCTCTGGTCTAAGTGATAATGGAGGAGATTGGAGTCCACATGTGGAGAGTTGTTCAGCTGCTGATTGGCTCACTCTCCTGCTATCCAGCCAATCGCTGTCGTGGGCTGCCTTCAAAAGAAGCTCACTCTGGGCTGCCTCTCTCTCTCTGACTCATTCTTCTGAAATGTGACTTGTGTGGTACTCTGATTTAGTTGTGGGATTAAAAGTTAAGGTTTGTGGTTAGGAGGTAGAGGACATAGGTAAGTTGGGGGTACCCTATACACCTTTTCACATAGTATTGTTAATGTCTATAAACACTAGGTTTATTGGTTGGTGCCACCCCCTTGTATGTTTTTTGCAGCACTGTTTTTTAGATAATTAAGTCAGCCTTTTGTTTGTGTTGTTTCCAGAGAAGGCAGACAATTAGTTAGGCTTGGTTTTGATTTATTGATTTCATTTATTTGGCACAACCATTTTGTCCCTACTTCCACTACGCTTTTTTTGTTAACCTTTAGTCATCTTTAATGAACACCTTTAACTTTGCACTTCACTTTGACTTTGTCTAATCATTGGTTGTTAGGTTGTTCTGTTCAGTTATTGTTCCAACTAGTGGACGTAACAGGCTGACTGGTCTCTCTCTCTGTGTGTCACCGTTCTCCTCTCACAGCTTCACTGAGGAAACACATCACAACAATACTGCTGAAACCAGCATGGACCGACTCCGACTGTCTACTGACCTCAGAGTCTCCAGTCTACAGTGTGGACTCTTCACCAGATCAGACAGCAGCCTCACTCCTGAATCCTTCAGCTTGTTTCCTCTCAGATTCAGCTCTCTCAGATGGGAGGGGTTGGACTTCAGAGCTGAGGCCAGAGAATCACAGCTGATCTCTGACAAACTGCAGCTCCACAATCTGAATAAAGAATAAATGATGTAAGTTTAGAAGACAACGTTCCTGCTTGAAATCATTCAATGATTAATAATCTGTTCAGAGCTGAAGAAGGTTTCGAACGTAGAAGTTTAGAAAATGTAAACTCTAAACACCTGAAGCCAACAGGATGCAGGTTAAAAACTGTACAATACAAACAGTGAAACAGAGCTCTCATTAATATTAATGACAACATGCTGCTACTTCAATAAAGACGTAGTGACTTCACCTCTTAAACTCTGACAGCTCCACCAGTGGATCCATCTATACAAACTGATGTTGTGCAGCCAAACACAAATAAAAACCCACAGAAACTTATTCAAGATTCAACTCAACATCTCAAAGTTACCAAAGATGTCAAATATGTCAGGATGGATTTTGGGGTAATGTGAACAAAAGATATATAAGATAAGACATCAACAATATTTATTTTAGCAATAGTGGAGTCATAAAATCAAAGCATCTTCAGTTTAAACTCTTCAGTCAGTATAAGCATCATATAGCTTCATAAAATGTATAGAAAAAACAAATACTGAATATATTTGTTTTTCTCTGATAGAGATTATTTATTTATTCTTCATATTGATGTATTTTGTATTATCATTTCTTTAAAAAAAAAAAAACATGATGAAAGTCAATAGTTGTGATATATTAAGGTTTTAAATGTGTAGCTCAACATTGCTCTGCCACAGTTAATGGACTAAACCACTGAAGAAGAAAATGTACTTTAGCATTAGGATACTCAGTGTGGATCAGTATAATATCAGCCTTATGTCTGCAGTTTAGTGTCACCACAACTTTCACATCATATTAATCTCAATACAGAAGTAAAAACTGGGACCTTTCCCATTTGTCATTTTATACGGCTCGATTCCTCTCCTCGACTCCTCGAGGAGCGTCTTAGTCCCGCCCACGAGAGATGCGAGCGGAGGAGGCGAGGAAGAGACTCGAGGAGAGAGGAAGAGAGGACATATGTTTGTAGAGACATGAGACGTCGTTTCCTCTGAAGCGTCACGTGAAGCGACGTCCGTTTCTGATGCCAGCAGCAGCTGATCACAGCTGGATCAGCTGTCAGTCAGCTTTAACAGCTGTTTATGTCTGAACTGTACTAATACTAATAAAGACTCCTATCAAACCCGACGCTCAGGAATAATCAGCCTCACATGTGACTGAATGGAAATGATGATAAATGATGTAAAAGGTGTAAAATACAGACCCTCCTTCTCTCTCTGACTTTAACTGTATCCTTAATAAAAGTTAATGGAGGAACTAACAGATCATGAAAAGAGAACTCTTTCTAATAAATGAAGAAAGTGGTTTGAGATCCGTTCGTTGTCAGCTTTTATAAACCCCTCTCAGTGTCAGACTCCTTCACCTGCGGTGTGTGAAGTAGAGATACTGCAGGTCCTTCTGCTGCTGGAACACTTTACCATCAACATGGTCCGTTTGTTGTTCACATCTACAATTAACACTGATTTTAACTAGACGGTGAATCAGAAGACAACTAAAATATAAAACGTTTAATATGTGATCTGTCTTCACTCCGGTATAAAACTCAGTGATGATGACATGTATCAGATCAGTCCGATCTGCGCAGCGTCCAATCAATAAGTGATATCCAATAAGGGGGCGTGTCGGTCGGTAAACAACTTCCGTGGAGGATACACTGGAGGATACACTGGTGTATCCTCGCTCATAGCTCCTCCAGCAAGCCTCCTCGATCCTCGATCCTCGCTCCTCCAGACGCATTTTAGGAATTGGGACGTCCTTCAAGATGGAGGGCTGAGATCGATTTCCGGGTCACGGCCGGAGGATCGAGGATCGAGGAGTCGAGGAGGCGAAAAATGTGGAATTGAGAAGCACCCCTGGTGTCTTACCTCAGAGTCTCCAGTCTACAGTGTGGACTCTCCAGAAAACCAGACAGCAGCTTCACTCCTGAATCCTTCAGGTCGTTGAGGCTCAGCTCCAGCTCTCTCAGATGGGAGGGGTTGGACTTCAGAGCTGAGGCCAGAGAATCACAGCTGATCTCTGACAAACTGCAGTCCCTCAATCTGAATAAAGAATAAATTATGAAGATAAAAATCACTTTTTAATCCAATCAGATGTGTTCAGGTTTTAAATGTGTAGCTCAACATTACTATGTCCTAATCAATGAGCTTTTCCCTAAAATGAGTAGAGTGACTTTGTCATTGTGTTATTGTGGATCATCATAATGTCAGCCTTCTACAGACATCATCCAGATGTCACCACAACATTCATACACCTATTCATGTCAACACACATCAATAACATGCTGCTGATCTCTGTGTTCATCTACTGTATGTGTGTGTGCTGAAGGATCAATATCAATGATCAGACATTATTTGTGGAACACGTTGAAACAAACAGAAACCAGAGAAATATTTCTACTTCATGAAGTAAACTTGATCAATTTAGAACAAATATTCAGGGTTCCTACACATTTTCCATTTCAAAATTCCAGACTTTTTCTGACTTAAATTTCCAGACTCTTCTGTAGATTTTTCAGACCATATTTGACTTTGTGACTCGGGGTTCAGAGGACGCTGTGAAAAGACCACAGTGCTTCGGCGCCCCCCCCATGGTTGAGTTGTCAAACGATTTTCCACAAAGTTTGCATCCAGCTCTCCTTTCCCATTTGGAATGGTTAACCAACCAGGCTTTGTGTTTGGGATCATCAAGCCAACCCTCAGAGAACTTACATTTACTCATCGTGGCCGTTCAGTCTACAGTCCTTCACAGAAAGCTGGACGTCGTTCCACTGTCAAACATCCTGCTCTAGGTGAAAAGCAATGATGCCCCCCCCCTCTATTAGCACCAGGGACAGACTGGGACAGAAATCCATCCCAGGACTTTGAGACAGAGAGGTGTTTTATGTGAGCAGTTGGAGGGCGCGAGACGAAACATTTTGGTCAGTAATTTTACCACTAATAAAGTTTTAGTGGTATAAAGAGAATGTGATGATGATGAAGACCTTCAAGACTCTTCATCGTGGATGACACCTCCTCAGTTTGTATCAGCACGTCACCACTGAATCAAAACCAGACCGGCCAGCTGGAACACTGGTCACAGTTCATCACGTTCATGATGTAAATGACTGAGCCAGTCAGATTTCAGCCAAAACGAGGATCAGTCCACATTAGGAGGGGCCGCTCGTACCCCCCCTCAATATGTAAAGTATTAGATTGTCCCAGTCTGACAGGCAGCGTTCTGCTCTGTGCCATCTGCCTGCAGTCAACGGATACTTTTTATTATTATATTATTATGTTGCTCATGATGACTAGTTGTCCACATTTCGCTGCCAAAGCGTCGCCCTAGGCAGTTGCCTAGTTGGCCTCTATGGAGGCGTCGGCCCTGGCTGTGACGTACAGGTGTAGAGGAAGCTCTGTAGGAGTGTGTGTTCAGTCAGAGCCTACTTCTTGTGTTGCTTTCAACCACATCAAGCTCGCTCTGGACCACGCTCTCTCACACAGTAGTAAACATTTTGGCTGCACTGGCTGCTCCAAACACCGTGAAAAACACTCTGCTTGTATGATCTTTTTATTTTTAGAAATTCTGAATTTTATATCTTAGAAAACAGAATAGGGGCAACAGTCTGGAAACAGAAATGTTTTCCATTCTCTCTTTTCTTTTTTTACGAAGCCCCCCTAGTCCCCTAGGAGAACATTTTTATTATCTCGTTCCCTCGAGTTAGTAACTCGAGGGAACAAGTTTCTAACTCGAGGGAATGAGATACAAAACATTTTCTCCTAGGGGACTAGGGAGGCTCCGTATTTTTCCATACTTATCAAGACCTGGAAATTACTAAATCAATCCATACTGTGTAGGAACACTGAATATTAGTTCAGAGGATCTTCTGTATCCAGATGTGACCATTTACCAACAATGATAAACATTAATTTACTTTAACAACTAACAGTGGACATTTTCTACACTTTCTTTAAGAAACACAAGTCTTTAGTGACTGCAGACTAAATTTAGTTCAAGAAACATGAAAATATGAAGAAAAGGAAATTAACAACTTTATGGATGTAAGTTATGTTTGTACATAAATCAGGTTCAATTGTTAATTAAAGATATAAGATCTCTAAAAGTAACAGAGAGTCAGTGAACTGACCTCAGAGTCTCCAGTCTACAGTGTGGACTCTCCAGAAAACCACACAGCAGCTTCACTCCTGAATCCTTCAGGTCGTAGTTTCCTCTCAGATCCAGCTCTCTCAGATGGGGGGGGTTGGACTTCAGAGCTGAGGCCAGAGAATCACAGCTGATCTCTGACAAACTGCAGCTCCTCAATCTGAATAAAGAATAAATGATGAAGATAAAAATCACTTTATAATACAATCAGATGTGTTCAGGTTTTAAATGTGTAGCTCAACATTACTATGTCCTAATCAATGATCTTTTTCCTAAAATGAGTAGAGTGACTTTGTCATTGTGTTATTGTGGATCATCATAATGTCAGCCTTCTACAGACATCATCCAAATGTCACCACAACATTCATACACCTATTCATGTCAACACACATCAATAACATGCTGCTGATCTCTGTGTTCATCTACTGTATGTGTGTGTGCTGAAGGATCAATATCAATAATCAGACATTATTTGTAGAACACGTTGAAACAAACAGAAACCAGAGAAATATTTCTACTTCATGAAGTAAACTTGATCAATTTAGAACAAATATTCAGGGTTACTACACATTTTCCATTTCAAAATTCCAGACTTTTTCTCATTTAAATTTCCAGACTCTTCTGTAGATTTTTCAGACCATATTTGACTTTGTGACTCGGGGTTCAGAGGACGCTGTGATAAGACCACAGTGTTTCGGCGCCCCCCCCATGGTTGAGATGTCAAATGATTTTCCACAAAGTTTGCATCCAGCTCTCTTTTCCCATTGGGAATTGTTAACCAACCAGGCTTTGTGTTTGGGATCATCAAGCCAGCCCTCAGAAAACTTGCATTTACTCATCGTGGCCGTTCAGTCTACAGTCCTTCACAGAAAGCTGGACGTCGTTCCACTGTCAAACATCCTGCTCTAGGTGAAAAACAATGATGCCCGCCCCTCTATTAGCACCAGGGACAGACTGGGACAGAAATCCATCCCAGGACTTTGAGACGGAGAGGTGTTTTATGTGAGCAGTTGGAGGGCGCGAGCCGAAACATTGTGGGCAGTAATTTTACCACTAATACAGTTTTAGTGGTATAAAGAGAATGTGATGATGATGAAGACCTTCAAGACTCTTCATCGTGGATGACACCTCCTCAGTTTGTATCAGCACGTCACCACTGAATCAAAACCAGACCGGCCAGCTGGAACACTGGTCACAGTTCATCACGTTCATGATGTAAATGACTGAGCCAGTCAGATTTCAGCCAAAACGAGGATCAGTCCACATTAGGAGGGGCCGCTCGTACCCCCCCTCAATATGTAAAGTATTAGATTGTCTCAGTCTGACAGGCAGCGTTCTGCTCTGTGCTGTCTGCTTGCAGTTACCGGATACTTTTTTATTATTATATTATAATGTTGCTCATGATGACTAGTTGTCCACATTTCGCTGCCAAAGTGTCGCCCTAGGCAGTTGCCTAGTTGGCCTCTATGGAGGCGTCGGCCCTGGCTGTGACGTACAGGTGTAGAGGAAGCTCTGTAGGAGTGTGTGTTCAGTCACAGCCTACTTCTTGTGTTGCTTTCAACCACATCAAGCTCGCTCTGGACCACGCTCTCTCACACAGTAGTAAACATTTTGGCTGCACTGGCTGCTCCAAACACCGTGAAAAACACTCTGCTTGTATGATCTATTTATTTTTAGAAATTCTGAATTTTATATCTTAGAAAACAGAATAGGGGCAACAGTCTGGAAACAGAAATGTTTTCCATTCTCTCTTTTCTTTTTTTACGGAGCCCCCCTAGTCCCCTAGGAGAACATTTTTATTATTTCGTTCCCTCGAGTTAGTAACTCGAGGGAACGAGTTTCTAACTCGAGGGAATGAGATACAAAACATTTTCTCCTAGGGGACTAGGGGGGCTCCGTATTTTTCCATACTTATCAAGACCTGGAAATTACTAAATCAATCAATACTGTGTAGGAACAATGAATATTAGTTCAGAGGATCTTCTGTATCCAGATGTGACCATTTACCAACAATGATAAACATTAATTTACTTTAACCACTAACAGTGGACATTTTCTACACTTTCTTTAAGAAACACAAGTCTTTAGTGACTGCAGACTAAATTTAGTTCAAGAAACATGAAAATATGAAGAAAAGGACATTAACAACTTTATGGATGTAAGTTATGTTTCTACATAAATCAGGTTCAATTGTTAATTAAAGATATAAGATCTCTAAAAGTAACAGAGAGTCAGTGAACTGACCTCAGAGTCTCCAGTCTACAGTGTGGACTCTCCAGAAAACCACACAGCAGCTTCACTCCTGAATCCTGCAGCTTGTTGTCACTCAGATCCAGCTCTCTCAGATGGGGGGGGTTGGACTTCAGAGCTGAGGCCAGAGAAGCACAGCTGACCTCTGATAAACTGCAGCTCCTCAATCTGAATAAAGAATAAATGATGAAGATAAAAATCACTTTATAATACAATCAGATGTGTTCAGGTTTTAAATGTGTAGCTCAACATTACTATGTCCTAATCAATGATCTTTTCCCTAAAATAAGTAGAGTGACTTTGTCATTGTGTTATTGTGGATCATCATAATGTCAGCCTTCTACAGACATCATCCAAATGTCACCACAACATTCATACACCTATTCATGTCAACACACATCAATAACATGCTGCTGATCTCTGTGTTCATCTACTGTATGTGTGTGTGCTGAAGGATCAATATCAATGATCAGACATTATTTGTGGAACACGTTGAAACAAACAGAAACCAGAGAAATATTTCTACTTCATGAAGTAAACTTGATCAATTTATAACAAATATTCAGGGTTACTACAAATTTTCCATTTCAAAATTCCAGACTTTTCCTGACTTAAATTTCCAGACTTTTCTGTAGATTTTTCAGACCATATTTGACTTTGTGACTCGGGTTAAGAGGACGCTGTGATAAGACTACAGTATTTCGGCGCTCCCCCCATGGTTCAGATGTCAAACGATTTTCCACAAAGTTTGCATCCAGCTCTCTTTTCCCATTTGGAATTGTTAACCAACCATGCTTTGTGTTTGGGATCATCAAGCCAGCCTTCAGAAAAACTTGCATTTACTCATCGTGGCCGTTCAGTCTACAGTCCTTCACAGAAAGCTGGTCGTCGTTCCACTGTCAAACATCCTGCTCTAGGTGAAAAACAATGATGCCGCCCCTCTATTAGCACCAGGGACAGACTGGGACAGAAATCCATCCCAGGACTTTGAGACGGAGAGGTGTTTTATGTGAGCAGTTGGAGGGCGCGAGACGAAACATTGTGGGCAGTAATTTTACCACTAATACAGTTTTAGTGGTATAAAGAGAATGTGATGATGATGAAGACCTTCAGGACTCTTTATCGTGGATGACACCTCCTCAGTTTGTATCAGCACGTCACCACTGAATCAAAACAAGACCGGCCAGCTGGAACACTGGTTACAGTTCATCACGTTCATGATGTAAATGACTGAGCCAGTCAGATTTCAGCCAAAACGAGGATCAGTCCACATTAGGAGGGGCCGCTCGTACCCCCCCTCAATATGTAAAGTATTAGATTGTCTCAGTCTGACAGGCAGCGTTCTGATCTGTGCCGTCTGCCTGCAGTTACCGGTTACTTTTTATTATTATATTATTATGTTGCTCATGATGAATAGTTGGCCCACATTTGGCTGTCAGAGTGTCGCCCTGGGCAGTTGGTTAGTTGGTCTCTATGGAGGCGCCGGCCCTGGCTGTGACGTACAGGTGTAGAGGAAGCTCTGTAGGAGTGTGTGTTCAGTCACAGCCTACTTCTTGTGTTGCTTTCAATGACATCCAGCTCGCTCTGGCCTGCGCTCTCTCACACAGTAGTAAACATTTTGGCAGCACCAGCTGCTCCAAACATCGTGAAAAACACTCTGCTTGTATGATCTATTTATTTTTAGACATTCTGAATTTTATATTTTAGAAAACAGAATAGGGGCAACAGTCTGAAAACAGAAATGTTTTTCCATTCCCTCTTTTCTTTTTTCCATACTTATCCAGACCTGGAAATTAACAGAAACAAATTCCATGCTTTTCCATACTGCGTAGGAACCCTGAATATTAGTTCAGAGGATCTTCTGTATCCAGATGTGACCATTTACCAACAATGATAAACATTAATTTACTTTAACAACTAACAGTGGACATTTTCTACAGTTTCTTTAAGAAACACAAGTCTTTTGTGACTGCAGACTAAATTTAGTTCAAGAAACATGAAAATAAGAAAAAAAGGACCTTAACAACTTTATGGATGTAAGTTATGTTTGTACACGAATCAGGTTCAATTGTTAATTAAACATATAAGATCTCTAATAGTAACAGAGAGTCAGTGAACTGACCTCAGAGTCTCCAGTCTACAGTGTGGACTCTCCAGAAAACCACACAGCAGCTTCACTCCTGAATCCTGCAGCTTGTTGTCACTCAGATCCAGCTCTCTCAGATGGGGGGGGTTGGACTTCAGAGCTGAGGCCAGAGAATCACAGCCGATCTCTGACAAACTGCAGCTCCTCAGTCTGAATAAAGAATAAATGATGTAAGTTTAGAAGACAACGTTTCAGCTTGAAATCATTCAATGTTTAATAATCTGTTCAGAGCTGAAGAAGGTTTACAACATAGAAGTTTAGAAAATGTAAACTCCAAACACCTGAAGTCAACAGGATGCAGGTTAAAAACTGTAAAATACAAAAAGTGAAACAGAGCTCTCATTAATATTAATGACAACGTGCTGCTACTTTAATAAAGACGTAGTGACTTCACCTCTTAAACTCTGACAGCTCCACCAGTGGATCCATCTATACAAACTCATGTTGTGCAGCCAAACACAAATAAAAACCACAGAAACTGATTCAAGATTCAACTCAAGATCTCAAAGTTTCCAAAGATGTCAAATATGTCAGGATGGATTTTGGGGAAATGTGAAAAAAAAATATATAACAGAAGACATCTACAATATTTATTTTAGGAATAGTGGAGTCATAAAATCAAAGCAACTTCAGTTTAAACTATTCAGTCAGTATAAGCATCATATAACTTCATAAAATGTATAGAAAAAACAAATACTGAATATATTTATTATTGTCTGATATCTGAAATAGAGATTATTTATTGATTCTTCATATTTGTTTTTTTTCCTAATTTCTCAAAAAAAAGAAACATGATGAAAGTCAATAGTTGTGATATATGAAGGTTTTAAATGTGTAGCTCAACATTGCTCTGCCACAGTCAATGGACTAAACCACTGAAGAAGAAAATGTCCTTTAGCATTAAGATACTCAGTGTGGATCAGTATAATATCAGCCTTATGTCTGCAGTTTAGTGTCACCACAAACTTCACATCATATTAATCTCAGTACACAAGTAAAAACTGGTGTCTGACCTCAGAGTCTCCAGTCTACAGTGTGGACTCTCCAGAAAACCACACAGCAGCTTCACTCCTGAATCCTGCAGCTTGTTGTCACTCAGATCCAGCTCTCTCAGATGGGAGGGGTTGGACTTCAGAGCTGAGACCAGAGAAGCACAGCTGATCTCTGACAACCAGCAGCTCCTCAATCTGAATAAAGAATAAATTGTGTAACTTTAAAAGACAACGTTCCTGCTTGAAATCATTCAATGTTTAATAATCTGTTCAGAGCTGAAGAAGGTTTAGAACGTAGAAGTTTATAAAATGTAAACTCCAAACACCTGAAGCCAACAGGATGCAGGTTAAAAACTGTAAAATACAAACAATGAAACAGAGCTCTCATTAATATTAATGACAACGTGCTGCTACTTCAATAAAGACGTAGTGACTTCACCTCTTAAACTCTGACAGCTCCACCAGTGGATCCATCTATACAAACTCATGTTATGCAGCCAAACACAAATAAAAACCACAGAAACTGATTCAAGATTCGACTCAAGATCTCAAAGTTTCCAAAGGTGTCAAATATGTCAGGATGGATTTTGTGGAAATGTGAACAAAAGATATTTCAGATAAGACATCTACAATATTTATTTTAGTAATAGTGGAGTTATAAAATCAAAGCATCTTCAGTTTAAACTATTCAGTCAGTATAAGCATCATATAGCTTCATAAAATGTATAGAAAAAACAAATACTGAATATATGTATTATTGTCTGATAGCTGAAATAGAGATTATTTATCTTCATACTTGTTTTTTTTCCTCATTTCTTTTTTTTTTTTTTTTTTTTTTTTTTTTATTGGAAGAACATTGCCAGGCATATAAATTACAGAGCAAATAAGTAGTCTTCTATTTATCATCCATTTTTCCCTCCCATCCCCAACAATAAAGGAAATAAGCAATATAACATTAATATTAATAAGTTACAAGACTTAAGGCAGTAATGTCACCAAAATAGAAACACACTAAACACATGAAATAATAAAACACATACAATATTCACATATACACACACAACAAAAAAATAAATAAATAAATAAAATAAATAAATAACAACGCTAATCCAACAGAACAAATAAGGAGGCTCAGTTGTCACAACCAGGCAGGGAGGTCAGAGATTCAATATGTTTTAGAAGAGGTTTCCAAGTCTTTTCAAAAGAATTAAGGGAACCCTTAAGGGAAAATCTAAGTTTCTCCAAACCAATGGACAGTAACATATCTTTCACCCACCTATTGTGAATCGGCGGTAGAACATGTTTCCATTTAAAAAGAATAAGTCGCCTTGCCAATAAGGTGGTAAAAGCGAGAACATGTTGCATGTCTTTAGAAATATTGGCCTGAGGAGGCACTCCGAACAAAGCCAGGAGAGGGCCGGGGATAATAGTAGTATTATATGCTACGTTAAGTGTGTTGAAGATCTCGGACCAAAATGTATTGAGCTTCGGGCAGGACCAGAACATGTGAGTGTGGTCAGCTGGAGATTGCCGGCACCTGTTACATGAGTCTGATAAATTTGGATACATCTTAGATAGCCGCGCATTCGTGTAATGGACTCTGTGCACGATCTTACATTGTAGGAGGTTGTGCCTAGCACAGATGGAGGAAGAATGGACTAATCGTAAAATATGCTGCCACTGATCATCCGGTAATACAGTACCCAATTCCTGTTCCCAATGGCCTTAGGGCTCTTTGTGGAATGCTCAACTGTGAGACCAATGATACGGTAGATATTAGAGATTAACTGGGTTTTTTTCAGGTCAAGAGCCACTAAGGAATCAATAAGGGTTTCTGGTGGGCGGCTAGGGAATTTAGGATTCTGATTCTGTATAAAATGCCTTATTTGAAAAAAACGAAACAGATGGGACTTTGGGAGATCAAATTTTTTTGAAAGTTCTGCAAAGGACATAAAAGACCTATGGTCATAAAGATCTTTAAAGGTGGTTATACCTCTATTAAACCAAGCCTGAAAGGTTGAGTCCGTGCAAGAGGGTAAAAATAAATGATTATTTAAAGTGGGAGAGAGCATGGAGGCTTTCTGAAGGCCCAGGCTCTTCCACATTTGAGTCCAAATTTTTATAGAGTTAATGACTATTGGGTTAAGGGTAAAATTTTTCGCAGTTAAGGGAAGCGGAGAGCAAACCAGGGAATGAAGAGAAAGTTTAGTAGATGAAAGCTCCATGTTTACTCACGGGCGCAAATTATCAGGAGTAATATCAAGCCAATACAAAAGTTTCTGAGTGTTACAGGACCAATAGTATTGAATAAAATTTGGTAATGCCAGGCCACCACGATCCTTCGAGAGCTGTAAAACAGATCTCCTAATACGCAGAGTTTTTCTGCCCCACAGAAATGAACCTATAAGTTGATTAAGTGTTCTAAAGAAGGACTTCTTAATAAAGACAGGGATATGTTGGAAAAGGTATAAGAACTTGGGTAGGACAACCATTTTAACCAGATTAACCCGACCTGAAAGAGAAAGTGGAAGACCGGCCCATCTATCAAAATCAAGTTTGCATCTTTCCTCATTTCTTTAAAAAAAAAAAAGAAATATGATGGAAGTCAGATGTTGTGATATATTAAGGTTTTAAATGTGTAGCTCAACTTTGCTCTGCCACAGTCAATGGACTAAACCACTAAAGAAGAAAATGTAATTTAGTATTAAGATACTCAGTGTGGATCAGTATAATATCAGCCTTATGTCTGCAGTTTAGTGTCAACACAACTTTCACATCATATTAATCTCAGTACACAAGTAAAAAATGGTGTCTGACCTCAGAGTCTTCAGTCTACAGTGTGGACTCTCCAGAAAACCAGACAGCTTCACTCCTGAATCCTGCAACTTGTTGTTTCCACTCAGATCCAGCTCTCTCAGATGGGGGGGGTTGGACTTCAGAGCTGAGGCCAGAGAATCACAGCTGAACTCTGACAACCTGCAGCCATTCAATCTGAATAAAGAATAAATGATGAAGATAAAAATCACTTCATAATCCAATCAGATGTGTTCAGGTTTTAAATGTGTAGCTCAACATTACTATGTTCTCATCAATGAGCTTTTCCCTAAAATGAGTAGAGTGACTTTGTCATTGTGTTATTGTGGATCATCATAATGTCAGCCTTCTACAGACATCATCCAAATGTCACCACAACATTCATACACCTATTCATGTCAACACACATCAATAACATGCTGCTGATCTCTGTCAAGTCTGGAATTAGAGGATCAATATCAAATCAGACTTGTTGGACTTCATTACTTCATTTATTACATGGCCTTCTTCTGACTGTATCTGGTAGCTTAGTAGGTTTATGTAATTTACAGGAAAGGTCCACATTCATTCAAGTGTGTCTTAAAACAACAGCCACATGTCATATGTACATTAAAAGAGTTATTGGTGGCAGTAATCATTCCTCCTGTGAAGTGGTCCCTTCATAACACAACTACACTGTAAGAACTTTCTTCATAAGTTCAACTGAAACTTATATGAAGATTCAGCAGTCTGAGTCAGACAAGTGAGTGTTTACCAAAGTTACAGACTGTTTAGTACCAAATTCCCTCTTTGAGTTACTATTCCTCCTGCAGCTCAACAAGGAAACTGTCAAACACAACATACTTATTGGATAAATACTAGGGCTGGGCAATATAACCATATTATATCGATATCTTGATATGAGACTAGATATCGTCCTAGATTTTGGATATCGTAATATCTAGGGCTGTCATAGTTAATGCCTTAATAACACGTTAACGCAAAATCGTTTTAACACCACTAATTTCTTTAACGCATTAACGCAATCGATCTCCCGGAGGTTGTATCGGCTCAGTTTTAAAGCTAGAGTGAAGATACTGGTATCATAGGAAACTACAAAACCTAATGAATCCACTGGTACCAACCGTGTCATACTAGCTCGTCGGGAAGGAGGTTAAATACCTCTGACCTCTGACCTCCAGATATGTGAATGTAAATGGGTTCTATGGGTACCCACGAGTCTCCCCTTTACAGACATGCCCACTTTATGATAATCACATGCAGTTTGGGGCAAGTCATAGTCAAGTCAGCACACTGACAAACTGACAGCTGTTGTTGCCTGTTGGGCTGCAGTTTGACATGTTATGATTTGAGCATATTTTCTATGCTAAATGCAATACCTGTGAGGGTTTCTGGACAATATCTGTCATTGTTTTGTGTTGTTAATTGATTTACAATAATAAATATATACAAACATTTGCATAAAGCAGCATATTTGTCCATTCCCATGTTGATAAGAGGATTAAATACTTGACAAATCTTCCTTTAAGTTACATTTTGAACAGATAAAAAATGTGTGATTAATTTGCAATTAATCGCGATTAATCATGTACAGTCATGCGATTAATTGTGATAAAATATTTTAATTGATTGACATCCCTAGTAATATCGTGATATGGCATAAGTGTTGTCTTTTCCTGGTTTAAAGGCTACATGACAGTAAAGTGATGTAATTTTCTGAACATACCAGACTGTTCTAGCTGTTTTATTATTTGTCATTTACACTTAGTCATGAGATCCACATTAATGATGATTATTTATCAAAAATATCATTGTGTAAATATTTTGTGAAGCACCAATGGTCAACCCTACAATATTGTCGCAATATCGTTATCGAGATATTTGGTAAAAAATATTGTGATATTTGATTTTGTCCAAGTCACCCAGCCCTAATACATATAACTCAGACTGCTGAAGCCTCCGATTAGTTTAAGATCAACTTTACAGGTCATTTTACACAGAACAAGACTGTGGATTTAGTCCTCATCTCGTAACACTCAGGTTATACGGGGATTGCTTCACAGACAGAAGGAATGATGACAGACATAAATAACTCTTTGAATGTACATATGAACATGTGAGTATTGTATTCAGATAGACTTGAAAAAAATATGAACCTGCAAAGATGTTTCTGATGCAGAATATTTATTTGGTTTTAGTTGCAATCTAAATGTCTGCCGCTTCAAATAATTAGACAATGCTGACATGAAAACAGAGCACAGTTAGATCTGCTGTCAAAAAGAACGTGGGAATAACTTAGAAACACAGAAACCTCTAATTTGATGGTGTCGTTCATAATCATCACTTATGTACTTTTAAGTTGGTGCAATACGTGTTTGTTAAAGAGTTCTGCACCTTTAGACACGTTCAAATAGAGCGCTACAGGAATGAGTCCTAAAACCCAGAAATTAGTTATAATTTTAGCACTTCCTGTTCCCTCGTCTGGAAGTCAATGTTTCTTTTGAATGGGTTTTTAGTTAGATGCCTGAAATAAGGTCTGTGGTTAAAGGTCCAGTGTGTAGGATCTGGCGGTATCTAGCGGTGAGGTGAGGAGAATGCAACCAACTGAAGCCTCTCCTGTGTACCAAGCGTGTTGGAGAGCTACGGTGGCCGACGTGAAAGCGTGAATGTTCCTCACTAGAGCCATCTGGAGCAGAGCCAGTGTGTAGAGAGTTTGTGTACAAACTACAGAAGCTACAGTCAGTGAACTGACCTCAGAGACTGCAGTCTACAGTTTGGACTTTTCAGTCCAGCAGACAGCAGCTTCACTCCTGAATCCTGCAGGTTGTTGTCACTCAGGTCCAGCTCTCTCAGATGGGAGGGGTTGGACTTCAGAGCTGAGGCCACAACTTCACAGTGAGTATCTGAGAGTCCACAGCCAGAAAGTCTGTCATGACACAAAAATTACAAAATATGTTACAATGAAAGAGGACAGTTTATATTTACTTCATGCATCTGATGACTAAACAGTTTGATATATACTTCTTTGATTAACATTTACTCCTCACATCAGTGGTTCAGCTAATCTTATCTCACTGTTTGACATGAAACAATAATTCTCATCACTCTCTCTCAAACCTGCAGACTTTTAATCTTTGTTTTTCTTTAATCTTGCAGATGAAGAGAGAGAACATGTAGTTACATTGAGGCTTCTATAAAGTCCAGTCTGTCAGTGTGATCTGATCCCAGGTCTGTCTCCACAAAGTTAGCATGAGGCCTTCTTGATTAGAAAAGCACATTAAAACTCAGTGAATAAGTAATAATAATACAGTTGATAAAGTTGACCTCTCTTTGCTGCTACCTGCTGCTGTCAGGTTCACGTCCATAAATGGGAAAATTCAGTGACTGCTGCCAAACAGTAGAGAAATTAAACAAATAACGTAATAATATTAGACCTGTACATAATTAAACATTCATATAATTAGATATTTTGATGACTTCATGGCGTTTTGTCATTAACACTCTTTTCTGAGTATCAAACGTATTTAGCTCACAAACACAATTAAAGAACCACTGAGGTTGTATTATTTTCAACATAATATCATCAGAAAGATGTTATCAGTGTATCAGCATTAAAAACATAACATTGATCTTTGGTGTGTATAAGATCTGTTAAAAAGTCTGAATTCTACCATTCTGCTGTTATATATTCATCAGACCGCTGTTATTGGTGGAAGCTGTGTATTTCCTGTTACTACTCTTCTCTACAGTAACAAGAGAGAGAAACACCTGAGTTTCCTTCTGTGAGTAACAGAATAAAAGGAAAGACTTAAAAACAAGATTATGGAACACAACCTGAATTCATTAGTAATAAAATGCACCATTGCTCGATTCAACACACTCAGGGGTTTTACAACAACAATCTTTGTCTCGTATGACCAGTAGTTTACGGTTGCTAATGCTAGAGTTGGGTCGATTTTCGGTTTTGCCGGTCCGGTCCGGTGTACGAGCTTCAACCGGTTTGATTTTATACTAACCGGCGGAACCGACATTTGTCATTATGACACGTTCTGGCAAATTAAAAAGTAGCCTACATCAACAACCTGTGCCGACAGAATCACAGTGCTAAATCCAGCCTGTATTGCATTACTAATAAGCAATATGACAACGTGGTTAACGTAATATTATGATATTATGTTTGTTTATAAACAGACTAACCGAGCCACTAGTGAGCCAAGGCCGGCAACATGAAGGAGATCAAACTTCAGTAGAGGAGGGAGGAGGAAGAGGTTTGTTTACTAGGAAGTTCATGTGTTTTTTGGGGTGACGAGACGAGACACGGCAGAGCTGGTCTCAAAGAAAACTATAACTGCGGCAATATGACATCATTTTGGATTTGAAGCCAACGAAAGAGATGAGCCCAAAAACACACAAGGTAAGGTGTAATGTGGTGCCGCTTCTTCTTCTTTAGTGTTTATTGGCGGTTGGCAAACCAGCTTAGAGGTGCATTACTGCCACCAAGTGGACTGGAGTCGCTTCACTCTCATTCATGGGCTCTCTCCAGTGGTTGAGTCAAGTGGGATACCTAGTGGTAAAATTCGGTATACCAGTCCGGTCCCGTGTTTGGCTTAATATCAGACCGGTTTGAAATATTTTACACTGGCACAACCCAAGCTAATGCTAATGTTAAAACTTTAGATTGATGTTGTTGTGGAACTGACATTACTGAATCAGTTCACTGACTTGATGAATATTCTCCACTTGTGCTACAAAATTACTGTTAGCATAGCATTCAACATTACCCCATAATTGTCACTTGTGGCCACAGTGGCTGCTTCAGCTAAAGTTACATACTTAATCAATAATAAGAATAATACATTTTTCGCCGCGTCTGATAAGTCTGCAAAGTTTAAGAACTTTTTGAGCATGTTAAGGCCCTCAAAAATGCGATTCATTTGAGAGAAGAAAAAGAAAAAGTATAATGATAATTCCTAGAGTTTCAATAAGGCCTTCGCTGGCCCGATGTTGTCGGTGCTCGGGCCCTAATAATAATAAGAAGAACAATAGTGATAAGAATAATCCATCTATACAGCACTTTTCAAAAACAAGTTTACAAAGTGCTTCAAAGACATAAAAACAGAATATATACAGAGCAATTACAAAATAGAATATATACAGTGGAAATCAGTGTGGAGGCAACAGAAATTAGTTGTTGTTTTTTTTGGTCCAGGTTCTTTAAAGGTGCAACATGTAAGATCTGGCCAGAATTTTAGTTTAAAAAATAAAAAAAATTAACATTAACATTATCATAAGAATATGAAAAGGTAACAGTTTTGACATCATGCCAAATACATCAATGTATTATGCTGCAGAGATATCTACTGCCAACCAGCAAGGTCCGGCCCTGACCATCTTGTAGTACTAGCCTATTTGTACCTCGAGAGGCGATAGTGAGTCACTGTAGCGTCCAGTCTGCCCTCAGTCCAACATGAGATTACCAAGAAGTAGAGCTGCACCGAGGTCTCGTCAATAATACAGCCAGGGTCTGTCTGCGTTTTGAAAGTTTGTTTATCTAACTATAAAACAAGGAATCTCTGTCTGTGTGTCTGTCTGTGTGTCTTTCGCATATCTTGAGAACCGCTCATCCAATAGTGTTGCACGGTATACCGCTACTACTAGAAAGGTATCGCGATACCCCGTTTTATTAGTACCGATACTTTAAGAATGACAGTGTTTTAATATGAGCTGTGAGTTGTGTTGATGAGCGACCACGGGGCCGTGTGTGTGTGCAGCGCTCTGCTTTAGAGGACGCCATCAGGATTGGGATCCTGCGGGAGCAGGAAGTTATAACTTTGATGCTGGTGGAGCAAGAGGTAAAAAAATAAACTGTAGTGATAACCAGAAGGATGGAGCAATTTGTACGCGCGTTCAATATTATTAAACTTTGAATAAACGAGCGACCAGCGCTCTGTGCAGCGGCGGGGGCGGGGCTCTGCAGACTGAGTCCAGCATGTCGTCCACAGTGGGCAGACCGCGGCTCATTGACTGCAGTTCACTTTACAACCAAACTCTTCTATTGTGTTTCACCGGTGTGATCATGAGTAAGCTGTGACCTGTGTGTGTTTTTCCCCCGTGAGTAAGACGGTATTTCCCCGATGATACTTGATACTAACAAATAACACTAATAACGTTACCTCCAGGAAAATACCTCTGATAATTAAATCCATGCTCTACTTTATAACCGCGTTGGTTATGTCAAAGCAAACAACTAATACACCTATTTGGAAATTACCTCCGCTAAGTTTATTTCACTGATGTTTCTGACTGCGAGTAACAGCTACCGGGGTCTGTTTTTTCCTGTGAAACAGAGTGTATTTCACCGGTGTTCCTAACCGTGAGTAGCCGTGACTTGGGTGTGTGACGCAACTATGTCATGGCAGGTGTTGTTATGGTCCCAGCCATAACTACAATTTCCTAGTGTGTCTGTTTCCTTTTCCCTGTGTTTCCAGTTCCCCTGTCTGTCTTGTGTGGGCGTGCCTGGGAGTGTGTGTGTGTTTTGTTTCTCCTCCCACGTGCAGTTCCCGCGGAACCATACCACCTGACTCCAAACACACAGCTGGCAGTGATCTGTTAATCTGCCACAGTATTTAGACCTGGACTTCTCAGATGCTCGTCGCCAATTCGTTACTCCAACTCAAGTGGTAGTCAAGCCCGGCTTCTCTTGTATTTCTCGTTGCTAGTCTTTTTGATCTTGTTTTTTGTCATTGCGACTAATGTGTGTTTTTCTCCTCTGTGCCCAGAACTCCTGCCTGCTGCCAAACCTGCCTGCCTGTCTGCCTGCCTACCGGCGTGGCATGAATCCTCAGCCACAGTTTTCGCTTTGCACGTTTTCATATTTTGGCAATAAAGCCTATTGTTCATTTTACATCTGCCTCCTGTGTCTGCATCTGGGTCCGCCTCAAACTGGCCGTAACAGGTGTATTGCTCAGGACCCAAGGAAGCGCAATGTCAAGTGTGAAGTTTGTACGAGCAGTTCTCGAGAAAGTTGAAAGCATTCGGCCAGTTCTGAACAGACATGCTCTGAACAGACATGCTCTGAACGGACACTGCACTGTCTGGATTAAATTAGAAGAAGCAGAAACGAGAAATCAACTCAGACCCCCGCCTCGTCCTCCTCGCCGCCGGGAGAAGAGTGTGCGGCAGCTCCATGAGACGTACCCCCAGTTAGCAGGTAGCTCAAATTCAGCCAGTGAAAACCCCAGCACCAGGGCTCTGATCCCATGCCGTCTCCCCCGTCGGATCAGCAAACGTTCTGTTGCTGCCTTTACACCGGTTAGACCCAGCGCTGCACCAGCCAGCTGATCTTTTGTTCTTTTATTTGTTTTACCAGGTTCACATGTCGTCTCCATAACACAAAAAGATAAATAAGAAAAAACTGTAAAATGTAACGATTATTAGAAATAAATAGAATAAGTGTGTTCATTAACTTGACAGCTAGAAACACAACCTACTGAAACATTTTTTAACTCAGCATTTAAAACAGCTCAAAAACATCTGTGACAAAATACTACTGACATATTTATGTAATAAACACGTGGAACACTAAGAATATTATATTTTAAGAATAATCTATAGTGTGTATATTTGAAGAACGAAATTAGTAATCTACTCTGATCTAGAAAGTTAATCACATCTGGACTTACAGAGCTTTTCTGCAGTTCCTCACAGCTGGAATCAGTCTCAGTCGTCCCTCGTCTGATGTGTTGTACTTCTTCAGGTCCAACTCATCCAGAACCTCCTCTGACATCTGCAGCATGTAGGCCAGAGCTGAGCAGTGGATCTCAGAGAGTTTCTTCTCTGATCTGTTCTCTGACTTCAGGAACTCTTGGATCTCCTGATGTACCGAGTGGTCGTTCATCTCCGTCAGACAGTGGAAGATGTTGATGCTTCTGTCAGCAGAGATATTATACATGTTCATCTCCTTCAGGTTGTTGATGATTCTCCGGATGCTTCCTGAACTGCTCTTTGTCCGTCCCAGCAGACCTCCTAAGAGCCTCTGGTTGGACTCCAGAGAGAGGCCATGAAGGAAGCGAACAAACAGGTCCAGGTGGCCATTTTTACTTTCAATGGATTTCTCCATGGCTCTCTTCAGGATGTCATCCAGAGATGGGCCACTAGCATTTTTTCCAAAATGCTTAGAGATGTTCTTGTGAAAAGACTTTGGGTTTGACTCTCTGTGCTTGTAGTCTTTTCCCAGGAAGGCCTCCAGTACCTTTGTGTTGCTGTTTGTGTAACAGTGGAACATGTAGACTGCAGCCAGAAACTCCTGAATGCTCAGGTGAACAAAGCAGTAGACTGTTTTCTGGAAGATCACACACTCTCTTTTGAAGATCTCTGTACAAACTCCTGAGTACACCAAGGCCTCTGTGACATCAAGACCACACCGCTCCAGGTCTTCTTGGTAGAACATGATGTTTCCTTTCTCCAGATGTTCAAACGCCAGCCTCCCCAGCTTCAGAAGAACTTCCCTGTCAGCCTCCGTCAGCTCCTGTGGACTCGTCTCATGTCCCTCACCATACTTCTGCTTCTTCCTCTTTGCCTGAACCAACAGGAAGTGTGAGAACATGTCAGTCAGGGTCTTGGGCAGCTCTCCTCTCTGGTCTGTAGTCAACATGTGGTCCAGAACTGTAGCAGTGATCCAGCAGAAGACTGGGATTAGACACATGATGTGGAGGCTCCTGGATGTCTTGATGTGTGAGATGATTCTTCTGGACAGCTTTTTATCACTGACTCTCCTCCTGAAGTACTCCTCCTTCTGGGCGTCAGTGAAGCCTCGTACTTCTGTTACCCTGTCAACACATGCAGGAGGGATCTGATTGGCTGCTGCAGGTCGGGAAGTTATCCAGACGAGAGCTGAGGGAAGCAGATTCCCCTGGATGAGGTTTGTTAACAGCACGTTGACTGATGACTTCTGGGTTACATCAGACACAACCTCATTGTTCTTGAAATCCAGTGAAAGTCTGCTTTCATCCAGGCCGTCAAAGATGAACAGAACTTTACAGACAGCGAGCTTCTCTGCTGTGACCTTCTGTAATGTTGGATGGAAAACATGGAGCAGCATGAGAAGACTGTACTGCTCATCTCTGATCAAGTTCAGCTCCCTGAACGAAAGCAGAACCACCAGACTGACATCTTGGTTTTCCAAGCCCTCTGCCCAGTCCAGAGCGAACTTCTGAACTGAGAAGGTTTTTCCAACGCCAGCGACGCCGTTCGTCAGAACGACTCTGATGTGTCCCTGTTGGTCAGGTAAGGCTTTAAAGATGTCGTGGCACTTGATTGGAGTATCATGGAGGGTCTTCTTCTTGGAAGCTGTCTCAAGCTGCCTCACCTCATGTTGGGTATTAACCTCTTCACTCTGTCCCTCTGTGATGTAGAGCTCAGTGTAGATCCTGTTGAGGAGGGTTCCACTTCCTGTTTCATCAGTTCCTTCAGTCACACATTCACATCTCCTCCTCAGACTGATCTTATGTTCATCTACAACCTCCTGCAGAACACTATCTGCTGAAAGAGAGAGACAAGTTTGAGACAAAACACAGAAACTTATTATTTGCATTGCCAACATGAAAATCATCAATATAACAACTTATAAAGAAGTAAAGGTTATAAAGTCATCATCCCTTCTCGAAGTCAAAACTAATGTCAACGTGATTTTTACATTTATTGTTTATAGTTTCTATTTTTTAAGAGAAACATCAGAAATGCTCATTTTTGTCTCAGCCTCTGACTGTATGTTGGTGTACATGTTTGATTGACAGCAGAGGAGGCGGAGCGTCAGCTGCTCACCAGCAGCTCTTCATCTAAACAGCTGTTCCTACCTCCCTGTAATATTTAAAACTGATCAAATAATACAGAATATGTTCATATCTTGTCTCATGTCACGCTGCTTCAAAATAAAAGCCCCCCGCTGGTGGAGGACTATTATGTGAAGCAGAAGGAAATGTTGAGTTTTCAGCAGTAAATAAATTAACCTCTGATGTGACTACAGCTCAGCTTGTTTTTTCCTGCAGTAGAAGTGCATGTATTCATGACTTGGCATAACGCAGAACAGAAAACAGCAAATGACAAAGTAAACAAATGAGCTGAAATCTGAAACTTACAAGGTGAGTGCAGACAGTGTTTTTTTAGCAGAGGAAGTGAAGTGACAGGACCCTGTTAAACATCTAAACTTACCAATGTTGATATTAGATATTATATCATAACACTTTTTAAGATGTTTAATGTGCTGCAACTGACTAGCTAATTAGCACTCTACTGTAGGCTGAAAACTGATGTTAGCAGTGCACCTTTCCTCAGTGGGTGTTTGTTTGGTCGCTTGTTCAACATGTCGCTCTGCAGGACCAGACGTGTGTTAGTAAGTTAGAGAAGGAGACTTTAGCAGGAAAGATAATGTGGGCTGTTGCTCAAAGTCTCTGGCTCTTGTTGTGTCTCAGGCTGCTGTCTGGCTGTTAGTCAGTGTGACTGTCTGTCTTTGATAGAACAGTGATGTTGTTGCTTTACACAGAGTTTAATAGTTCTCCATCTGCATCTATGCAGAAGGAGAACAAACATCATTCTGATTGGTTAATGCAAAGACGGAGTGCTATCATAAAAACAAAACATAAAAATATAAAATTATTTCTTTTGGGTTCAGATTTTTCTCTCAAAGGAGAACAAAGTACAAGTGATGCAGAGCAGATATGTATGATGGAGAAGATCTTAAATGGTTGTCACAACAATAGTCAGTGTATTAAAACAACAAGTCCTGTTTCCGGACATGAAGACATCAGCAGACTGATCTACAGTCTTACTTTGTACAGTGCTGGTCTGACTGACTGTCTGAGGTCCAGGTCTTGTTCTGGATCTGGACATCAGCTCCTCCACAGCAGCATGACTCCTCTTCTCTCTGTGGAGACATTACTTTATAACTAAAATGATTTGTTGACGGTTGGTGAAAAATATCAAGACCTGTCCGTGACTGAAGCTCAGATGGTCACCCTGAACAGTTAAAGTGTTTTTACTTTTCTGTTTGAATTTAGCATTCAGTCTGTAATGAAAATGTTCCTTTATTTTAACTCTCCTGCTTTAATAAACAAGAATTAGTTGCTTTCCCTATCTGACTGTCTTATTGAGCATTTAGTGATCTGCCTCAAGTTTGTTTATTAAAGAGGAACAACAGCCATTTTTAAAACATTAATATTATTTTGGAGGTTAAATAACTATATAAACTATATAACTATATAAACAACAGACGTTAAAATAAAATAAAAAATAAAATAGATTCAAGAAGTGACAGCATGTCTATTTATATTGCAAATGTTGAAATTCTATACTCCATTCATATCACCACTGAGGTGATTAAACTGAGGTTAGAAGTGGACTAAATATCGTGGTAGACCAGCAGTCTAATACCCCTTTCACACCAATGACCAGGGACCAGGGTTATCTGACCCTGGTAAAACCCTCCTTTTGTCAATTCAAACCAAGCCAGTCAACCCGGATTGAACCCTGGTCAGGACAATTCAGATACGACCTGGGTCACAACCCGGGAGCAATGCATACCAATTAGCTCAGGTGTTAGAAATGTTTACACCTCTGGAGGATTACAGTGAGAGGGGATGATAATGGCATCATCAATACGTGCAAAGATGTAAAATGTCACAGAATGATGCATGTTTTTGGGATACAGTGTAAATATACACACTACACAAAGTATTTTTAGCTTTATAAAATGTTCAACTATGTTGTATGTATGGAGCTGTAATGTACGCAAAAACATACAGATTTACAGCATCTATTCATCAACATGAACCTTTTTTCCTCTGTCTATCTACAGAACCCATTAATCATATATTAGACTACATTGTTTTATCTAATATGATAATATTGGCAACATTTACAAAAGGATTAGACACTTCTGAAGACTGAAATGTATATTTCACTCACTCCACCATCCCAGCAAAGATTTACTACATACAGTAGACCTACTAAAGTTTTTCAGCTTGGACATGTGGCAGCTGTGGGATAATTTAAGAGCTCGTACAAATGTAATAAAATGAGTTTATATTTCATTTAGTTTGCTAATTGCTTGATAATGTAACAAACTAGGAATGTGTTTGTTACTTTAGGACAGATGGAACAGGCGACAGATGGATCTTTTAGCAGGTTTATTTGGAAAGATAAAAAGTTAAAATGGTAAGATTACAAATAGAAGATGCGTAAACAAGCTTTAAAAACAGATGTGCATACAGCTGGCGGTACCGTGAGGTGGTCGGCTTATTATTAACACGGTGTGTTTCCGTGTAACGTAACGGCAGATGCCTCTCTCATTCAGCAGCCTTGTTATGTCTGTTTAACGTTACACTACGTTGTCCCTCACCGTCCCGCCATCTACCGCTTCATTTCTTCCTGACCGCGGACGGCCAAGAGCTCCCGCACCTCAAAGTCTCGCCACATATCTGTGTTGTTCTCTCGTCCGTCGTTTACCTCCGGTGTGTCTGAAATCATTCCTGCTACCGTCGCTCCGTTTGTTTATGAGCCACAGCGACCTGTGACAGTTACGTCACGGACTGTGTGTCCTCATTTACAACCGAATAGATTTGTTCTGCCCCGGTTTGTTAGCGACCCTGGTCTGTGCAATTCACATCGAAGCCGACCCTGGTCTGACCCTGGTCTGACCCACCTCTCGACCTGGGTCGCAAAGGCGAGTCGATCAACACGGATTAACCCTTTCATACACACAACCAACCCTGGTTCAACCCTGGTTGAGTCCTTCATTCACAGACTTTGATGTGAATTGCACGGACCAGGGTCACTAACAAACGGGGCAGGACAAACCTATTCGGTTGTAAATGAGGGTGCACAGTCCGTGACGTAACTGTCACAGGTCGCCGTAGCTCATAAACAAACGGAGCGACGGCAGCAGGAATGATTTCAGACACACCGGAGGTGAACGACGGACGAGAACAACACGGATATGTGGCGAGACATTGAGGTACGGGAGCTCCTGGCCGTCTGCGGCGAGAAAGAAATTAAGCGGTAGATGGCGGAACGGTGAGGGACAACGTAGTGTAACGTTAAACGAACATAACAAGGCTGCTGAATGAGAGAGGCATCTGCCGTTACGTTACACGGAAACACACCGTGTTGATAATAAGCCGAACACCTCACGGTACCGCGAGCTGTATGCACATCTGTTTTTAAAGCTTGTTTACACATCTTCTATTTGTAATCTTACCATTTTAACTTTTTATCTTTCCAAATAAACCTGCTAAAAGATCCATCTGTCGCCTGTTCTCTCTGTTATAAAGTAAAAAACCCAGCCCGAGTTCATTATGTTATCAAGCAATTAGCAAACTAAATGAAATATAAACTCATTTTATTACATTTTTACGAGCTCTTAAATTATCCCACAGCTGCCACATGTCCAGCTGAAAAACTTTAGTAGGTCGACTATATAAAGCAAATCTTTGCTGGGATGGTGGAGTGAAAGAAATATACATTTCAGTCTTCAGAAGTGTCTAATCCTTTTTTAAATGTAGCCAATATTATCATATTAGATAGTACAATGTAGTCTGATATATGATAAATGGGTACTGTAGATAGACAGAGGAAAAAAGGTTCATGTTGATTGATAGATACTGTAAATCTGTTTGTTGTCCAGGGTTCAACCTGGGTTGACTGGCTTGGTTTGAATTGACAAAAGGAGGGTTGAACCAGGGTCAGAGAGCCCTGGTCCAACCCTGGTCATTGGTGTGAAAGGGGTATTAGACACCCAGCATGTAACACTGGTGTCCTTGGTGTTACTTTTTTTAATGTCAATATGTTTTCTACCACTTTCTACTGTCAACTATCAAATGAAGGAATGAATTCAAATATTCTAAAAGAACAGAAGTGGTACAAATCTACATTTGACCATTTCATAACATTTGTTTTGTCAGCAGATACTTTTACACCACAGATGTTTGTTCTTGACCTTCAGAAACAATATGTGGTGCAGAGAATCTAAGTTCAAAGTTCCACTTGCAAATAGTCCAAAGCTTTCAACTGCAAGCTCTGAATCATTAGTAAATGGACCTTTGAGCAGATTTTTCCTTCTGCATATTTTACATATGTAGTGAAAGAAAAAACTCAAACCATCAACACATATGATCAAGGTGAGCAAATATTTTCTACAAATGCTTTTTCACCACATGTTGCACAATTATGATGTGCACTGATGCAAGATGACAGCCAGTAGGTCATAACAGCTGATTTTAGGAAAAGTCAAACCAACAAAATATTTTTAGGACAAATATGAGAAAATGAATTACACATTTGAAGCACATTCTTCCAGATTTTGAATAGTCGCAGATCTTTAGACCATTTCACAGTTGTAAACGTAAACATTCCAAATGTGTCCCTGTTGCAGTGTATCTGAATGAAAAAATGATTTTAAATTGATGATAAATTGGAAAATGGAGGTTCTCAGGTGTTTTGCTACAGAATTACCATCAGTAGTTTGTGTATGATCCATCTTAGGTTGAAAGAGAATCTGCACCGATAGTTCTGCATCAGGAATATAAATCTTTTAGTCTCAATGCATCATCGTCCACCAAGTCAGCTTATAGTAAAAACACTCTCTTACTTTGTGTCTGAGGGTCCAGGTTCTTTACTGAAGTTCAGAGTATCATCTTTGGACCAGTCACTCTTCATACACCAAGATTATTTTATTCATATTGCTTGAATCCTTGATAAATTCTATTTTTAGGTCATTAAGGTAGCTCTAAACACACAAACTACTGCTACGGTCGACAATAACCAGGTTTAAAAGTTTGTAGCCGTTTTTTTTTTTTTATAAGATTACATCTTTTCTAGGTGACTGACAGCTGTCACAGATACTTAGAGGAAGATAAAACAAATGATTTAGCTTTGTCTGTCACAAAAAGTTAAAATTTTAGTTGGCAAATAAACTTCAGTAGAAACTTTAACATACAAACAAAATCAACAGAAAACATTGGCGGAGATAGCTGAAAATGAGTCATGTAAATGAGTTAGTAGCAGCTCTTACTTTGTGTCTGAGGGTCCAGGTTCATTACTGAAGTTCAGAGGAAGATCTTTGGACGGGTCACTCTTCATAGACAGACAGCTGGGTACTGGAGACTCAGCTCTCTGTCTGTACCGAACTCTGCAAACAACAAGATTACTTCATTCATATTGCTTGAATCGTTGATAAATTCTCTTTTTTAGGTCATTATCGAGCTCTAAACACACAAACAACTGCTACTGTCCGTAATTAGGAGGTTTAAGTGTTTGTATGCATTTTCATAGATTAGATTACATTTTTCTAGGTGACCGACAGCTGTCACATATACTAAGAGGAAGAGTTTATTTGACAAAGTCTGTTAAATTTTAGTTGGCAAATACATTTGTATAGAAATTTGAATATACAAACACAAAATCAAAAGAAAACATGGTGTTGTCAAAGGTAACTAAAAATTAGTCCTATAAATGAGTTAGTAGCAGCTCTCTTACTTTGACACTGAGGATCCAGGTTCATTACTGAAGTTCAGAAAATCATCTTTGGACCCGTCACTCTTCATAGACAGACAGCCAGAGACTAGAGACTCTGCTCTGTCCTCCTCTTCCTCCACACAATCACTCATCTTCTGATCTGAAGTCAGTCTGAGAGGTTAAACAGGAACACTGACTGTGAGCTCAGAACATTTAACCGAAACAAGTTTGTGCAAGAGTCACAGGCAAGACTGAGAAAAGAGGAAGTAACACACACACACACACACACACACACACACACACACACAGCCATGTACTTCTATCTTTGTGAGGACACTCATTGACATAATGCATTCCTTAGCCCCTTACCCTAACCTTAACTATCACAACTAAATGCCTGACCCTAACCATAACCCTAACCCTAACCTAAACCTAATTCTAACTTGGACCTTAAAACCAAGTTTGAACCCTCAAACAGGCCTTTGAAGGTCCGTCCCAAAGAGAGGACCGGCCAAAAAGTCCTCACGTTCCTAAAATTGGTCCTCACAAAGATAGCTGTACAAGAACACACACACAAACACAGTTTAGAGTATAATAAAACAATCCAGCATTCACCTGGTCCTATCTCTTTAAATCTCTGCTTGTTTTCTTGGGTTACGGCAGGTTTAATGATTATTATTCAGCCAATCATGACTTTGTGTTCACAGATGAATCAAACTGTTGAGTTCATTCTAACATTTCTTCCTTCTACAGTCCACAGAGACAAAACTGAATCAGAGAGTTTAACAATAAAGTAATAAAATGTTGGATTAACACTCACCCTGCTTCAGTCTCCTTCTGCTCTGTTGAGTCAAAATGGAGTCTGAGCTGACTGACTGAACACTTTCACTTTCAGGGTTTCCTCCCTGTTCTCATGTGTCAGATGGTCAGTGTGGCTCCTCCCCTCTCCATTTACAGGAAATCTTTGACCTCATTGTTTATCTACGAGTGTGTGTGTGTGTGTGTGTGTGTGTGTGTGTGTGCGTGCGTGCGTGCGTGCGTGCGTGCGTGCGTGTGTGCGTGTGTGTGTGTGTGTGTGTGTGTGTTACTCACAAATCAGCTTTTTAACACAGTGTTTTTATGAGAATCTCTTTTGGCTTGAACAGGTTGAATTAAAATGAGTTTTGGTCCAATGTTATCTCATTTTTATGTTTAAATCATGTCAATAAATCAGTTTAGTTAAATGTGCTTTTATAGTTTTTTTCAGAATTATGACTAAGATTTTTCTGAACATCTGGAAGAAAAAATATTCTTTCTGTTGCACAATAAAAATTATTCTGAGTTGCAAGTCTTTTCCATAATCTAAAAACAGTAGCCAGAAATGACACATCTTCCTTGCTCAATTAGTACAACAAGAACCTACATTTTGAAATGTATTATATTCTTATCTTATTAGTTATATTTGTATGTTTCTTCCACTATTTCATGTTTTCCTAAATAAATAATGTGTGAATATTATTTTATTTTTACAAAAAGAGAAAAGACATAAGTAATTTCCAGCAACCTGGATTTGGAAATATAATCCCAAATCCTCCACTCGTCAAATGTTTGAGTTACTAGTTAATTATTTCATAAATACGTGTTTATTGAATTTCACATGTCAGTATTTCAGAATTAGTAGAAGCTTATCGTTAATGAATAACTACAAATATGTATTTTTATTTTTGTGTCACACTATCAAGTTTCAAATTGACTTCATCATGCAGTATAAACTTTAAATGTTTATCTCATTCAAAAAGTAACTTTGTTAGGGACAACTATTTCTAAATAGTAAACAGTATTTGGTAATTGTTAATTCAATGAACTATATTTTTGGGAATCTTTTCCTTGAGCACATATTTTGGCATTGCAATTGGGTTTCCATTTTTAAATGTTATAGGTTCAATGTCAGTATAGCAGTTGTTAGCTAATGTAGCTAACAACTAAACCTAGTTGTTTTAACCCAGTGTAGTTAGCTGACAGGCAATGTAGCAAACAATTGACTAAACATAATTATCTTAGTAAATTTAGTTAGCTGACAGGTAATGTAGCTAACAACTACCTAAACCTAGTTATCTTAGTTAATGTAGTTAGCTGACAGGTAATGTAGCTAACTAGAAAATGCATTTCCTGCTGAAAATGCTTGGGAATGCTGACAGCTGAAATTAATTGCAAAGCATTGCTGAAAATGCAGAAATGTGAAATGACTTGCCTAAAAATGTTGAAGCTCAAATGCATTGCACTGCACTGCTGAAAAATCTAGAAGTTGAAATGTACAACTGGCAGAGTTGGAAGCTGAACTGCATTAAGTAGTACCAAGTACCTGGTTGTTCACCTGAACAAAAAACTGGACTGGACTGTCAACTCAACTGCACTTTACAGGAAATGCCAGAGCAGACTCTATGTGCTCAGGAGACTGAGGTCTTTTGGATTGCAGGGGACACTCCTGACTCCTCCTGATTTCAGGTGCAATTTCATTCCAATCACTGTGCAATTTCATTATTCCACTTGTGCAATTATGTTAATAGCCTGTTAATTGTCAATACTGTATATATTGTTCCAATTTTTAATATTCCCCTTGTATATTGCTCCTTTTTAAAATGTCCTTCTATTTAAATTGTTCATATTTTATATGTCTGTCCACTTTTATTTTGCTTTTATTAATGTGTTGTATCATGATTTTTGTGTTAACTGCTGCTTCTTGTTTCTGTACTATCCCCTTTGCTGCTGCACACTGCAAATTTCCCCACTGTGGGACTAATGAAGGAATATCTTATCTTATATCTTATCTTATCTTACCTAAAGAAGCTAAGAGCTGAAATGCATTGCTAGAAAAGCTGGAAGCTCAACTGTAATACTGTCAAAAGTGGTAAATTTAAATTTTCCTGAATAGGCGGAAAGAAGAAATGTTTTGTATGTATATCAGACAGATGAACTGCATTGCTAAAGACAAAGAGAGACAGAGAGAGAGGGAGAGAGAGAATAGTATTTGGGTGAAATGAACCTTTAAAACTATAAGATGTTGGACATAAAGTCATATTTGGGTGGAATAAACCTTTAAAACTATAAGTTGTTAGACATAAAGTCAAATTTGGGTGGAATAAACCTTTAAAACTACAAGTCCTTAGACATAAAGTACTATTTGTGTGGAATAGACGTTTAAAACTACAAGTCCTTAGACATAAAGTAGTATTTAGGTGGAATAAACATTTAAAATTACAACTAGTTAGACATAAAGTAGTATTTGGGTAGAATAAACCTTTAAAACTACAAGTCTAGAAAGAGCTCCATCAGTCATAATGTTTAAGGAGATCAGGCAGGTAAGAAGGGTCCATTTACAGTTTAAAGTCAAAGCCAATGAAGAGAAGCTAAAACTGATGTAATATGCCTTTTTTACAGCAGCCATTTTGACATGTCATTGCAGAGTAATCACCGGTGTAATTCATAACATTAATTATGGACCTGATCCATTGAAGCCCTGGAGTAGAGCATGCTGGCTCACTGAAATGGCTGTGACACAGTAAATAGAGTGTGTGTGTGTGTGTGTGTGTGTGTGTGTGTGTGTGTGTGTGTGTGTGTGTGTGTGTGCTCACACGGATCAGCTTTTTAACATGATGTGTTTATGAGTGTCATGACCCGGCCCTTGAGCTATGACAAGAGATGGCAGAGACACTGATTTAAACTAAAAGGTGAACAAGTTTATCATTAAACATATAATAACCAAAAAAACATAGTGAGGTTATGAGGTGTGTGAATCTGTATTATCAGTTTGTCAGCAGATGGATGAGTGGTTGTGTGGTGAATGAAGGGTGTAAAACCTAATCTAGTAACATAGACGAAGCCAACCAAACAAGAACATGGTGGTGTAGGAATGGAGAGATCTCAGCTTTACTGCAGAATCAGAGAGATATTCACTGTTCAATTTAATGATGGATTTACTGCTGTTAGGGTTCAAAGATGTTAAAAATTCAGTTTCTCAGTGACATTTGAATTACAAATGATTACTGGACTTCAGCAGAGGTTCTGGTCTGTATAAAGACCACATTATGGTTACTAAATGTTACAATGGTTCTATGAAATAAGAGCCAGTGATTTGAGGCTTCAGTCAGACTGATCTCAGAGCTGTGACAAAGATGAACTGATCAATGAGAGAAAAAAGACTTTCTGATCAGATTTGATGGTACGACAGGTTGATGGATGAGGACCACTGTCTCTATACATTTTGTGATGCTGTCAGCTGTAATCCAGCTTTATTTCCTGGAGACATGAACACAACAACAACATCTTCTTCACATCAACTCTAACACATGATCACAACAAGCTTCTGGCTGATCTGATTGGCTGACTGTTCTCTCTCTCTCTGTGTCACCGTTCTCCTCTCACAGCTTAACTGAGGAAACACATCACAACAATACTGCTGAAACCAGCATGGACCGACTCCGACTGTCTACTGACCTCAGTCTCCAGTCTACAGTGTGGACTCTCCAGAAAACCACACAGCAGCTTCACTCCTGAATCCTGCAGCTCGTTGAGACTCAACGATTTATTTATTTCATATCTGTACATACCCTATATTGACAGCGGACAGTGTCCAATGTAAATACCTTGCGTTGAACAGACACGGGTGTCCAATCGGAATACCTTAGGATCAGAGAGTAGTCAGGTATTGCAAGTATTGAAGTGGACAGTAAGCCTTTCTAACAAGCTTGCGTCGGACTCATTGGACAATATAGAGTTATTAAAGTATCATAGACCCGTTTGGACGTCTTGGCGGGGGTCCAGGTCATATTTGGCGCCTCTGTGCCAATTTTTTTACATTTCGGGTGTAAAATGTGTGAAAAATGGCTGAGGTCATGAAGTGGACACAAGCTCCACTTTATGGACACCCCAATAACACGCTACTGCCACCTAGTGGATATGTCCATGTATCACACCCGTGTGTTCAATGTCAGTCCCTTTGCATTGCCATTAGACAACTTTCGCCGTTACCATGTCCATTGAGACGACTTTGCATCCAAAGGCAGGAACTTGACAGAAGAAGGTCTCGAAGTCCTTCCGTTTCCGATATATCGTAGGGTACAGAATTGGATGCTGCTGTCAGCCCTTTCTTTCTACACAGAGTTTACCTTTCATAATGGCCATTTCATTTCATTATAAATGTCATTTATATTTATTTTAGACAGAGAAACGTGAGCTCATTTGTAAATAATAGTAATAATCCACAATTAAAACCCCGTACTTTATTAATTCATGAAGCTCTGCAAGTCACTGCATGTTCTACAACACTGTCCTGCACATATTTCAGAATAAAAGCCTTGTGTTAACAAATGAAGGAATTCTGTCCACAAAAAAAACAAAAACGCTTGAGGGTTTTTATTTTTAAATGAAAGCAGGAGTGTTGATTTAAAAATAAATATTTACTTTTTTTCATTTCCGTGACATATTCTACAGATAGAGACATTGAAACTGTAGTAATGTTGCTGATATGATGTCAATATACAGTCAATAGATCACCTTCACTGTCTGTTGTTGCTGTGAACCGCACGCGGCTCGCAGTAAAAATAGGCGAAACCTCGAGTCTCTAGAAGAGACGCAGCCGATCCGCGCTGCTCAAGCGGGCAGTGTGGCTGCTCTAACCTGTTAACATGGACGCCAAAATAAAAACCAACAGGTTCCTGCAGCCGCTTTTTGTCGCTCATTTACCCATTCACACAACGATAGCAGCAAGCAGGGTGCTGGCCTGACCCATCGGGTGGAATTTGGGGTGGCACTTGTCCACATGACACTTTGACGTGTGCAGGACAAGATGGGGATCACCAACCATGTGATCAGTGGACGACCTGCTCTACTTCCTGAGCCACGGCCACCCCAGTTAGTTTTCCAATGTGACAACATAACATTACTATAGAAATTAGTATGTTTTATAAGACACCGCTATTGTTGACTTTATCATTACGAACCAATGTTTTGATTTAAATTCTGTGGGTGAATCCAACCTGTTGGGACCATCTTATTGCTTTTGCAATATACAACACGGTCGGATATATTAGTGTGACCAGCTATGTTTAATGTGTATAATGAAAAAAAAAAAGGAAATACCAGATGTTTAAGTGACAAATAACTATTGATTTACTGTAATTATTGATCAAATGATTATATTCCTGTATTAAACAGCTGACAAACAGGACTCGGGGGTAGGAAAACAAGGCACCAACATATGGTAGACAATGGTTTATAAAGCTCTAACTGTCCCAGTCCACCAGTTTCTGCTGCTGAAATCCATAAATTAAGCAAACAAGTCTGTGAAAAATGAATCGCATTAATGGACACTTCTCATAGTACATTACAGTGCGTAACAATGAAGAACATTATGCTCAACAATCTCTTTCTTTGTGGTGCTGTCTCTTCTCTCAAATTCTTCCTTCAGCGTGAACATGTACACCACTCATATTTGGCACCACATTCTTCATAGAGTAAAATCTAAATCATTAAATTAATATACAACCCTGCTGACTATTTCCCGCTGTTTAACAAGTTTGCATCCTGAAGTGTAAGCTGTAAAAGCGTATGTATTTTATTGACCAAAGACATAAGGGACAAAACTATCTACATTGATATATATATATTCCCACCTTCTACAATTGTATAGTTAAAAAACAAATAAACACGTTTTTAAAAAAAATCCTGGTTCCGTAGTTAGACTCCCCCCCCCTCCCCATGCTCCAGGGTCAATGTCCATGAAAAGGTCCACAGTTTCAAGTCATCCAGTCACACACCAGTATATAATGATAGGAAGTAGATATACAAAAGGAAAATGGGATATATGAGAAGGGGCTTCTTCGTTTTAAATTCATCTCCGACGAGTAGGGAGGCAGCACTGTAAGCAGCCCAGAACACTCCGAACAGCTAAAAGAGAAGAACAGACAAGAATCAGTCCATTAACTCATCAATATTTCTGACAGAGAAGTACCACATAATTCAGACTACTTTAAGTAGCATAAAGGAAGTTGTTGCTTTAATAAAAACTACATTGCGAGTTTATCTTGCTCTGGATTCAAAGTTACTTTACCAGCAGTATTAATCATCTCATAACATAATACAGGATGTGCTAACATGTAACAATCAGACCCCTTCGCTTTTCGTGATGTTGCAGCTTCATGCTAAAAAAAATTAAAATAAATTCTCCCCAAATGTAATAAAGCGAAAAAAAACCTGAAATATCACATTGACATACACCGATCAGCCGTAACATTAAGACCACTGACAGGTGAAGTTTATAACATTGATTATCTCGTTACAATGGCACCTGGCAGTGGGGGGGATATATTAGACAGCAAGTGAACACTTTGATCTTTGAACTTTGTTCGCGAGGCGAAGCTCTGCTGCTGCTGAGCGTGGAGCTCTCCACCTCCCACCGGAGCTACGACTGCAGGTCACGACCAGAGTTCTGAGCTGAAGGAGTTTCTGGTGGACCTGCATGATTTTGTGATATTCATATATCCATCGTGAATATCCTTCCATCACATACTGTAGTCCTTGCTGTTGGCTTCTTGAAGCTATTCTGCCCGACGCCCAGAAATCTATCAATAATACGCACTGCGGCTCCCGACTAAATAAGAGGGGCGAGACTTAGGATCGGTCAATTCTAAGCATCATGTCTGGAGGAAACCATGCACAATACCATCTCAACGGTGAAGCCGGGGGGGGGGGGGGGGGGCCTGGTCAGGGTTGAGAGAAAGCCGAGCAGAGTAAATTAAAGAGATATCCTTCATGAAAACCTGGTCCAGAGATCTCAGGACCTCGACTGAACTGAAGGTTCACCTTCCAACAGGACAATGACCCAAAGCACACAGCCATCGAACATCTCTGGACAGACCTGAAAATGGCCGTCCACTGATTGTCGCCATCCAACCTGACAGAGCTTGACAGGATCTGCAGCGAAGAGTAGCAGAAAATCCACCAAAATCCAGGTGTGCAAAGCTTGTCGCGTCATACCTTAAGAAGACTGGAAGCTGCGATCGCTGCCAAAGGTGCTTCAACCATGTACCGAGTTAGGGAATATTTCGGTCAATGTGATATCTTAAGGGCTTTTTTAGAAAAAATACATTTGCAACAATTTCTAAAATCCGGTTGTTGCTTCGTCATCGTGAAGTGGAGTGAAGTCTGAATGAGTGTACTAACTAACCAACCTGTGTGGACCACAGGAAGAATAGTTGTAACTGTGGTAAGAACTAATGGGGATCCTAAATAAAGTAAACCTATTCATGAAAGTTCTTGTGTTTTGATGTTTTGTTGGTGGTGTTTTTCATTTATTGCATTCCTGGAACCCGTATATCCTGTGTAGACACAGATTTAGTGTGTACTAATGTCACATAGCAAATCCAACATGCTACTTGTTTTCCAAGCCAGTTGGTTTTCTTTTTTCTTTTTTACTCTTCTGCAAGTGGTGTATGAAGCAGCAGGACTGTGTACTGGGTTTTATGTAGATGAGTGTACAGGCCCATCCAAGGTATTAACCCTTGTTTGTAACAGTGGTTCTCTGACCATAGAAAGTGTACCGTGTACTAGGGGTGTAACGATTCATCTACTACATCGATGTATCGATTTATATTCCTACGATCCAAAAACATTGATAGGTACTCGGCAAGTTGTCCTACACGGGAGACGTATATCGATATAAAATGGATTGTATGGATACTAAAGATTTGCACCTTGTATATAAGGACGACAAACGTTATATGAAAGTGTTTTTTAGGACTTTTTATTAGTAAAGAAATGTTAAACGTTACTCCGGTTCACTCGCCAGACATGAGCCAGCTTGCCAGCTCCGCCCTCTGCAGCGCGAGCACGCATCCATGGCGTGCATGCAGACGAACGGCGCACTGGACTCCTCGCTCTCTGACCCGGTAGCGGCGTGGAGGGAGACGGGCACCGGTCTGCATGAGCTGCTGGCGCTGCGGTGTAGAGGACAGTTTCAGGTGCTAACGATCCGCTTGACGAGGGCGGCTTCACCTACAGGCTTTTTCTCCGTGCGCTGTCGTTTCTTCATTCAGAGAAAATTACTTTCCTTTCCCCGTCATGATATCTATGTGCATCACGCAGCATCAACCTCACGTATCCAGCCGGAGAGCAGACGGTCCGCGAGGTATATTATCACAACGGGAGTAAAGTAAAAATCTAAACAGAAACTCAACTAACGTTAGTCTAACGTAGTTTTAACATGTTGTTCCAGATGTTTCCATGTATGAAAAGACCCCAAATGAACACTGTAGGTGGACTACTGGATTATTATCAGCTGTTTGATCTCTATCAGCTGTTTGATCTCTGTATTATTGTTCTACTGTTTATATTAAAATGGGGACAGAAGCAGCAGTTAAACTAATGTTCATTTAACTTGAATAGAAGTTGGTTTATTATATTTCTTGTTAAATATTTCACTGCCTTGTATCTTGAGAACTGAATCAGCGTCCTGAAGTTACACTTTTTATTATTTTCTAATAAAAGCTGTATGTATTTACCATTAATTGTTGTTTACTTGTTTTCTTACAAGAAAAACTTTGAGGAATCTTGACCTGCTCTGTCCAGTATCAGATATTTATTTCACCGTCACACTTACTGAATTTTTTCGCAAAAAAAAGTTACTGTATCGATTTCAAATCATTGAATCGTATCGTATCGTATCGGATCGTATCGTATCGTATCGCTCTAGATGAGCCAAATATCGTCCTTGAATCGTATCAGAACCAAGGAAATCATATCGTTGTAAAAACGTATCGTTACACCACTACCGTGTACCCAGGCCTGCAAACTCAAGTGGGGTGAATAAGGCGGCAATTCTGAAATCCTCCCCCACCCGTCTATAATCAAATAACCTTTTTAATTCAGCAAAAATGTTACACACTATCAGTGTCTGGCTCCTTAAATGAAAGGATTTACTGCTCATCTTTATATTATATCATTATAAACGTAAATATGTTTTGGTTTTAGACTGATGTTATTTGATGATGTCACCTTGGACTCTGGGAAATTATGGAGGACATTTTGTCTATAAAATAAATAAAAATGGCAATATTTCACAATGCAAAAATAAGATATTTGATGCCCTAATCATTTTCTCTGCCTTCTGACCTGTTCCAGGATTTCACAAGCATATTGTTGCTGCTTAGCCATGTGCTTCTTTTCCTCGACTCTCTGCTACACTTGAGGATGGCTGACTCGCCGCGTTGTGTAGCTCTGCGACATCAACTGTAATGTCTCTTTGGATGTGCACCATAAAGAAAGGAGTAGCAGTCAAGGCAGAGTAGCTGACATGTCGATCCTGGGAGTGAATGTGATCAAATTGGTGCATTTCTGGAGAGTGAATGTGCATCACGATGCTGCAGGTGTGTGGGATTTTACACAGAAACAAGTAGGTGCGGGTGTTTTCATTGTTGGCTACGATGCTACAGGCAGTGGGATTTGATTCTCCCTCCTAGCAACACATTATCAATCCATTAAAAGTTTAATTTTTTACAAAGCATGAAAAATAAATGACTGTTACCATGCGGTCTTTGACTCACTTTGATTAGTGTAGAAACCACCTCAAACCCTCCGATCACTAAGAGCAGAGGGGCTATAACGATGAGAGGAAGAAGGGAATATCCAATCACTCCAAGAACCTGGCCGAAGGAAACCTGATCAAAAAAAAACAAAAAAACAACGGGACTCCATAAGAACAAGTTCAAGTCATGTCTGGCTGTACTTTGGCTGGCTGCAGAAGGTAACCAGGTGTCAGCTGCGCTCACCTCACCACCAAGAACACGAGCCAACAGGAAGATTGTTAGTGATCCAAATATCCAGATGGTGATGATCCAAGACACAACCTCCAAATAAAAGCAAAGTTTAGTGTTAATACTGAAAACTGTGAGAATTTACCACAACAATTCACTGACATCCATACCATCCACATGATCAACAAAGCTTTGCATAAGCACCGGCTGCCAATCAGCCGACTACTCTTTTTTTATTTACGATTTTGTTAACGCCAGAATTGATATATTTGCTTCATTTGAGTCTATGTGGAGGTAGAAGGAAGTTACCGCTTTTATTGTTGTAGTCTGAGTAACGTGATGTCGTTTCCGTTCCGTATCCGTCAACCAAAACAAACCGCAATGAGCCGCAACGAGGAAGTATAAAAAGTTGGAGGGTCTCCGTGGATACAACCTGCACCCTCACATGTTAAATCCAAAACACTACACATCCAGTAAAGGATGGAAACACTTTGGGTTTCATTCATTGACAGGATAAGTAGAGCTAGACATCACGGCTAAAGCTGCATGCTAACTCTATCACAGATAGGAAACGTTATCGTATCGCGGTAAAGTGCGGTCAAGCCGGCCGTCACTCTCATCTCCGTGGTCAAACGGGCCGCACTACAACTGTAGAGCACCCATATTTCAGAAGTGAATTTAGTGATGAAATAGCTATGAAAAATGTAAAAAAACGAGCCGTTTTTGGCTGTTGTTGTTGTAACCGTAGCCTGTAGCGGTCCAGCGCTTTGCATTGTGGGATACAGTAGGAGAGGTAGACTGGTCTTATGCATACTGGAGATTTTTTTCCGAATCAGTACGACATCCGGGTATTTTTGGCATACTGTAGATTTTGCTTTTGTTCGCATACTACATCCTACATTTTGGCCAAATCAGTACGTACTACTAGCATAGTATGAGGTTGTACTACTAGTATAGTATGAGGTTTAGAGTACAGCCTCAGTGTAGGCATACATGACAGTTTATGACTAGATCCCAGAATAATGGATTCGAGATATTTAGTACCAACTTATTTTGTTATTATCTATTTCATATTGCTGTGAAAACATCTCCTTCAAACAACCTGAGTTATTCAAGTTTCTCACCAAAAACTACATTTTACAAGATCACATCTGAGCACATCATGATAACGTCAGAATTTACCTTCGCCCAATACTCGTTTTTACTGACTAGAGCTTGAACTCAACGCAACCTCCGTTAACTTTAGCGGTTAGCTGTGCTGCCCATCGCCTGCTAACAGCTAACGTTAACTAGCACTTTTCCTTTCAATTTCTACACGTATTTATTTGTTCATCCTGTCGTATTATCAGGGAAAAAATAGGGTGTGTCCCCTGGATTTTAGACACCGTTAGTCTCGAGCCTATGATACCCAACCTACCTACCTACGGTACCCAATACTGGTTCTCGTGACATCCCTAGAAGCACTGTGCTCTTTTTCACAACCATTTTCTTCAGTTGCCTACCAAACAGCACATAAAAATGACCTATTCACCGTCAGCTTGTTTTATTATGTATATCCAAAGTGAACCAACTGGTAAAATACAGTGGCAATGTGAGCAGGACCTTAGAACCAAAAAAAGTTCAGATTATGAGTAAGACCCCAGAATACGGGTTGTTAAATCCCTGCAGTGGAAAAAGGGTTAACAGACAATCAGTGTGGTGGAAACATGGTTGAATTCATGCAGATGACACAGTGGTGTTTATTGCATACTGCTCACCCTGAACTGTCCATAGATGGAGATCATGGAGAAGAGCAGCACCACGGCTAGAGGACCCCAGAAGTCTGGGTTGTCTCGGACCACCTGCCGGTTATAACCCAGTGATGGCATTGGCATCAGCACGCATCGAATCTTGTAATAGATGTCCTTCAGGTCAATGTCCAGCTCCTCCCTTCTCACACAGACAAGACGACATTATAATGACAGAAGATTTGCACTGAGACATGCTAGAGAAGACGACAGATTAAATCAGTTTACAAAAGAAAAATATAAAATGGCAACAAGTATGACTACTTCAACATTTATTGACATCAGATCTGTGCCAGTCAGTTGATTGTGCATCAGCTCCCACGACAAGAGTGGCACACCATCAGCCACTTTTTGGTTTCTGCACTGCTGCTGACTGGGATGTGGTATAAATAGAGTTGTTCCGATACCGATACCAGAATCGGAAATGCGTGCAAAACTGCCCAAGATTTGGTATCGGGTATCGGTAGTCGGGTAGTCTATGTACCGATCCGATAACATAATTTATTAGCCCGAAAAAAAAAAAATAGTAGCCTTCACTGTGCTGTCGCCCTGGATGTATCATGGCTGCCACTGGCAACTACTGTTTTAGAGCAGCGAAGAAGAACTGACTTCAGGTAGTTTATCATGTGACGGTGCTAGTGGAGAGTGTAACGGTAGTCAGAGCGAGGAAAATTTTCAGCCAATCGGCAAAATTTCACAGTGGAAAATCCAATAAGTAGAAGAGCGATGCTTATGTTTCGAAGGGTAGCACTAGTGTTGCCACGTTCCATTGCATTCATTCATGTTTTACAAAGGGTTTTAACCTGAGCCACGCCATACAACAAAAATAGTAATCAAATCAAATCCATACACGGTCAGTAGTAAACAGCTGTTAATAACTGTGGCGACCCCTGCTGTCGGTTATATTGGAGGGTTTCTGTTAACCTGCCTTCTGGGAACACCTGGGAACAACCTGACCGCTGTAATACATAAATAAAGCATGGGAATGACCATCATATAATTCTATTATAATGTTCTAAGCCCTTATACACTTTCACAATTTATTCTAATTAATTAATTGATAAAGGCCGTTTGAATGCATTTAACATAAATGTCAGTATATGGGTGCTCTACAGTTGTAGCGTCGGCCCATTTGACCACGGAGATGAGAGCGACGGCTGGCTTGACCACGATACGATAACGTTTCTTGTCCGTGACAGAGTTAGCATGCAGCTTTAGCCGTGATGTCTAGCTCTGCTTTTCCTGTCAATGTGTGAAACCCAAAGTGTTTCCATACTTAACTGGATGTGTAGTGTTTAACATGTGAGGGTGCAGGTTGTATCCACAACGACCCTCCAACGTTTGCAGCTCGCTGCAGCCGGCTGCGGTTTGTTTTGGTTGACGGATACGGAACAGATATGACGTCACGTTACTCAGACTACAACAATAAAAGCGTTAACTTCCTTCTACCTCCGCATCGACTCAAATGAAGCAAATATATCGATTCTGGCGTTAACAAAATCGATTTCAGAATCGTGATACATAGGTGAATCGATTTTATTTCCAACCCCTAATAGGAAGCCTTCTAGTTTTACATGACACAAGTGGAGTCCTTCATTTAAAGCAACTGGACTTTGTCTGTTTGGTCTAGAGCTGTTTCTCAACCTGGGGGTACCAAGATCATTTCTGGGGGTCGCCAGATGGTTGAGGAGAAAAAAATAAACAAACATATCAAAAATATAATAACATATTTTAGAAACTGGGTTATACTGGGGGAGAGACGACAAACTACTTTTACTATTATTACAAATTAAAGCAACTTTATTTATAAACACATAGAAAATAAGTACAGAGACAGCTGAAATTGTAGGAATTTTGTTCTATAGCAAAATTTCTATGGTTTCTGAGATTAAAGCTGCAGTCAGTAACTTTGAGCAAATAAAAGTTAGGTTTATAAAACTGTCAAGAAAAAAAATCATGTTCGTAGGTAGCACAAACACACACACGGTTTGTCGGACACTCGCTAATGTTACAACCTGGTAGATAAACTAAATGGTGCGGTGGAGATTTACCGGGAAAGTGGCTGCATGTGTGCACGACAGTGAACGCAGCACCGTGGCTGCTACAGTAACTCTCCCGGACGGGTGAACTGGGGACTCCGTTGTCTGTTTTGCACATAGACTGCAGCTGGCACACCGCTGCATGCGACACACTAATCTCGTCGGTTAACGGTTAATAATCGGGAGTCGGTTATCGGTTAGAAAAAAAAAATTCAAAGTTAGCATCTCTACTCTAGACCAATCAGACAAAGTCCAGTTGCTTTAAATGAAGGACTCCACTTGTGTCATGTAAAACTAGAAGGGTTCCTAAGCTTTAAGAAGACAAGGAGAGTGCTCTTTTTTAAAATGTTTACATGATGAGCTTCTATTACATTTAAATTATTACATTATGAGTTGCTACAATTACGTTCACAAAAATGGTAGAGACGGACGGACGGACAGACGGACGACCCGAAAACATGAAAAACTCAGGAACTGTGCTTGGTTTGTTTTTTGCTCACCTGACTCCGCTGCGACAGCCAGCACACCTGCCTATCCTGAACGCAGTCCGACATGCTCTCAACAACACCGACTCAACTCATGAAATGAATCCACACAGCACTGATTGTGTACTTGTTGTACTTTCAGCTGCCCTACAGAGGGTAGGTGACAGCCTGTATGAAGGAATGAATTACTTAAAACATACTGACTTGACTAAAATCAGGTTGGTTCGAGAGTCATAATGTTGGTTTAGATCAGGGGTCGGCAACCTTTACTATCAAAAGAGCCATTTTAGGCCAAAAAAAAAAAAAAAAATCTGTCTGGAGCCACAAAACATTTGATCATTGTGATGAAGGTAACACAGCCTATAGTCTAAGTATATAGAATATAAGTCTAATGCAGTGAGGGCCAAAGTGCAAATGTACTACGGAGTATTAGGGTCACATTGAGGGAAAAAAATCTTGAGATTTCCAGAAAAATATTATTCTCATAATATTACGACTTTTTTTTTTCTCATAAAGTTATGACTTTATTGTCATAATATAACTTTTTTTTTTACAGCTGTGTGCGTCTGTGCTCAGCCGGTCAAATTCACCGCCGTGACGGAACGGGTCGTGGAAAGCAAAAAAAAATTAAAATCAAACATGCTAGACTTTCGGTCGGTTGTCGTGTACTATGACACACTACACGAGGTAAAACCATCGATTTTCTTACACGACACTCATTTATCGTTCCCGATCCGAGTCGACACCCTACGACGGCCGAGTCGGGCTGTAATCGGGCTGATATCGTGTAGTCTGAACCGGGCATTAGAGATGCATGATCAATTTGAATGCACTTGCTTTGAATGCAAAGCAGGAAGGTTGTTCCTGTTCCTGTGTACACATGTTGAAGCTGCCACTAAAAGGATTGTGTGAGCAGATACAGCCAGATTCACCACTGGCTGGGGACTGATGGTACTTGACAAAAGGTATGCTTTTATTGAAACCCGATAAGAAATGAGTTCCAACATGTACTCACAGAAGAGGTTTGTTCTCCTCACTGTCATCCTCCTCCACCTCCAGCAGCCAGCCGTAGCCTCGCTGCCTCAGGAAGGTGGTGGCATACGGGTCTTTACCGCTCTCACTGCCCATGTTTAGTTTAGTATCCGGGGCACTGATGGTGCCGCTGAGCTCTGTGGAAACATACATACAGTAGCAGGATGTATGACAGATTACCACAGACACAGTATGAATGTTTAGTAGTTACATTGCTGCATCAAAAACCTGTTTTTGGTTAAAGGGGACACATCAGGCTCCTTTCAAGGTTCATACTTGTATTCTGGGTTTCTACTCGAACATGTTTACATGCTTTAATGTTCAAAAAACACATTATTGCCCACAGTCTGTGGGCGGTTTATTCTAACGAGCCTGCATATGACATAGGACGGGGAGCCATATCTGAATGTTTTCTGATCTAGACGGTGGGTTGTGGGTTGGGAGGCTCCAGATACCCAGATGGATGTGCACAAACACTGAAAAATATGTCCCCTTTAAGAAGATACCAAACATGGCTTTCTACCAATTTACACATCATCCATCTCTAGCAAACCCCCACAATATCAGTTCACCGCTTTTATATTATAAATGTTATGTTATATATAACCACCTCACTCAGTACCTTGTAAACATCATTGAACATTAGAGTACATCAAGATAAATACATTTAGTATCTTGGGTATTTTCTCATGTTTTATAGACTAAACAAGTGATCAACTAATCGAGGAAACAATCTGCTTAATTAATAATTAAAGTAAATGTTAGTTTAAGGTCTACTCTAAACACATACTGCACAGTCCACGGTAGTGGACTACAAAAGACGCTTCTCACCCCGTGCTTTGTTAAATAGGTCTTTCAGTGAGAGGCTGCTTCACCCGCGGTGTGTTAAAGAGAGATACCACCGGTCCTTCTACTGCTGGAACACTTTACATCAACATATAATAAAGGATCATCTGACCTAAACGTGGACAACCGGTGAAAAATATCACTTCATTACTAAGGTTGGAACTGAAATAAACAGGAATATATGATAAATATTGAATTAATTGTTTGAGTTATGGAGAAGGTGTACGACCATATACTTCTTCCTACTTCTTTTGGGACATGTAATATTTATTTATGTTGATTATTTGTTAATTGATTGTTTACTGTTCATTTTATTTGTTATTCTTGTTTTGTTTTTTTTACTTCGGTATTTGTTACATGTTCTAAATAAATAATTAAAAATAAAGTGAAACGAAATGGTCGTCACTGTCCACTAATATTAAACATGAATCCCAATTAGTGTATGAAAGTAATATGCAAGATAAGAATATCGTGTGTTATCATGAACGGCTGAATGGTTCGTCGCTGTAAATGCTGCGGCCGCAAGGAATTGTGGGATGTTATTATCTCCTTTCCTTTGGTAAAGGATGGTCCAGTGTATCTTCTGCTAAAGGAGATAATAAAGGAAGCATTGAAGCTCCTTTCCTTAACATTTAGAGGATTCAAACAGCTCTCATCATGGCTGCTACTGAGATACTTCCGGGTTATTTCACTCCGTTAGGAACCTTCCTGAGAGAAAAAGGAGTATTCGACTGCAGCCCTGGACTCCTCTGGCAGTGACTCCTCATATATCCATCTATGTCTATAATTCATGTGTTGTGGATATGTTCAATGTACAGTTCATTCTGTTTATAAGGACAATTTTGCACTTTACTCTACAGCTTTAAGCAACGTGTACTTGACTTGAACTGACGCGTTATCTTCATTGTACAGCGTATATTCAAACAAATGTCTAAAAAATCTTTGTGTCTGTAATAAAATATCTTGGACATTTCATTACTGAAGACATGTCAGATGATGATGATATTTATAGGCAATGCCACAAGATGTACGCCCAAGCAAACATTCTCTCACGGACGTTTAGTATGTGTTTCGGATAGAGTGAAGATGTCTCTGTTCATGTTGTACAGCACTGTATATACAGCCCATCTGTGGTCAAACTACGAAAAAAGAGAGCTTACAGAGACTTCAAGTGGCATATAATGATGCAGTGAGAATATTACTAAAAAAAGACTGAGATGTTGCAGTGAAAGTGAAATGTTTGTGTCTGCAGGCATAAATACTTTTCAAACGGTCTTAAGAGATCTCATGTACAAACTTATATGCCGGCTAAATCACTCTGAGAATGACATCATTTTGCGGTTGTCTAACATAAGATTTAGCACTACACGGTACCAATCACAGCTGTGGAGGCATTGGTATAGTTCTTTATATGTGAGGCATTAATATATGTATATATCTATACTTGTAATCATGACTTTTTATAGTGCTTCTTGTATTGTAATGTATTAAAGGTCCCATATCGTGCTCATTTTCAGGTGCATACTTGTATTTTGTGTTTCTTCTAGAACATGTTTACATGCTGTAATGTTTAAAAAAAAAAACTTTATTTCCCTCATACTGTCTGCGTGAATATACCTGTATTCATGCTCTGTCTGAAACGCTCCGTTTTAGCTCATTTCAACGGAATTGCATTGCTAGGCAACGGCTTTGGGTCCATATTTACTTCCTGTCAGCTGATGTTATTCACATGCACACTGCAACAGGAAATAAACGGGGACATATTCAGAATGTTTAATACCGTGTAACGGTCTAAATATTGTATATTTGTGACATCACAAAAGGACAGAAATCCTAACTGCTTGTTTCAAACGCACAGTTTTCTGAATACGGGCTGTGTGTGTGTTTCTCCATGGATTGAGTGATTTGATACTTTCACAGTATTTTTATATATATCACTTAAACCTGCTTTATAATATAAAAGACATGAAAATCTCACTTTTTACAATATGGGACCTTTAAAGGGGACATATCATGCTCATTTTCAGGTTCATGTTAGTATTTTGTGTTTCTACTAGAACATGTTTACATGCTTTAATGTTCAAAAAACACATTACTTTTCTCATACTGTCTGCGTGAATATACCTGTATTCATGCTCTGTCTGAAACGCTTCGTTTTAGCTCATTTCAACGGAATTGCGTTGATAGGAAACAGCTTTGGGTCCATGTTTACATCCTGTCAGCTGATGTCTTTCACATACACTGCAACAGGAAATAAACTGGGGACACATTTAGTATGTTTACGTTTAAAACTGTGAAATGGTCTAAATATTGTAGATTTGTGACATCACAAATGGACAACGGCTTGTTTCAAACGCACAGTTTTCTGAATACGGGCTGCGTGTATTTCTCCGTATATTGTGCGTTTTGATACTTTCACAGTATTTATATAGCATTTAAACCTGCTTTATAACATAAAAGACATGAAAATCTCACTTTTTACAATATGGGACCTTTAACAAAATAAAAAAAATAAAAAAAGCTAAATGACAGCTTGCACATTTAAATGACGTCAGAATAGCTATTAAGAATAGCAGAGCGTCGGCCCGCAGCCTGAATGCATTGATCCTCGGGTATACTCTGGTATACTCGGGTATACTCTGGTATACTCTGCGCTGCAGAAGGATCTTTAAGGCCTGCTAGCTGCGGAGCCCCGCCGACATTAGCCTACCTTCAGCCTCCGTCGAGGAGACGAACGTGAAGTCTCCGTTGGTGGGAGAGAACTGCATGGTTACTTTACTGTTGGCGCCACACGGAGATGTGACATTTACAGAAGCGGTCGGTGGAATTCGCCGTTAATAACGCTGTCATCGGTCACAGCTCTGCGGTGAAGTTACAACTATCGCATTTTTTGTTTTCGTTGGAAAAGCAGGAAGTGCAGGGGAAGCTGGGAAGTGTGACACGCGTCTCGTGATGCATTCAGGTGACGACATAAAGCTGGGATATGGCAGCTCCTTAGATTACTAGAAAATACAGCTCAACTGAGAAATATTAAACCTTTGTGCATAGAAATGAAACCATTTTTTTTTTTTATAACACTTTATTTCAAAAGTTTAATATATATATATATATATATATATATATATATATATATATATATATATATATATATATATATATATATAAAGTATTAAACCTTTGTGTGTAAAAATGAAACCATTATTTTTTTTTTCTAAAATTTCTATAGATATCGCGATAATATCGTAATCGGGTTTCTTTTTTTTTTATAATACTTTATTTCAAAAGTTCAATATATATATATATATATATATATATATATAAAGTATTAAACCTTTGTGCGTAAAAATGACACCATCATTTTTTTTTTCTAAAATTTCTATAGATGTCGCGATAATATCGTAATCGGACGGTTTCTTTTTTTTTTTTTTTAATATTATTTCAAAAGTTGAATATATATAATATTAAACCTATGTGCGTAAAAGTTAAACCGTTATTTTTTTTTCTAAAATTTCTATACATATCGCGATAATACGTTATCGTGAATTATTTTGGCAGTGATTAGGCCCAGACAGTTTCTTTTTCTTTTCTTTTTTTTATAATACTTTATTTCAAAAGTTCAATACAATATATTCGCATGTTCAGATTTTTTATTACAATTTTGCAAAAAATATTTTACAGTATAAAAATAATATAAAAATACATTATACAAGAAATAAACTGTAAGGAAAGGAAAGGATGAATAAAAACAAAACAAAATAAAATAAAGATAAAAAATAAATTAAAAAAACATTTGGGGTCTGTTAAACAATTGGAATAAATTTGAAATGTCTAAACAATTTAATAGTTTTAGTCAATTTAGAATTTTTTCCTTTTAAGTTTTCAATCATAGTCAAATTTGTTTTAATATCTTTAAAAAATAAAAAAAAAGGAGGGTATTCTTTTAAGCCATATTATTTTATGTATATAATATTTTGCTAGGATAAAAATAAAATTAATTATGTAAATCTCATCTGCGGAAAAACTGGGATTGTTGACAAGGCCCGGATAGTTTCCAGCACCCTTCACTGAATTAACAGGAAGTCACAGAAAAAATTACATCCGGTTACATCCGATCTGTAGGCTACTTGTAGTTTTCAGACCATATTCGTATTTATTTATATTTAATGTGAATATATCTGGCATTGTATTCTGTCCTTTATTATTTTTATGTCTGCCTTGTAAAGCACATTATAATGAGCACTCGTTTTGATAAGTAAATAACCTTCATTATTATTATTATTATTATCAACCACACAAGATATGTTTGTTAACATATTGAACCTTCACTGCACAACAGACACTAATAGCCTACAATCTAGAGTTAAATATTACAATTACACAGAAATTTAGGACTTTCTGCAACACAGTGGTGTTTGCTGTCAAAACTAAGAGCCAATCAGCTCTTTGATCAGGTGACAGCCAGGTGTTTCCCATCATGCACTGGGTTTTGCAGTCGATGGAGAGCAGCTGCGACGCCTGGCTCTAAAAACTGTGGCTGCCTCGATCTCGTGATGCTATCGTTGTACACGTGTGCATGACGTCAGAGCAAGTCGGCATCAAGTCGGACACAAATCTAACCGGCATGCATTGCGCGGCGATCGCCGGTGATCGATTCTGCGCAGACCTGGCTCATCTCCAACGAGCCTATTTGTGTGGTGAAAATCTGTTAGCCTATCGTGACAGCCCTAATACCAACCCTCAAGCACCTGCCTCTGTGTCCTCCGGTGCTCCTAACGGCATCTGCAAGATTTCACAGACCGGAGGAAAACAACCAATCAGAGCTGAGCTGGAGTCTGCCGTCCAGCTGCCGTCTATGAGAGCCAGCTGTCAATCACTCACTAACTCCGATCAACCGGTCAAACTAGGCAGCGCTGATCAAATATGAATCAATATTCTGTTACTGTAATGACTATTTCTCTCCTCAGATGTTCTCAGAATCATCTTGTAGTGTACTGTTTAGCTGTAAAATGAGAAAGTTTGTGACGCGGTAGCCATGTTGAGATCTGTTGAGGGAATACCAAGCACCGCCCACCAGCCGGAGCACAGCCAATAGGAACACTCTCTCTCTGAAATGACTTGTGATAGGTCAAAGTCTCCCTTCACGGGCTAGATTTTTTAAAGCAGGAAAACAGAGCCATGAGGAGGAGCAGAAGTCTAGTTTTCTCTCAGAACACTTGAATTACAATATGCTGAAAGGTTATTATGGAATTTTTGCCCAATGATGCCAAAAACATTCTGCCTACTGAAGCTTTAATGTCGTGAATTAAACAAAAACACTTGCTTAGGTTCAGGCAATAAAACCACTATAGGTAGGTTTAGGAAAAAACAACTGAACGTTGTGAACACAGGACACGAACGAACAGCTGATTTTAACATTACGCACTGGACAAAGCCTGGATGAAAAGCCTTGTGTTTATTGGACCCATCCACCTCCCCTCCCGCCCGCCTGCCCTGTGTGTCTCTTTCGTTTTTTTAAACTACGTCAACAAGGCTCTTTCCCCGAGCATTTAATATTGACGTGGATGGGTTTACATTGTAGTTAATGGAAAGCCCAGTGCGTCTCACACCGACACTAACGGATGCCTTGCGCGTTGGTGTCTAACGCCGACGGCCGTGACAGCGCAGTATTTGACACCCTGGGAATGAGAACTGGCTGCTCTGTCATCGTGTTGCAGCATTTGTTCCTTGCTTCCTGCCGCTGACCTCAGGACGTTTGCCTCTGCCTGTTGCTGAACCCTAATCTGACTATTGACCAAGTAGGCGTAAACCTTGTTTTATATCCGTGAGTGCACATTCTATGGAGTGAAATTAGTCTCAAAATGGTCACAAATGTGTATTACATGATCTACAAATGAAAAATAACATTTACAAATGTGTACAATGATTTGTGCGTGATTTTGGCCCTACTCACAAATGTATGTTCCAATCTACACACAAATACCAATCAATTTGAACATGTGTTGTGAAACACATTCATTTAGCAGTTAGCTTCAGCAAAACAGAAAAGAAGAGCATTATTAAACAGAGACTGAAGGAAAGGTGGCAGAAGCAATGGAAGGAAGAGAGGAAAGGACAATGGTTCTATTAGAGTTCAAAGGAAAGAGATGAGACACACTGGACTAAACGGTAGCTATACTATTCAAAATAAGCCAACATAATACAGGTAGATGTGATTACGCTGGAGCATGTTGTATTGAACTGTCAGAGATATGAGGAAGAAAGAAGGCATTTGATTCAAGGCCTCACAGAGATAAAAGTGCAGTTTGATCTAATAGATATTCTACAAAAGAACTAGATTACTATTTCACTATCTTAGACAATCTAGTATGATTGAAAAAATATGAGTTTTTTTCTCTTTTATTTAATCTTATTTTATTTTATTTTATTTTATTTTATTCTATTCTATTCTATTCTATTTTATTTTATTTTGTTTTATTTTAATTTATTTTATTCTATTCTATTTTATTTTATTTTATTTTAATCTATTCTATTCTATTCTATTTTATTTTATTTTATTTTATTTTAATTTATTTTATTCTATTTTATTTTATTTTATTTTATTCTATTCTATTCTATTCTATTCTATTTTATTTTATTTTGTTCTGTTCTATTCTATTCTATTCTATTCTATTTTATTTTATTTTATTTTATTTATTTTTTATTTTATTTTATTCTTTTCTGTTCTATTCTATTCTATTTTATTTTATTTTATTTTATTTTATTCTATTCTATTCTATTCTATTTTATTTTATTTTTTTTAATTTTATTTTGTTTTATTTAATTTTATTTTATTTTATTTTATTTTATTTTATTTTATTTTATTTTATTTTATTTTATTTTATTCTATTCTATTCTATTCTATTCTATTCTATTCTATTTATATATATATTGTAAATACTAGCCAGTCTAAGAAGAAAAAAAGGAAGAGAAAGCAGCAAGGACACAAGAGGTTAGGACACGGGCGGACATGGGTCTCGGACTACAGCACATGCGCAGTGTAACTGGACACACCAGATCTTACTGCGCATGCGTCGTATCCAGCCTCCTTCAATAGGCCTTGACAACCGGCGAGCTGCATTTCACAAAGAGGCGAGGGGTGGGAGAGCAGCTGAACATGGAGGAATATGTCACTTAATCTCTATCAGGCAGACAGCGGCAGCTAGTGAGGGAGTTGTACCACAGTAAAACAAGAAACAAAGAGTTAGCACAGCAACTATATAAACATGTTAACGTGGTGCAAGCGGTTCGGTTTCGGACCCCCCTTTTCTTCTTTCAGTTGAACTCTCCCAGTCCGTCTGGCCAATAGCAGCAGCTCATTCTGAAATCCTTCTTTTGCCGCTAAAACTAAACTCGCTCCAGCTGTGGACCCGTTAAACTGCATCTGTTTGCGGGTAAAAGCAATAGGAAAAGAAGTAAGTTTTAATCTGGCATCCATATGAATTTGACGTTATATCGCTTCTGCACTGTTTAACACTCTATACGGGCACTTTCTTCATATAATAGGCCTAATATACGTTGAGATTACCGTGTTACAAAACTTCCCTCTCTTACTGTGTAAGCGACGTTAAAGGGGACATATCGTGCTCATTTTCATGTTCATACTTGTATTTTGGGTTTCCACAAGAACATGTTTACATACTTTAATGTTTAAAAAAAACGTTATTTTCCTCATGCTGTCTGCTTGAATATACCTGTATTTACCCTCCTGTCTGAAACGCTCCGTTTTAGCTCATTTCAATGGAATTGCAACAGAATTGCGTTGCTATGCAACCGCTTGGGGTCCATGTTTACTTCCTGTCAGCTGATGTCATTGCATACACTGCAACCAGGAAATAAACTGGGACCCATTTAGAATGTTTACATTTAAAAAAACTTTGAAATGGTCTAAATATTGTAGATTTGTGACATCACAAATGGACAGAAATCCTGACTGGCTTGTTTCAAAAGCTCAGTTTCTGAATACGGGCTGTGTGTATTTCTCTGTGGATTAAGCGTTTCGATACTTTCACAGTATTTATATACTTACTTACTAACTAAATATACTAACTTAAACCTGCTTTATAAAGTAAAAGCCATGAAAATGTCACTTTTTACAATATTGGACCTTTAACGTTAATGTTAATCTGAAATCTCATAATATTGTTTGGTGTTTGCTAGCTTTATCCCTCTCTTACCGTATAACTGATAACCAGCTACGTTAGGCTAGTTGGCTAGTATATACGGTCTGAAGTGGTACTTCAGGTTAACGTAGTACTTCCGTTCTACGATAAGTAACATTAACGTTATAGCAAGTTAGCAAGATTGTTTTTATTTAATTCGGTATGCAACGTTAAAGGAGACATATCATGCTCATTTTCAGGTTCATACTTGTATTTTGGGTTTCTACTAGAACATGGTTACATACTTTAATGTTTAAAAAACCCTTTATTTTCCTCATGCTGTCTGCTTGAATATACCTGTATTTACCCTCCAGTCTGAAACGCTCTGTTTTAGTACATTTCAATGGAATTGCAACAGAATTGCGTTGCTAGGCAACAGTTTGGGGTCCATGTTTACTTCCTGTCAGCTGATGTCATTCACATACACTGCAACCAGGAAATAAACTGGGACCCATTTAGAATGTTTACAATTAAAAAAACTTTGAAATGGTCTAAATATTGTAGATTTGTGACATCACAAATGGACAGAAATCCTGACTGGCTTGTTTCAAAAGCTCGGTTTCTGAATACGGACTGTGTGTATTTCTCTGTGGATTAAGCGTTTCGATACTTTCACAGTATTTATATACTTACTTACTAACTAACTATACAAACTTAAACCTGCTTTATAATGTAAAAGCCATGAAAATTTCACTTTTTACAATATGGGACCTTTAATGTTAATCTGAAATCTCATAATATTGTTTGGTGTTTGCTAGGTTTAGCCCTCTCTTACTGTATAACCGATAACCAGCTACGTTAGGCTAGTTGGCTAGTATATACGGTCTGAAGTGGTACTTCAGGTTAACGTAGTACTTCCGTTCTACGATAAGTAACATTAACGTTATAGCAAGTTAGCAAGATTGTTTTTATTTAATTCGGTATGCAACGTTAAAGGGGACATATCCTGCTCATTTTTAGGTTCATACTTGTATTTTGGGTTTCCACAATAACATGTTTACATACTTTAATGTTTAAAAAAAACCCTTTATTTTTCCTCATGCTGTCTGCCTGAATATACCTGTATTTACCCTCCTGTCTGAAACGCTCTGTTTTAGCACATTTCAATGGAATTGCAACAGAATTGCGTTGCTAGGCAACCGCTTGGGTCCATGTTTACTTCCTGTCAGCTGATGTCATTCACATACACTGCAACCAGGAAATAAACTGGGACCCATTTAGAATGTTTACGTTTAAAACTTTGAAATGGTCTAAATATTGTAGATTTGTGACATCACAAATGGACAGAAATCCTGACGGCTTGGTTCAAAAGCTCAGTTTCTGAATACGGGCTGTGTGTATTTCTCTGTGGATTAAAGGTCCCATATTGTAAAAAGTGACATTTTCATGGCTTTTACATTATTAAGCAGGTTTAAGTTGTATGTAAATACTTTGAAAGTATCGAAACACTTAATCCACAGAGAAATACACACAGCCCGTATTCAGAAACTGTGCGTTTGAAACAATCCGTTAGGATTTCTGTCCATTTGTGATGTCACAAATCTACAATATTTAGACCATTTCAAAGTTTTAAATGTAAACATTCGAAATGGGTCCCAGTTTATTTCCTGTTGCAGTGTATGTGAATGACATCAGCTGACAGGAAGTAAACATGGACCCAAGCTGTTGCCTAGCAACGCAATTCTGTTGCAATTCCACTGAAATGTACTAAAACGGATCATTTCAGACAGAGGGTAAATACAGGTATATTCAAGCAGACAGTATGAGGAAAATAAAGGGTTTTTTAAACATTAAAGTATGTAAACATGTTCTAGTAGAAACCCAAAATACAAGTATGAACCTGAAAATGAGCATGATATGTCCCCTTTAAGCGTTTCGATACTTTCACAGTATTTATATACAACTTAAACCTGCTTTATAATATAAAAGCCATTAAAATGTCACTTTTTACAATATGGGACCTTTAAGGTAGGAATGACAGGATTTCATCTCCTTTTGATAGCTGCATTCTCAATGACACAGTTGTCACTAAACAGTCACTGCCACGGATCGCACAGAAAGCTAACATCTTATTACCAACTTCAACCCAGATAGTGGTTCAGATGAGATATCTTTGGTGATATGAAAACAGATATATTCACATTAGGGGTTATGGTGTTCATAAGCCACAACGTCTCTGGTTCTATTCCAGCTGGGGGCCTTTGTTTCAGTCATTCTTCATCTCTCTCCCCCTTTATTTCCTCCCATCTCTCCACTTTATCAATCTAATAATAAAGGCATGAATAAAGTGTCCCCGGAAATGGAAAAAAAAAGAGAAAGTCATAAGTTTGCCTTTTCCTGCCTGAAATTCCCTGGCAGAGTCCCACAGCTGAGGGGTTGGACAACAAAGGCTCAGTCACCATAAAAAAACAACAACAAATCTACAATGTCATGCAGCTCTTTTGTGTTGCGTTTCCCCATCGAATGTGTGAGAAGTTGTTTTTAATCAGTATTTTCCTGACTCTTTCGCAGCTTCACAGTTGGCGTGGCTCAAATCAGCAGCTGAAAATGGGAATCTCTGGACTGCTGCAGTTCATCAAAGATGCTGCAGAGCCCGTCAACGTGAAAAAATACAAAGGCCAGACTGTGGCTGTGGACACGTACTGTTGGTTACACAAAGGAGCGTTTTCATGTGCTGAGAAGCTCGCTAAAGGAGAGCCAACTGATCAGTAAGCGTTTCTATTATTAGCTTAGTGAAAAAAGAAAATGTGTTCAGAAGTAAGTGGATATTTCCTTTGTAACTGTTAGTGCTATATGGTCCAAGCATATAGTTGACGCGTGCTTCAATGACACTCTTGTAGTCCGTGTTCTATAACAATATGTTAAACATACTATACAAGCATGATAAGCATAGTAAGAACAGTAAGCAGGCTAAGCATGGTCAAAGACGAGTGTGGTCTCAAGGTTTCATAGCCTCACAGGCAGCATATTATATCTTTTAACCAATCAGCTGACTGCAGTCATTTATTGTCCTAATTAAGAATATTGTAATGAAACCATGGAACTGCTTATCCTTAGCAAACAAGTAGAGCAAAATAGAAATAACTCTTCTCTATCGTACAAATGGTTCTAACCACAATCTTGCAATAAGGATTGAATGACCACAACTGATACTGTCATTTTAATGTATCCAATCCTAGGTATGTGTGGTACTGCATGAAATTTGTGGAGATGCTGTTGACCTTCGGTGTCAAACCAATTCTGGTGTTTGATGGACGCAATCTGCCTTCAAAACGAGAAGTGGAAAAGGCTCGCAGAGAGTGAGTATTTACCTTGATTGTGCACGAGTGTGTGAATGCACGACCCATGAATATATCTTGGACAGCCTATCATCTACGACCTCACAAGTCCTCAGTCTGCACCTCTATCAGCTGTCGAAAACTGTAAACACAAGTCAAACTGATCCCAGAGCTTGGCACATTTCATTTAACACTCATAAACCTACAGTAAAAGTTTGAGCTGTCTCACATTTAAAATGGGCCTTTTTCCTTAGGAGGTTCTGTGCAAAACTATCCACCACCTTCCAGTACTTTGCACTGGGGATGCACCGATTTATCAGTCGAACCTTATTGACTGCCATCAGCCTATCGGCCACTAAGATGACATTCGCTGATGAAAGTGGCCGATGTTTATCTGTTGTGTTGCATCAACTTTGCGCCGGCTACATGTTGTTATTTGCGGTCGGTCTCGGACGTCAGTAACCAGCTGCTGATTCGGAGAAAAAGCCGCTGACTAGACATGACTCTGGCATGATGGGGGGGTGCTGTGCGCACGTGTGGTTTGTTTACAAATAAAAGTGAAAGGAAACAGTCAGCCGTGTGGGAGTACTACACTGTCTCAGAGAAAGATCAGCAACAAGAACGTTATGTTCAATGAAACATTAGGCAGTAAAACAATGACGTAAAAGGCAAGGCAGCTTTATTTGTATAGCACATTTCAGCAGCAGGGCAATTCAAAGTGCTTTAAACAAACATTTAAGAACATTGCGGCCCTAAACCCTTTAGTGCTCTGTAAACCAGCAGGAGCATTTTGAAATCAATTCTCTGTGAGACAGGGAGCCAGTGTAGAGACCTCAGAACTGGACTGATATGATCCTCTTTCTTGGTCTTAGTGAGGACTCTAGCAGCAGCGTTCTGAATCAGCTGCAGCTGTATGATCCATTTTTTTTTTTTAAAGAAGACCAGTAAAGACGCCGTTACAGTAGTCAAGTCGGCTGAAGAAGAGCAAACCATTAAAAGGTTACTGTAAAAATAATTGACAGATTAATCAAATATAATTTGAATAATAAAAGTTAGTTGCTACCCTCGATCAGATATGTTAAGACATTGGTGAAGATCCAGTGAGATAACCTATCAGTAATACTATGCCTTTCATAAAGGAGGGGATGCTACAAACTGGCTTATCTGGTTGAAAACTAATAACAAATACCAAGGCCAAAGTTGGGGAAAGGAGATGAAGCAGATAGGAATTGCACCATCACTCACACAGAAACAAACTCCACAGAGCATCCTGAATGAAGAAAGAAATGTGACCATAACAGAAAATGGAGCTACATTATCATCCAGAGTTTCTGAACAAGAACTGATGGCCTGTGCCAAACACAATAATGCAATAGTGTGTTTCATACCTGGTAACAAACACGCTCAGACAAAGCTTGGTTTATTTGAAAGACTGCATTCCAAAGAAACAGCAACAGAGCAACATTGTTCATATGTGAAGGTGCAGAGAGGAATGTACAGACCTGTTGACAGATGAGACCAAACAACCCCTTCACAGACAAATACTGGAACACCAAGGACCAAAAACACATCCAAAACCTTATTGTTATCGTCCTAAAAATCTGCTGGCAGGCCCGGCCGCTGTTCTGTCTTTCAGAGGTTGTAACGGGCTCAGTTTTAAAACTAGACAGAAAATACTGGTATCGGACTGGTACCAAGTACACGTATTGACGGCCCTATGCTCGAGCATGGTGTTTGTTATGGCCAATCCATGACTAGCATAGAAGTCCAACAACAAAACACCACTCAGGTTCAGATCAGACAGGCTCCCAATCACCCCCCTCCAGGTTTCTCCATCGTCGCCCACGTGAGCGTTGAAGTCCCCCAGCAGAACTATAGAGTCCCCAGTCGGCGCCCTTTCCAGGTCGCCAGTCAGAGACTCCAAGAAGGCTGCGTACTCTGAGCTGCTGTTTGGCGTATAAGCACAGTTAGAGACTTCCTCTCAGCGACTCGCAGCCGCAGAGAGGCGACCCTCTCGTTCTCCGGGGAGAACTCCAACACAGCGGCGCTCAGCCGGGGGCTCGTGAGTATCCCCACATCCTCCCGGCGCCTTTCACCCTGGGCGACTATTGGGTGAACCACACTCCTCTCCAGGAGTGTGGTTCCAGAACCAGAGCTATGCGTGGAGGTGAGCCCAACTATATCTAGTTGGTACCGCTCCACCTCCCGCACCAGCTCCGGTTCCTTCCCCGCCAGAGAGGTGATGTTCCACGTGCCAGTCTGCGATGCCGGGGATCAGCACGCCTAGATCCCCGCCTTCGCTTGCCGCCCGGCTGGCACTGCGCCCGACCCCGATGCCTATCCCTGCAGGTGGTGGGCCCACAGGGGGGCGGCTCCATGTAGCTGTTTCATGGGCCAAGGCCCGGCCACCAGACGCTCGCCGGCGAGCTCCCCTCCCAGGTCTGGCTCCAGGAGGGGGGCCCCGGTTTTCCTAGTCCGGGCGAGGTCACACTAGTCCGTCCGGTCCGTATCATCAGGGATCTTTGAATCGCTCTTGGTCTGGCCCCTCGCCTGGGACCACTTTGCCTTGGGAGACCCTACCAGGAGCTAATGCCCCCGACAACCCCGCTCCCAGGGTCACTGGAGCACGAGAAACCCCTCCACCACGTTAAGGTGGCGATTCATTGGAGACCTAGAGCGATTCAGAGGATGGATGGCTTTCCTAGGTAGATTCACAATAAGGGGGTTTCTGAGCAGTTTACGCAACAGAAGTGCTCGCCATCCAATCACCGAAAAAGTTTGGAGGGATTATTGATCATTTTTATTAATTCTCAAGTGGTAGAAAATGGTTAAATTTAGCACCCAGCTTTAATACCCCTTTAAAAAAGGGGTTGAATGATAAGGAAGCTGAGCTCTATCAGGGACTGCCCTACTTTTCTCTTTGCTGCTAACAGTGGTGTTACAAAATCACTACCCCCAGTCTTTTTGTAGGTTTATATCATTGTCCAGAAACATAACCTTCAGTTTTAGGACAAATCCTCTTTCTCTAGTTCTCATTTTGTTTTCGAAATCTGACTGAGAAATTCTCCCGGTGCAAAGTGTTATTATTATTAAGTCTGTTTCATTCATGTACCTTTCAGGCGCAGAGAAGCCAACCTTCAGAAAGGCCGACAGCTACTACGTGAAGGCAAACTGTCTGAGGCCAGAGACTGTTTCACCCGCTGTGTTAACATCACCCCGGCCATGGCTCATAACCTTATTAAGGTAAGGACTTCCTATCTCCTGCCAGGCGGAAGTAAATGATGAGTGCCTTTATTCCGGGGCTGTACCCTAATAGCTATTTGTTACACAGATTTGGTGCTAAATATAACCATTTTTTTAAGAAAAATCCCACACCACACTAAGGGCCCTATTTAAACGATCCATAGCATATGGTCTAAAGTGCATGGCGCAAATGCATTTAGGGCGTGTCCAACTCGTTAAACGGCGCATAATCTGGCCGCAAAGTAAGGCGCAAGGGTCAAAGGGGTTGTATTACCTTTTAAAAAGCCAGGTGCGCCTGTACATTAGCGCATTGCTATTTAAATGGTGGATTCAGCAGGTTGGAGAAGTGAACGGTTTTCTGCTAAAGCCATGCTGTGATTTGGTTTCAATTCACAGCATTCAAATTTGACATTTTGAGATTTCTGCAAGAATTGCATTATTCTTTGATTGGATGGCGAGCAATTCTGTTGTGTAAACTGCTCAGAAACCCCCTTATTGTCAATCTAGCTAGGAAAGCCATCCATCCTCTAAATGCTCTAGGTCTCTAGTTTGATCCATCCATCCTCTGAATGCTCTAGGTCTCTAGTTTGATCCATCCATCCTCTGAATGCACTAGGTCTCTAGTTTGATCCATCCATCCTCTGAATGCTCTAGGTCTCTAGTTTGATCCATCCATCCTCTGAATGCTCTAGGTCTCTAGTTTGATCCATCCATCCTCTAAATGCTCTAGGTCTCTAGTTTGATCCATCCATCCTCTGAATGCTCTAGGTCTCTAGTTTGATCCATCCATCCTCTGAATGCTCTAGGTCTCTAGTTTGATCCATCCATCCTCTGAATGCTCTAGATCTCTAGTTTGATCCATCCATCCTCTGAATGCTCTAGGTCTCTAGTTTGTGGCTGTAAAGTTTCATGAGGCTGTGATTATCCTAGAGGTCACCACAGGTCATTTTATACAGGGAGGTCAAGTTTAAAAAAATAAATAAAATGGTCTCACTCCAGTGAAATGTCTCCTATTGGGACTAACATCATCACACATGAATACAATTCATTGAATCCACAAGAGTCTCAGCTTTACAGCCAATTTATGTATTTGCCAAGACTGTTTAAGGACCCCAGTATGCAGAAATATTCATCAACACATCATTTTAGAATAGGAGAAAATAACACATTTATACTGCATTAAAAAAATTGCATGGTTTTTGCCCCAAACTGCATGGGATTAAAGTGAGTATGTCTGTGAAGGGGAGACTCGTGGGTACCCATAGAACCCACTTTCATTCACATATCTTGAGGTCAGAGGTCAAGGGACCCCTTTGAAAATGGCCATGCCAGTTTTTCCTTGCCAAAATGTAGCCTAAATTCGGAGCGTTACTAAGCCTCCTTCCCGACAAGCTAGCATGACCTGGTTGGTACCAATGGATTCCTAGATTCATAGGGTATCTACTGTACTGTATATCTCCACTCTAGCTCTAAAACTAAACCTGCTACAGCCTCTGAAAGACAGTAAAGTTGGTCGGGATCGCCCACGATTCCAGGGGGTCTCGGAGTTCATTTGGCCATTTTGACCCCACAGATACATGCTTTGCTTTCTTTGTTTCTTTGTGTTACTCTATTTTATTAATAGAGCAATGTTGTAATGTAGGAAATATTTTGTGTTTTTTTTTTTTTTTTAAACCAGGCTGCAAGGGCGAGAGGAGTGGACTGTGTTGTGGCTCCATATGAAGCTGATGCTCAGTTAGCTTACCTCAGTAAATCTGGTCTGGCCCAGGCTGTCATCACAGAAGACTCGGACCTGCTGGCATTCGGCTGCAAAAAGGTATTGAGTACATAGACCCAGGGGAGGCATTTCCAGCTGCATATGTATGTAAAATAAATAGAGGACTTTTTGGTTCTTTGACGCTGGTTTAAAATCCATCTGGAACTGTTGTCATAGCAACAAGTCCTTAAAGCCCCCCCTCCAGTGTATTTTGGCATTTCTATGACATTTCATATTCATTTGAGTCATTTCCTGACTAAGTTGATCAGACACGCTGTTTGCCAAAAAAAAAAATTGACAAATAACTTAATTTTATCCTCAAAGTGAAAAAAAGAAGGTTGTTGCTGAAATTGGAATATGACGTATGACTATAGTAGCAGGTCAAAGGTCATCCTCAAAGCTTGTGCAGGTGCACTCATGCTCGTTTGAGTCTGAGCAGCAGCAAACTGATAAATCTGTTTATCTGTCAGTTTGTCTTTCTAGTTAGTTAACTAGTAAGGTGTAGTTAGCTAGTTAGGTGTAGTTAGTTAGCCCAACTTGTTGCATTAGCTAACTGAGGGGTTTCATTTTATTTTTATTTTCTTCCACCTTAGTTTAGTGTGTTTATTTTCACCATGGAATTTGTATGTGCTGAGAACGGGTGCAATCAACGTAGTGGATTTCACGAAATAACACACTGACTGTCTCTCTCACTCGCTCTCTTCTTTACCGTTTCCTCCTCCTGGAGATTAATTAACGGAAAGCAGCCGACGCCGTTTTGGAGGTTACACCGGGGAGCGCACAACTTTCAGCTCAAGAGAAAACAAAAGAAAAGTCCCGTTTCATGGGCCAAGGCCCGGCCACCAGACGCTGCCCGATGCTGGTGGACGGTGAACCTCCAAAACATCCCAAAACTGCGTTTCAAACGGCGGACATCAGCAACATGTCTATCCGTCCTCCGGTGCGCTGTGGCAGGCGTGCGGCTGTGCGGCTCCTCGGTGCAGCAGCAGCTAGACGGCCGCCTCGCCAGGAGGAGACGGTGAAGAAGAGAGTCGGTGTGTTGCGCTAATTCTTGTCTCATTTGTGGTCTGATAAACAAAATTAATAAATTCATCTAAGATGGTTTCATCTAATCTGGGTTGAAAAACGATGCAATCTGGTTGCCATGGTGATGAATTACGTCTGACTATTAACCACACCCCCGTTCTCTGTTTGAGAAAGAACGTTAACCAAAAAACAGGAAGTCAAACTGGCTGGAGTGGCTTTAAGCACAAACCTGCTAAATTGCAGCTTATTGACAATCCGCTATATGGTGACCCAGATGTTTTACTGTGAACCACATACATAAAGTCATTTTCAAATACAAATGTCTCTCTTAGGCTCATAATGAAAGTTGATATAAATTATGATTTTTAGAAGAGAACACACAACTGCAGTTATCAGAATAACAATTTCATAATGGAAACTTACCTATACAGTACGCAGACATGATAAAACTGAATCAGATTTAAAATGATTAAATAAAAATGAATAAAAAAGAACCAAACCAAATTCAAACAAAGGCATAAGAACTGTTAAAACACCAGTGAAGCCAGAATATGGCATTTCATTTGATAATTCTGAGGTTTAATTTTCATAACAGGCTTATGATTATCACTTAGGAGTGTCTTGCTAGTTCACTGGTAATATCTAACTGTTTAAAGGTGATCAAAGTGTGGAAACATTGTGGAGCACAATGTAGAACAAAATGACACCAGTAACAATGCAGGAACACACGTATGAAAAGAGACTTATTGACGGTCCTCGGCTCACTTACCTAATGTTACCGCAATCACATGATCAGCACTCTCCACTAATTTTGTCTTTATTTCAAAGTAAGAGCGCACTGCTACCCAAGACATCTTCATCTAGGATTTACAAATCAATCCTCGAACTGCTTTCAACGAACCAAATTAGCTGAATGAGAATAAATAGGATTATTTTCGCCTGATATCAGCTTGTTAGCCTGATTTAGTTAAGCTACATTTAGAGAACAGGGCCCTGATGGTTGCACTCTAGTACTACCACTGCTCAAACATTGCCACCAACTTCTTAATCAATCATCTCTCACAATCGTGCAGGTGATCCTCAAAATGGACAAGCAGGGCAACGGCCTGGAGATAGACCAAAGCAACATGGGCCGATGTCGCTCTCTCGGAGACGTGTTCACAGAGGAGAAGTTTCGCTACATGTGCATCCTCTCTGGATGCGACTATCTGGCCTCCATACATGGCATCGGCCTAGGCAAGGCCTGCAAACTGCTGAGACTGGCCAAAGACCCTGATATCCTCAAGGTGAGACCAGGCGGTGAGATAGTGAAGTTGGATTATGCATTTGAAGATGTGATTCCAAAGGTTGCTCACTTTTAAGAGAGATAGATCAACATGGAAACTTAAGCCACACACACACCAAACCTGCTTCTGAGGAAAGCATGTTTAAGTCATCAAAAGTCTTGAGAGAAAAAACACACAAATCAGCTCATGGTTAAAAATGGTATCCGCATTCCTAGGGGGTCCAACAGATTTAAAGTGAGACTATATAACATAAAGCTGAATTCATAAACAATAAAACACACCTTTTGCTTTATTCAGTTCACTCAGGTATAACCTTACTTGGCATGGTATGATGTTGGCAATCTTTAAAGGTGCTAAATGCGAGCATTTCTATTGCCTCCGCACGGCTCTCAGCATGGCGACGGCTGAGACGGAGGCTCGCAGCTAACAGTGCTAACGGCGCTAGAAAAAACAGCTACAATGCTGACAGAGCTAACAGTGTTAAAGGAGAACTACACCCACTTTCTAAATTCATGCATGTTATTCCTATGGTCTAAGACGGTCCAAAAAATATCAGTAAACATGAACAACTCTCTCCCAAATCCTAAAACTAGAGCGCTAAAACTCAAACTGGTGATGTCGTAGGGTATAAAGTGTAGAGCTGCTCCATAGACAATGAATGGGTAGAGATTTTAAGAAATGCGTAAGAAATGCGTAAGAAATGCGCCCGGCGAGGGCCAGCCAGCCCATCCGTTGAAATCGGATATATGAGACTGCTGAAAACCGGCTGGCTTTAATCGGCTGCTGATGGACGGTGCATCTCTAGCTGTTAGTTTAGGAAACGCCAGATTTATGCAGCAGGGTTTTCTATGAGCGGAGCACGCAGCCCTACTTTACGTAGTTATTCTGTAACTGACATTAGTTAATGACTTTTGAGCGTGATACTTCATTCTTGACCTTGGACATACTAGTTTGACACAATTATCTTAACTCAAGGTCCATTTACTTTCTCCAGAGCTTTCAACCACATCCCAAATTGCTCAGTTGTCATGGAGATAGCTCAGTTATCAGCTGCGATTGAAACAAGCCAGAGCAAGCTTGTAAGTATGCCTCAAGTTCGGATTATTCTGTCAGATTTATGACCCTTCTCTACTTGTGCTGCCGTTGCAGTACATTTTAATATGAACCATTATCCCATAATTGTCGTTTGTGGCCACTGTTGAGCACACTTTACATAGACTAACCTTAAATGATAATACAAATCTTTCACTTTCAAACTCAGTTATGTACAGAAACATTGAATCAGATAAGTCTAATAAAATACAACACACACTGTAATAAAATTGACTCAACTAATGAGTGTTTAAACCCTTTGCTTACCCTGTCTATTATTAATACCACAAATTCAATATATATATACATATACATATATATAGTGTTGCTTTTGGCTGTCCCTGTGGACAAAAGCAGTAGTGGTTCCGAGCACCAGAGTCCCTTTAGAAAACCTCTCATTTTACTGCAGCAGGGTCTGACAGTCTGCCCAGACCAGTCCTGGTTCTGGTTCTCCCGTGCCCTCCCTTCCCTCCAGATTGAATTGAAGACTATATATATATATATATATATATATATATATATATATACAGGTTCTAATCTATTTTTAGAAAATACAAAATAGGCTTTAAGTGTAACAATATATTTTGAAGGTAAGCAATTAAAATCACACAATTTTGAATAACGCTAAAAAGTTCTCCACACAATTACTGGTATTGTTTGATAAAATATTCAACAACTGTATACAGAAAGCATAAAAAGCATTGTGTTAGTTAAACCTTGTAGCAAAGGTTCGTTGGCAGACTTGTTTACTGTGAGCTCTCGTTGCCCCGTCAGGTGATCAGAAAGATGGGCCAGTACCTGAAGATGAATCTAGTCGTCCCTGAACAGTACATCGAGGGATTCATCAGAGCCAATAACACTTTCCTCTACCAGCTGGTGTTTGATCCTGTCAGGAGGAAGATTGTACCCCTCAACCCGTACGCAGAGCACATCGACCCGGCCACCCTCAGCTACGCTGGACTGTATCCTCCTGTCCTGAATCACACCGACGTACTGTAGTGGAAATTATTTAGTGTCATGTCTTGGTTGTGTTTTATTTAGAAATGGGAAATTGTAAAATCCTCTCCATCACTTGCGCAGTATTCTATCCTTGATGATGTTGAATCCAGTAATGTAGGAGATGACAAAGGCTTGCAGATGGCCTTGGGAAACCTCGACATCAACACCATGGAGAGGATAGATGACTTCAGCCCAGACAACCCCATTCCACAGGTAGCAGATCACAATCAGTTTTGATAATCCATTCTCCTTTAACTCAGAGTCACATTTAATTTAAAACAACTTTGCAAATGCCCTTTTTTTTTTTTTTTTTAGCTTTCTAAACCCCGCAGTCGCAGCTTGAACTACTCATCAGCTCTCACTGGGCCCAGTATCTGGAGGGGAGGCTTAAAGAAGCCAGCAGCAGTTGCTCCGGCCCGGTCTGCTGCCTCTCCAGAGAGGCTTCCCTCCACCAGGGGGAAGGAGAGAGTCATCAGCCTGGTCGGTCTGAGGCTGAACTGTGGAGAGCTGCAGGTGAAGAGACCACGAGAAGGTGAGCTGTTAACGTGCAGTGTTTAGATTGCTGCATGCTTTTTAACACTAATACGCCCATTTACACTCTCAGTAAACAGATCCACTACAGCACAACAATCTGTTAGGCTGTGGTACAATTTACTGCATGACACATGTTTGTCAACATCTATAGATTTAGAGATTCCTAGAGTTTTTCTCAGTCGCTTATCTGTACAAGATATGAATGTTTTTTTTGGTGGCTTGATGATATCTAACTATAAAGCAAGGAATCTGTGTGCGTACGTGTGTGTTTCCTTCGCATATCTCGAGAACCGTTCATCTGATTGTCTTCACACTTGGCAGGTGTGTTGCTGGGTACCCGAGAACGTGCAGTGTCGAAGTTGTTACAGTTTGGAAACGCGACACGTGCAATATAATATAATAAGCAACAGCGCACTGTGCAGCAGCGGGGGGGCGGGGCTTCATGGCTGTGCAGACCGCAGCGATCAGCTCATTGACTGAATTATTTATTGTTTTTATTTTACAGAATATGAACACATTTGAAACACAAGTACAAATTTGACTTACCATGCCCAGCAAACATTTCCTCAATCTGCGTCGCGGCCAGCGAGTCCAATACACGACCAGTCACAACGTGACTTTATGCCGACATGAAATCATAATCTTAGGGGAGTGGTTATTTCGAGGAAACTTTGTTTTACAGTGGCGTAACTGAATAAACACACTTTAAAATAACAATGATAAAACGTAACGTGATACACCGATCAGCCATAACATTATGACCACCTCCCTAATATTCAGTAGGTCCTCCTGACCCGTTGGACTCCACTGGACCTCTGAAGGTCTGCTGTGGTATCTGGCACCAAGCCGTCAGTAGCAGATCCTTTAAGTCCTGTAAGTTGCGAGGTGGAGCCTCCGTGGATCGGACTTGTTCGTCCAGCACATCCCACAGATGCTCCGTTGGATCGAGATCTGGAGAATTTGGAGGCCGAGTCAACACCTCCAACTCGTTGCCGTCCACATGATGTAAAAGAAAACGTTATTCATCAGACCGGGCCACCTTCTTCTATTGCTCCGTGGTCCAGTTCTGATGCTCACGTGCCCATTGTATGCGCTTTTGGCGGTGGACACGGGTCAGCGCGGGCACCCTGACCGGTCCCCATACGCAACAAACTGAGATGCTCTGTGTGTTCTGACACCTTTCTATCAGAACCAGCTTTAACTTTTTCAGCAGTTTGAGCTCCAGTAGCTCTTCTATTGGATCGGACAACACGGGCCAGCCTTCGCTCCCCACGTGCATCAATGAGCCTCGGGTCTGACCCTGTCGCCGGGTCACCGGTTCTCCTTCCTTGAACCACTTTTGGTCGGTCCTGACCACTGCAGACCGGGAACATCCCACAAGAGCTGCAGTTCTGGAGATGCTCTGACCCAGTCGTCTAGCCAGCACTATTTGGCCCTCGTCAAAGTCACTCACATCCTTACGCTGGCCCATTTTTTCTGCTTCCAACACAAAGTTCAAAGTTCAAAATGTTCACTTGCTGTCTAATATATCCCCCCCACTGCCGGGTGCCATGGTAACCAGATAATCCATGTTATTCACTTCACCTGTCAGTGGTCTTAATGTTATGGCTGATCGCTCTATATGAAAACAGACAAATATCAACAATGACAGAACTGAGACATTTTTATTTTTTAACTGTGTAAAATGGGGTGTAGGTTAGAGGTGGGATTGTAATATGAAGATGATAGTAGTGACGGGGCGGCATTTAGCTCTCCGGCAGATTAAGAGGCAGGATAAGATAGGAGAACATTTTATTGAATTCCGTGATTTGGTTCCTCTGTTTGGCGGAGACTTGCTCTAGTGATGTATGTTCTGAGAGGAGTTTCAACCATTGTTTTATAGAGAGGAGGTGTCTGGATTTCCATTTGAGGAGAATAGTTTTCTTGGCGATAGCTAGAGCCACAAGTAAAGATGTGTTGCTTGGTGTAATTAAGTCTGACAGGTCACCAAGAAGGCAGATGGATGGAGATGGTGGGATGTTACGTGCAAAAACATTCTGAGAGTTTAGTTGTTATGTGTGTTTCCAGAAGCTCTGAACCACATTCAGGACCAGAGGGTGTGTAGGTGTGTGCAGTACTGTGAGTTAGTGAATCCTTTCTATAGCCTGGGAGGTGTGTGCGGTGTGTTATCTGGTATTGGATCAGTTGTAAATTGATATTTCTGGTCATTTGAAAGGTGGATTGACAGATTTGTTGTTGTCCATAAGAGGTAGGGTATTTGGGTTCAGGGTATTTGCTATGGTAGCAATATTTTTTATTAATGGGGATGGCCTGAGGGGGTTATTGATTATTTCCATTTTTGCTTTGATAGAGTTCCTTATTTGGATATACTGTAAATATTGTTCTTTGCCTGTGTTGAATTTGTCGTCTAACTGTTCAACGGATGATAGCGAGTTATGTGTAAAGAGATGATGGAGGTGTGCGATGCCCTTTTCCCTCCCATTTTTTGCATTGTTTTGGTTTGTTGTTAATTTTGAGATCAGATAAAAGCAAGAATTCTTCTGCTGGGGACTGTAGTGTTGAATGCAGAGCTGTTATCTATAAAAAGCATCCTCACGTATGTCCCCTTCTGTTCAAAGTGGGTCAGTGGAAGGACGGGGACAAGTTGCATTTGAACACGCTGCAAAGACTACAGCTGACAGCCAGTCAGCACGTACGTTCTGCGCCTGCATGAGAAGAAATAACTCAAAACCAACAGGCGGCGGTAGTAGGAAGTAGGAAAACCGGAAGACCGAGGACGGCTGATATACAAGCCGTTGTTATGACACGTACATGAAACAAAGCGGCGTTTGCCGACCATTTTCACACCGCTCTCACCCACCGCTTAGCTTCATTCAGATGAAGATTGTAAGGACCTCGGGGTCGGCCCTGGTCTTTTCCCTGTTGTTGGCTGTGTTTTCCTCTGTGCTGCAGCACCTGAAAGGCCTCGTCAGAGATGCAGCACCTGAGCAGGCTGCGCTCAGTAGGCTATAAATCACACCTGCAAGATCCTGTCAGTCTCTCCCCTGGGCATGCTGACTGATTTGCCTTTTGTTTGTAGCTTGTTTTTCACACTCACGCACAACACAGACATTGCATACATGCTGTCCTGCTGACAAACACACCGTATTACATTGTTTACTTATTTAAACATGTTGGTATTCTGCTGAACTAGTACTAGTCGCCTCTGTCTTACACTAATCTGCACTAGTAAAGGTTTGGGGCTGGCCTCAAGTAGTCTCAGGTTTAGTGTTGTATGACTTGAGTTGGTAGTCTGCACATCTAATGATTGATATGTTTGTTGGTTAGTTTGGTTGAGGTTCCTGCGTGGTTTATGGTTTTGTTTTGTCAGTTGTGCATAATCAGGGCTAAAGCTTTTGTGCTGTCTTGTGTAGGTTCTGGAGAAAATGTAGGGCCACGGTGACAGTGTTGATTGTTTGGGGTGCACGTGTTTGAATCGGAGCTTTCACTGGTAGGATGAAGGAACGTTTCTCCTGTGGGTTTCATTCTTAATATCAGGATAGCGTTGCAGTGAAAACGGTGGTAAGAGCAGTTGTCTCTGGAGCACATCCCTGGACTCGAGTGGGTCGCTGTTTGTGTGGTTGCTTTTGTGGTTTTTAGTTTATAAACTGTAACCCTCTGTAGGTAACTGCATGAAGAAGAGGGTTAAGATGGATACGTTTCCAGTTGGGTAGTTAGCGGGAAGGTGCTCTAATTTGGATTGCACCCCGGGGATCAAGATCGTCCTGTTCTGAAAACTTCAAATTTAAACTTTTTGTATAGTTGTACAAAAGAGCAACTTTTGAAGCTCGTTGAGCATCACGATGTTGATGTTGACGAAAAACCGTTAAAGGAAGAAATTAAAGGGTTGTTGAGGGCTTTTTTTTTTTTAATGGAAAATGGTGTTTTGCCAGCTACACTGAGACCAAGTCACAGTATTGGTGAGTCTGTGGTCTCTCCTACAGTAGCTCTAACCTTTGAGCAGCAAAAAGAGCCGTTGCTGTTGCAAATGGAGAGGGATAAATTGAGAATAGAAAAGGAACGGCTAATGCAGACTTTGGAAAAGGAAATATTGCGGTTGCAAAAATAAGCAGAGCCTTCTTGGTGTGCCCTCTTGACTTTACTCGCTGGCTTGCTTTCCTCACCTCCGTACTGTACTTGTTGAATCCCCGTTAGTGAGGTGGTCCTCGATCGTTTCCTTGCAGCCTTAGCATATTTGATGCCTTTCTTCAGGTTGTGTCCGGCAATGCTGCACTGTTCTCTGTCACCAGATCTGAAGGATCTACAACTCTGTTTGGGAAAACATGGATGCGTTTGTTGACGGAGACAGTTTCAACACACGTCCTGATGTAGAAGAGTACCGTTGAGGTGTATTCCTCTACATCTTGATCAGGGAACAGATCCCAGTTTGTGCATTGGAAACAGCCTGCAGCTGTAGGTCCTGTTCACACCTGGTATTAACATGCGTCCTGGGTGATCGGATCACAAGTGGACAGCTCTCAGTACAGGTGTGTGGACGCGCTCAAGACGCATTGAGGACGCATTGAAATCCGATCTTTCAGACCACATTCAGAGGTGGTCTGGGCCACATAGGACCACATTCTTTCAGCAGTGTGTAGTGAATGTGTTAAAATATATCTTATCTATAGGCTACATATCTACAGACTATCAGACTGGGAACAGGAAGTGCATTATTATAATACTGTCGGAGAAGTGTCTGTGTTTTTGTTGTCTGGCAAAGGCAGCGGTGCTGGTGGCGTGGAGGTCCGCGGGGACCACCGGTCCAATAACCTTCTATTTTGATGTTATAAAAATGTTAATAAAATGTACCCGAATTCACGATATTACTACTGACATTCCTGTAGTATTACGTCACAACGTCTGCTGTATCAGCCGTGTGTTTACTACGTGTTTATTTGCATATAGAGCGGGGAAGTGAGATCAGATCAAAAGTGGTCACTGGAGTCGCATGTGGAGACGCATTCTAATGCCAGGTGTGAACAGACGTACTTAAAGCTGTCCACTTGTGATCAGATCACTCTTAACACCAGGTCTGAAAAGCCCCTAAAGACGCTCCTTCAGGCCCTGTTCAGACCTGTAGTGAAGAGACCAGGAGAGAGACCGATAAAAGATAAGAGATATAATTCAGAACTATAAGGTTGTCTGCCTAAATTCTAATTTGGGGAAACTTTTTTTGTAGTATATTTAATTCAAGAATAATGAATACTGTAAGTAAATCCCAAATTGGTCCTTCTACCCAAACATAGAACAGCAGATCACATATTTAATCTCCATACTCTGATCCAAAAAACATATAAAAGAATAAAAGTAAAAATGTATTCTTGCTTCTGTTTGTTGATTTCAGGAAAGCTTTTGATTTGATTTTGCACAATGTTCTTATCAATCAGTTACTAGGAAAGGTGCTGCACGGTTGAAGTGCCTAACAAGCTGCCAAGCTGCAACGATTGGCCGATGCACAAACAGGTTAAATCCATCATTTATCGCCAAAATAGACAACTGAGTCCCCATCTCACCCGACATGTGCTGCGTACATTGTCGTACACACTTGCAGCCACTTTCCAAACCTCCGTTGGTCTGCAGGAGCTGCAGCGTTTATTTCTGCACAAACTGCAACTTCCACTGAACGTTCACGGATGTTCTCGGAGCTAAACTAACTCTGCAATCTGCAACCTCACCGCCAGATGTTACACACTGCACCTTTAATAAATGCTATAGATTCCTCATTACCTCATTAAGCCAATATACTGTTTATTTTTTGTTTGCTTTAGTTTGTGCTGATAAAGAATTAGTGTGACATTTTTGCTTGTTACAGATTCACCCAACCCAGTCCTCCTTTATGAAATTAAATTATCCATAAGTACTCCAATTGTTCCTTTAAGACATTTCCTAGGTAGGAAATGAAAAATAAAGGCAGCAGTGTATAACCTATTATGACATCTGGACTGTTCTTGTCTTTTTCCTCCCATAGACTCTGGTGTATCGGACCAGGATGTGCTGCAGCAGTACTCGTCTCCCAGTCACAAGCGATCCAGGTCAGACCGCCGTCCAGACATGCCAGCTTCAAACAGTCAGCCCCGGCCACGCAACCGCTTCGCCACGCTGCTGCAGAGGAGGAACCAGGAAGCTGAGGGGGATGGGCAGGCCACATGCAGCAGGTGACATCACAGCGCCTCCACCACATCTAATCATCATCTCCTTATTAGAACCCTTATTGACTAATCTACAGATCTATGGTCACCATGGAGAACTTTAGGGCGAGACAGAATGCAGATGTTGTCTCTGAATACATTTGAATGTGTTATTAATTGATCAGTTTTTATAAAAGTTTTACTTCTTGATTATTTAAATTAGCTCAGAACACACTGGCCTGACATTGAATTTTGAAATCTAAAAGCTGCTTTAATTCCAAAAACTGAATCATTATCTGACACGATTACTCATTGACTTTGGAAACATCGTGTATTTAGAAAGAAAATATTGTAAATGCATCAATCTGGTGCACTTTGAGAGCTAAATTAAGAGGCTAGATTTATTATTATTATATTTATTTATGAAAAACTTTGTGCTCTTGTAAACAATTTAATCCTAAAGAAATCGGTTGTATAGATATGAATGGTGAGGACACCAAAAGAAGTCACACCCAGAAAGCATGGTAAACGAGACGGGGTCCATGTTTCAAGACGGGTTGGATGGGTTTGCTGATATCGTCGCACTGAGGTCAGTCCAACCCGGTGACAGTCGAGCAGGAAGCCCCGTCCCTCCGTGCAGGGAGAGAGGGCGCAGCGAACACTTTTTTTCACTTTTCCAAGCCGACCTACCCGCTCCGCGTCGGCGTGCGGCATCGACCTGTCGGGCTTTATTTCACAACAATGACCGGCTCGCTGTACATTATCCCTCACATATTAAACAAGGGCAGCAAAAGAATACGAGTAGTTCAGCACTTTGGGAAATATGCTAAGTTGCTTTCTTTCAAAGAGTGAGATGAGAAGATGGAAATGAATCTAATGATCTTTAAGTACAAAGCTGTAGTTAGGATGTGGTTCGCCTAGCTTAGCATAAAGACTGGAAGCTGCGGGAAACGCCTAACCTGGATCTGTCCAAAGTGGGGAAAAATGTCTACTAACCAGTCACATAAGGAATAGTAATCCCACATTATTCATTATGTGATGCATAATTACATTACATTACAATTACTTACATTAAAAATGTAACTAAACCCCAGAGTTTTGGCTGAAGTGCCTCTACACCGTAACCAGTGTGCCATTTACAATCACAACGCAGCACATTTAGCAGGTGGCCAGTTAGCAAGATAGCTTGCAAATTTCAGCAGGATTCAAGAGTCAATAATTTATTACCACATCAACCGCAGTTGATTAGGAATTTGTTTTGATGCGCTCAACAACAAAACATATAATCACACAAAACAAAACAATAATGATCAAAATGTACCTTTATGGGAGATTTGTGTTTAATACTTACTGATAAGCTCGGTTAGCTACTACTATTTAATACTCTTATCAACATGGGATTGGGCAAATATGCTTGCTTTATGTAAATGCATGTATTTATTACTGGAAATCAATTAAACCTGCAGTAGGCAACAATGTTTTGGCATCATTGGGCAAAAATCCCATAATAACCTTTCAGCATGTTGTAATTCAAGTGTTCAGAGAGAAAACTAGACTTCTGCACCTCCCCATGTCTTTGTTTTCAGGCTTTAGAAAATCTTAACTTTGGCCAATCACAGGTCATTTCAGAGAGAGAGAGCGTTCCTATTGGCTGGTGGGCGGTGCTTGGTATTTCCTCAGCAGATCTCAACATGGCTGCCGGGTCACAAACTTTCTCATTTTACAGCTAAACAGTAACTACAAGATGATTCTGAGAACATTTGAGGAGAGAAATAGTCATTACAGTAACAGAATATTGATTCATATTTGATCAGCGCTGCCTAGTTTGACCGTTTGGTCAGAGTGATTGAAAGCCGGCTGTAATAGACGGCAGCTGGACGGCAGACTCCAGATCAGCTCTGATTGGTTGTTTTCCTCCAGTCTGTGAAATCTTGCAGATGCCGTTAAGAGCACCGGATTTTTTTTTCAGATTACCTGTCTCATGCACTACTATCAGGATGCTGTGACCGTTTTATAAAAATAACTTTTTTTAATCATATTTGCTCCATTTCTACCCACTGCAGCTTTAACAACACAAAACAATGACAAATATTGTGCAGAAACCCTCCCAGGTACTGCATGATACCTGCTTAATGTTATGGCTGATCAGTGTATATTTTCCTGACGTGGTTGTGTTTATTCCCACGTGTAGATTCTTCAGCTCAGCAGCCAGTCTGAGCTCTGCTGCTCGGGAGGATTCACCTCAGGATGTGGAGCCCGCTCTGGACAATTCTCCCAGCGCCCAAAACAATGACGGCGAAGGTCCCGACATTCCATCCGTGGACACCCCGAGCCCGCCTCCATCACCGAGCACCGCATCTCCCAGTTCAGCCAGTCGGGGCCTCGGGCTGTTTCACTGGGCAGGCAGCTCCTCTACGACTGAAGAGCCGAGAACGGCCACGTCCACCTCAAGCCTGGCCGCCCTGCATCAGTTTCAGTATAAGAAGGAGAGTTGTTCCTCCTCCTCAAAGACCTCCAGACCCCCTGGAGACGTGTCACCCCCATGTCAGTCCTCCACTGATGGAAACCTGGGGGATAAAGATGACCTCCCAGATTCCCCTCCCTCCCAGGACAGCGCCTACTTCTCCTCGCAGTCCCAGCCTTACCTCACTTCCTGCCACAAAGAGGAAGTGCTCACCTACAGCTTCCCCTCCTCCCACCAGGAGGACGTTGCATCCGTACGTTCATACAAATCACCACTGCCTTTATAAATGTCTGTACATCCCTTGTGGTTGGGTCAGCCTTCATCACGCACGTCATCATCAGATATTCGCGGCTCACGAGTGGGTGTGCAGAAGGCTATTTTTGGTATCGTGGCTTTGTGTTCTTACGTGTCTTTCATGTGTTTCCTCAGGAAATGAATTCAAGCAAAGACTGTGGGCCGGAGCAGAGTCCCACACACTCAACAGAAGGAGATAAGAAACCTGGCACGCTGAGATCAAAGGTGGGTTTGTGGTTGAATCTTAGTTTTAATACTTCTACGTTTCTTTACCATTAGACAGTGGAGGAGGCTTGTGTGTCTGCCTTACACAGCTGTAAACCCGTGATGAATTTCATTAGCGGAGCGTTTAATGTCCCTTGACATCCTGCTGATAATGAGGTTTTTCTGCCCTGACAAGCAAATAAACTGTAAAAAATTACCATCCAACTCATTTTAACCAGCAAAGCATGTCATTCATTACGCTGTGAAAAAAAGAGTGATTGATATACATGTAAGTTCAAGAAGAATCTCTTCAGCTTTAACCGGCATGTAACTAAAGAGAAGAAATCTTTTAACCATTAAAGGCTCCTCTTATACAGGACTGGAACCTCTGGAAAAAAAAAAGTACATTGTAATTTCTCAATATACAGTATTTATACATACAGCTGTAGTGCACATATTCTGTGATCGTAGAACCATGTCATCTTGCATATGAAATCCTTTGCTCTCAAAGAGCAGCCTATTGAATCCCTAAAATTACACATGTTCACTTGTGATCTGAAAAGTTTAAAAGAATAGTTCCACATAGGGATGTTAATAATTAACCGTTTAACCGACATTAAGCATTTTAACCGGTTAAAACAGTTAAAAGAATTATTAATAATTAATTAAAAAGCTGAGCGGCTCAGAGGAGCGGCTCGTCTCTTTAAGGAGAAAAGCTGGTCCACCTTAACAGCCCACATTAAGAGGCGGAGCCGGAGCTGCAGGAGACAGGAAGTTGGCTCGGGTCTCTCCAGCTCGCTTGAGCGGAGCGGACGAGTTGTAGTTTCGTAGCATTTATTCACCGACGAATAAACTGTACACACACTGTCTGCTACACCTACGTTCACAGCTATAACTCCACCAACAACCGCACACACACACACGGTCTGTCGGACACTCGCTAAAGTTACACCGGGCAGACACACAGATGACAACCTGCTAAACTAAACTAAATGTGCGGTGGAGACTTTTACTGGGAACATGGCTGCATGTCCGCGACTCTACACGCAGCACCGTGGCTGCTACAGTAACTCTCCCGGACGGTTGAACTGGAGACAGTGAACGCAGCACCGTGGCTGCTACAGTAACTCTCCCGGATGGATGAACTGGAGACAGTGAACGCAGCACCGTGGCTGCTAAGTTAACGCTCCCCGACCGGTGAACTGGAGACAGTGAACGCAGCACCGTGGCTGCTAAGTTAACGCTCCCCGACCGGTGAACTGGGGACAGTGAACGCAGCACCGTGGCTGCTAAGTTAAAGCTCCCGGACGGTTGAACTAGAGACAGTGAACGCAGCACCGTGGCTGCTAAGTTAAAGCTCCCGGACGGTTGAACTGGAGTCAGTGAACGCAGCACCGTGGCTGCTACAGTAACTCTCCAGACGGGTGAGCTGGGGACTCAGTTGTCTGTTGTGCTCACACACTGCAGCTGACGCACCGCTGCATGCGACGCACTAATCTTGTCGGTTAACGGTTAATAAATCGGTTAACGAGGGTCGGTTATCGGTTAAGAAAATGTTTCAAAATTAGCATCCCTAGTATCATGAAATCATTCTTTTTTTTATCTTTGTCTATATTGGATAGCAGACAGTACATAGGTAGACAGTAAACAAGGGCAGAGTGAGGGATACATGCTTGATACATGTTATATGCGTTTCCACCATTTGTCTATCAGGACGCCCTAATGAATATCAATTTGAACTCCATCGCCAATACATATAGCCATTTACACTTTCGTTATACGGTGAATTTCATGCATCAGAGATGCAAGATGTTCCAGGAAAGATAGACCTGCAGTGTAAAGCTTGCAGAGCTGACAAAAGATTCCCCAGTGAGACTCTGGTGACAGAGCCGGTGGATATCGGCTAGAATGGCAGTGGATTGACGGAGCTGGAATGTGACGCAGTAGATACTGTTCATTACGTGCTAGACACATTTGATCCACCCACCCAGTTTCCAGATACAGTTGGTGGGAACAGGTTTAATAGAGGTCTCTGTGCAGGCACAAAATAAACCTGACCAACCTCACCATGATAATCTCAGAGTTACAGCACACAACTCCCTCTAAAACCACAATGGTCATTTTTACATTTCTGTTTGTGCACGGATTAAACAAGCATGGTTGCTTTAGAGGTGTTGGTGGGTGTTTTTTATAACTTTTTGGAGAGAGCCAAGTTAGCCTTTATGCTATGCTAAGCTAGGCTAGCCATATCCTGACTCCAGCTCTGTACTTAAATGGATAGTTCGGTTGTTTCTCAGGGGGGTTATATGAGGTCCTTCTCCATAGTCAGTGTATTACCTACAGTAGATGGAGGTTGGAGAAACAGACAGGAATACCAGCACAGGAGCAAAGCAATGTACTGCTGTGGACGGGGGCAGCAGCAAAATGCATTTTAGACACCTAAAAATAAATCAATGTAACCCAGGGAAAATATTCTAAGTATAGCGTACACTAAACTGGTATTGATTCTTTTAGGTGAGCCTTTCTTTAAGGGTGTCTAAAATGCATTTGCTGCTGCCCCGTCCACAGCAGTACATCACTTTGCTCCCGTGAGAGAAGGACCTCATATAACCCGAACTATCCATTTAACACACAGACATGGGATTGGTATTCATTTTACATAGCAGTAAAACAATGACTATGTTTAAATGCACATTAGTATTCCACTATTATACGCTATTTAATTTGTTACGGGTCATGTAAACAGCATATTCTATTTGGATATTCTGAATTAGGCGTTATTCCGAATGGAGCATTTTCCTATTAAGACATGTTGGATATGCCGATATTATTCAGGTTTTGGGAGCATTTTTTGGACAGCACATTCACAATATACCTCTCAATCAGGGTTTCTTACGGCAGTTTGCGACACACGGCCTCTTGCCTGTTTACGGCCAGCTCTGTGCGTTGAACACAAACCAACCACCCAGCAGTTTGCAGAGATGCATGGCCAAAATAAAAGAAGGAGAAACACACCTACTTTTAAAGATTATGAGAGACTTGGATATCAGCAGGTTTTTGGATATGTTCAAATATCGCAAGGCCGACCTTTTCAAGGCTGCGCACTCCTCCGGTTACGTTAGCCCAGGGGTCAGCAATCATTTTAGGCAAAAAAATAATAAATCTGTCTGGAGCCGCAAAACATTTGAGCATTATGATGAAGGTAATACAGTTTATAGTCTAAGTATATAGAATATAAGTCTAATGCAGTGAGGGCCAAAGTGCAAATGTACTACGGAGTATTAGGGTCACCCCAAAAATCTGGGGATTTCCAGAATAAAGTCATAATATTACGAGAAAAAAAGTCGTAATATTACGAGAATAAAGTCATAACTTTAAGAGAAAAAAGTCGTAATATTACGAGAATAAAGTCATAACTTTAAGAGAAAAAAGTCGTAATATTACGAGAATAAAGTCAGAACTTTACAAGAAAAAAGTCGTAATATTACGAGAATAAAGTCATAACTTTATGAGAAAAAAGTCATATGAGAATAAAGTCATAACTTTATGAGAAAAAGTCGTAATATTACGAGAATAAAGTCATAACTTTATGAGAAAAAAAGTCGTATAAAACGAGAATAAAGTCATAACTTTATGAGAAAAAAAGTCATAATATAACGAGAATAAAGTCATACCTTTACGAGAAAAAAAGTCATAATATTACGAGAATAAAGTCATAACTTTACGAGAAAAAAAGTCGTAATATTACAAGAATAAAGTCATAACTTAACGAGAAAAAAAAGTTGTAATATTACGAGAATAAAGTCATAACTTTACGAGAAAAAAAAGTCGTAATATTACGAGAATAAAGTCAGAACTTTACGAGAAAAAAGTCGTCATATAACGAGAATAAAGTCAGAACTTTACGAGAAATAAAGTTGTAATATTACGAGAATAAAGTCATAACTTTATGAGAAAAAAAGTCGTAACATAACGAGATTAAAGTCATAACTTTCGGAGAAAAAGTCGTAATATTACGAGAATAAAGTCAACTTTAGGAGAAAAAGTCGTAATATAACGAGAATAATGTCATAACTTTACGAGAAAAGAAGTCATAGTATTACGAGAATAAAGACATATCTTTACGAAAAAAAGAAGTCGTAATATTACAAGAATAAAGTCATAACTTAACGAGAAAAAAAAGCTGTAATATTACGAGAATAAAGTCATAACATAAAATTGATACTTTATAATATTATGACTTTATTCTCATAATACTACGCCTTTTTTTCTCGTAAACCTATGACTTTATTCACGTAATATTATGACTTTATCCTCTAAATCTCAGATTTGTTTTTTTTCCTCAATGTGGCCCTAATACTCCGTCGTACCATTGACCTACAACAATGATAAATAAAAATGAAAATGTAAACAAAAGACAGTTATTCATTTCCATGTTTTAAAGTCCACAGGGAGCCACTGGAGAGGAGCTAAAGAGATGCAGGTTGCTGAACCCTGCGTTACCCAGAATGCACAGCTGCATGTAAACAGGAATATTCATGTTCACCAGCCATGTAAACAGCTTAGTAGGAATATTATTTTGTGCATGTAAACGTAGTCAGTTAATCCCCTCTCCTATACATCTTTCATCTTTCTCTCTCCCAGGTTTCAGGTCTGTCGAAGCCGATGTCCAGCAGCCAGTGTCGAGCAGCGAAGGCTCCGACACTCGGCCCCGCCAGGGCCAGCGGGCTGAGGAAAAAGTCTGTGGGTTCTGGGAAGAAAACCTCTTCCTCCAATACTGAGAACAACCCCGGTGTCCAGGCCACCATCAGCAGCCTTTGGAAGAACTTCAGCTTCAAAAAGTAATAGAGAAATACTCTTTGTCAATTAATATTAGTATGTGAGTGAGAAAGTATTTCATTATTATTCTAATCGCTTTGTTTACATGAATCTGGTATTAAAGGAAAATTGTAAACATCATGGAACATTATGGAAGTGGAAATTTTGCATACCATGGACGTATCAGTCAGTGGAGGAGGCTTCCAAACATACGGCCTTTCTCTTTCTGCCTGCACACATGAATGACCTGAAAATCCTTTTACAAATACAGCATTTTGGATTTTCACTAACTTTACGAACTACACTTGTTAGGCTACTATATTACTGAGTAACAGTTTTTGCTTTGAGCGATTTCTTTCCCGTTAAAGTGTCGCTGTGACCCAAACAGTGACTAGGACAGCTGTTTTCAATGAGTAGGACCCAAAGCAGTGACACCAGCTGCTGTAGTGAGGGCCTGCAATGAACATTTACATATACTTTGGGGACTTTGCAACACGATTTGACAACCGCTGCTTGAACTTGGAGAGAGAGATAACTGGTTGCTCCGGGTACTCAACTGGAGATCAAAAAACGTGTTGCGTGCTCTTGGAAAATGGGGGGAATAAACATGATAGTCCACGAGCCAGGGGGTTGGTCATTCCACTTTGGAGGGACCAAGTCTCACAGTGATTTTTTTTTTTTTTAAAGGTCTATGTCCTTAGTGTTGTAAAATGCATGATAGCATTGCAGCAATGGTAGCTTTCTATGTGCCATCACTCCTTTTTTCTTCCTTCCATCATTAAAGTTTTACACATAGATCCACTATAAAAGAGGGTAACCAACACACAATATCATGAAGTCACATATCATTGTAAAGCTTAGACTGTAATCTATCCATCGGTCACATTGTCATGACACTGAGGTCAAGAGAATTTGACCTTTGACCTCTAATGCTGCAATGGGGCAAATTCTGAATGCCACTCCAAATGCCCTTATAACTAGCTTCATATTGATCTGATGTGCACATGGATAGTTCCAGCATATAGAGCACAAAAAAAGCTTTAAAATTATATATTATCTGACTGGATTTTTAAACATGGAAATGAATAACTGTTCTTTGTTTACATTTTCATTTTTATTTATCATTGTTGTAGGTCTTAGGTACGACGGTACGACAGAGTATTAGGCTCACATTGAGGAAAAAATAAATAAATCTGAGATTTAGAAAATAAAGTCATAATATTACGTGAATAAAGTCACAAGTTTAAGAGGAAAAAAGTTGTAATATGAGAATAAAGTCATAAGTTTACGAGAAAAAAGTCGTAATATTACGAGAATAAAGTCATAATATTTTATAGTAATTTGATATGTTATTTTATTTTTTTCTTGAAAACCTATGACTTTCTTTCTCGTAAAGTTATGACTTTATTCTCGTAATATTACGACTTTTTTTCTCGTAAAGTTATGACTTTATTCTCGTAATATTACGACTTTTTTTCTCGTAAATTTATGAATTTATTCTCGTAATATTACAACTTTTTTCTCGTAATATTATGACTTTATTCTCGTAATATTAAGACTTTTTTCTCGTAATACTATAACTTTATTCTAGAAATCTCAGATGTTTTTTCCCTCAATGTGACCCTAATACTCCGTAGTACATTAACACTTTGGCCCTCACTGCATTAGACTTATATACTATATACTTAGACTATAATCTGAGTTACCTTCATCACAATGATCAAATGTTTTGCGGCTCCAGACAGATTTTTTGGCTCTTTTGATAGTAAAGGTTTCTGACCCCTGGTTTATTAGAACAGTGACCCTTGCAACCCTTTAATCAATGACTGGACTTTTCATATCCTGGCAACTTAAAAGTTGTTCTACTTAATGGCGTATAACTTTCTTTCTTTTTTTTTTATAAAATATTATTTGATTATTTATCAAACATTTAAAAAGTCACTATCTACAGTGTTTACTCCCTTTATGAAGAGGCACCAATACATCTTAATTTCTGCTTTTCCCTCAAAATGTCCCGTTTCTGTTGTGATCTGAGCAACGTGGGCTTTTTGCTGCTCACAGGTCCGTTTCCAGGATAATTACCGCATGTGTTTTTGCACCTCGTTCAACCTGTTCATCAAAGTAGAACGTTTTTGAGCCCAGCTGGAGCAGAAAGCAGATTGTTCACATAACATAACGTAGACAATCTGTCATTGTTGCATCATGGCTGTGATTCCAGAAACTTTAACCAGTGACAACGAGCTCTAAAACGGCCCCTCTTGTGTTTTCCAGAGATTCCCAGAAGATGAGTGTCTGTAAGAAAGGAGAGCCCATGTCTCCCGTCAAAGACAACCTGCCGGCCAGCTCACCTCCGACGGACGTCAAGTTAATCACCGGCTTCTGATGGATGCTTTGAATGTTTTCACGCGGCGCTGAACGCTCTGCGTGGGAGTGAAGCTTTTAATCATACCGTGTATGCTCATGATTTCTAAATTTTTCTTCATGTATAGTTTTTTAAATAAAGCCTTCTGATGCAAACGTGGTGTTGTGAAGTGGTATTGCGTCACGTTCTCTCGCTGTTTGTCTGTCGCTTCGACGCGGCAGTCGAAGAATGTGTCACCTAGTAAAAATGCACAATGCATACTTGAGTGTTTACTGAAACTGCCCAACCCACTTGCAAGCTGAGGAATGTGGCGAAGAGTCTGCCGGCTTCCTATGTCTTCAGAACAGAGTCGAATGTCTTCACCTGCCAGCCTGAACACACACACACACACACACATACACACACACACACACACACACACACACGCTCCTCAGTGTGTTTCAACCTGTTCACTACCATGATAAGCTGATTTATTACAAGGCTGTGTTGAGTACTCGATTCCGATTGGTCAATCACGGCGTTGTGCGGTCTGTAATTTCTGTATTACAGACCGTTGCTATGTATAACAGACCGTTGCTATGGCCTTACACAAGGCAGCGGGTCTCATTATCTTATGACCCCTTAAATGAAGCGGTGTCAACTTGTGACCTCTCTACATATCAGTGGCTTGTGAGTAGTCCCACTAAGGAGTTATTTATTTATTTATTTATATTTCCCCTTTGCAGATTTTTTCATTTGAATCATTTTTAAGGGCCCAAAGACGTAAAACTGCACAGACTACATACAAATCTGAAGAAAAAGGAGTATGTTTTGTCATCATCTCCCTGCCCTTCAGGTTTATCTGGTGACCCACAGTATTTAAGAAATTGGAGGATTACTCCATTACGGTCAGAAGGAACAGGGGAGACACCGGAGTTTTGGTCGGAGACGATAACGTTACTCTCTCCGGAGCCCCGTCACTTCACAAGACATGGGAAACCTCTGTTGGTCTGGAGGAGCTGCAGCATTTATTTCTGCACAAACTTCCACTGTACATTCACTAGATATTCTCAGAGCTAAACTAACTCTTCTGCAGTGTGTAGTGTGCGCGTGTGCACGTGAGAGGTGGAGCGAGAGAGCGAGTGAGAACGAGCGCGGTGTGTGAGTGAAGGCAGGCAAGCAGGCAGAGGAGCAGAGTACAGCAGAGACTCCGGCCCTGGAGACTAAAGCTACGGTCTCCTCTGTGTCTTCTGACCACGGTCGGGAGGCTGAAGCAGGAAGAGTTAACACTGTTTTGAAAGACGGGCTGAAAACTAGATATAACTTTGTGGTTTCGGTGCTTCCGTGTAGTTTGTGTTGGAGTCTGAACAGCGTAGCCACACGCGAGCGCACATGGGACACCGACCCGCTATGATTTATAAGTGTAAGAAGTTACAAACAGGACATTTAACTGTTATATTATAAGTTTTGTCGGTTTCATTTCCCAACACGAAGGCCTAAATGTAGTCTCGAAGATTCCGGCACGCTGCCAGGAATAAAGTTCTGGGGAGAAATGTTTTTAAAAAAGAGAAAATGATTAAAAACCGACAAATTTACTACCCCAAAAAATGGTACCCTAAAACTGGCCCTATACTTGGAGGTATCCTGACCACCAAGTGATGATGATGTAAGCCTACTGCTAATTGGAAAAGTACAACGTTGGTCTATTTTACCGTTGTCCTTAAAGGAAGGGTCGGTAACATTGGAGAAACTAGCACATCAGATTTTAAAAAAAATGCTCCAACCTAGAAATCCAGTGTTTAAAGTAGCAAGCAGCGCCAGCTCCAAAAGTCCCTAAATTTAGAGAGAACGTCACCAAGTCGGCAACACTGACAACAACAACAACTTTCTATATATATAAGAGTGAGATTTGAGGATTGGGGGGGGGCGCTAACGTATACAAGAAGAGGAGCGACGGCTGAGCTTTGTCTTTATTGTCAGTCATGATTGCAGTAGTGTAGAAGTGTTGTCAAAGAAGATGGATGTGTAAGTTTTATTAGTCATTCCACAGTGTCGCTGTGGGGCAAAATGCCTGAGCTAATCCAGATACCAGGCATGCTTCACTCAACCAGCTTGATTTATTGCACAAGGGCCAGTGGCTTACTCACTGCCTTGTAGCCTTGACACGTGTATTTCCTAGTTAGGACACACAATCTACAGCTCAGGTGAGGATGCAATGGCAGCATATTTAAGGTTTTTAATCCCAGTTATCTACTTTAATTCAAGTGTAATTTGATCTGTCACCACGCTGCCTGAACACAAGATTTATGGGTGTATAAATGTGACGATGTCATCTCGGGAAAATAATTTGTATAAAAATCGCCGGATGCCTCAAGTATGAAAAACGGTAATCATGAGTAATGGTAATCATTAAACACTATTTTAGTCAAGACTGATTTACAGCTCCTGGATCAGTTAAAAAAACACCTCTATGATACAACTGTTCAATTATTTTTGCAAGATGGTACCTGCTGTGCTCCACCTAGAACTGTTTTGCTACCATTAAAAGAGAAGTGAAAATCGTTGCTCTATTTGTGAATGAGAAGTGATTAGTTTATAGGTGGACTGCAGGTGTAGAATTTAGGTCACGTGTTACTGTTACAAACAGATGTTATTGCACAGGATCCTCTAGATCAGCGGTCAGCAATCTGCAGCTCTTTATCCCCTCTCCAGTGGCTCCCTGTGGATTTTTAAACATGGAAATGAATAACTGTTTTTTTGTTTACATTTTCATTTTTATTTATCATTGTTGTAGGTCAATGGTACGACGGAGTATTAGGGCCACATTGAGGAAAAAAAAAATAAATCTGAGATTACGAGAATAAAGTCATAGTATTATGAGAATAAAGTCATAAATTTACATGAAAAAAGACGTAGTATTATGAGAATAAAGTCATAATATTATAAAGTAGTAATTTTACGTGTTATTTCCTTTTTTCTCGTAAACTTATGACTTTATTCTCGTAATATTACGACTTTTTTCTCTTAAAGTTATGACTTTATTCTCATAATATTACAACTTTTTTTCTTGTAAGATTATAACTTTATTCTCATAATATTACAACTTTTTTTCAGGTAAAGTTATGACGTTATTCTCATAATAGTACGAGAAAAAAATATTCTGACTATATTCTCATAATATTACGAGAAAAAAATATTCTGACTTTATTCTCATATTACGACTTTTTTTCGTAAATTTATGACTTTATTCTCGTAATATTACGACTTTTTTCTCGTAAAGTTATGACTTTATTCTTGTAATATTACGACTTTTTTCTCGTAAAGTTATGACTTTTTTCTCGTAATATTATGACTTTTTTCTCGTAAAGTTAAGACTTTATTCTCATAATATTACGACTTTTTTTATCGTAAAGTTATGACTTTATTCTCGTTATATTACGACTTTTTTTCTCGTAAACTTATGACTTTATTCTCATAATATTACGACTTTTTTTATCGTAAAGTTATGACTTTATTCTCGTTATATTACGAATTTTTTTCTCGTAAACTTATGACTTTATTCTCATAATATTACGACTTTTTTTATCGTAAAGTTATGACTTTATTCTCGTTATATTACGACTTTTTTTCTCGTAATATTATGACTTTATTCTGGAAATCTCCGATTTTTTCACTCAATGTGACCCTAATACTCCGTAGTATATTTACACTTTGGCCCTCACTGCATTAGACTTATATACTATATACTTAGACTATAAGCTGTGTTACCTTATTCGCAATGATCAAATGTTTTGCGGCTCCAGACAGATTTTTTTTTGCCTAAAATGGCTCTTTTGATAGTAAAGGTTGCTGACCCCTGGTCTATGAGAAATGTAAAAAGAGATGACTATTTAAAGGGACTGTATGTAAGTTTTTACAAGTTTTTAATCATTTTTTTATTGCCAATGTGAGAACAGGTTGTAACTTAACCTAAAAAATGAGACCTTCAGCGACCTTCTGGGTTTCCTCTATCAGCCTGTAGACTGCTTTTAATGTGAAGAACGCGGGTGGTTTTCTTCATGCACGCTCACGAGTGCCTTTACTCTCTTTAGCTCCGCTTACAGGGCTAACAGTGTGCAACGATAGCTAACACACACAAACACAAACTCCATGGAAGCACAAAAAAACAAAGTTATATCTAGTGAAGCCCGTCTGGCAAAACAAGAATGTGACCGACGTCGGGGGGAAAACTAGGATCAACATCGGCCGAGCCTTCGATTCATGGAGGGACCTTCGTTTGGTATCATTACTGCCAAGCACGTGAAATATATAGTGATATTGTGGTTTTAGCTGGCTAATGTTGCTAACGCTAATCAACATGATGCCTGTCAGTCACGTTCAGTCTCGTGTGTGTGTCGGTAGCGCGAGCGCGAGCAGCAGGACGCTGACTGTCGTTGACTTAACGGCCAAAGGTGTCGCTGTTAACAAGCAATTTCTGATTCTTACATAGAGTCCCTTTAATGTAGACTGATTACTGGTAATTACATCATGCTCCAGGGTTAGGTCCCTTAACATTTCCTGCTTCATGCCTGTGCAGATGTGATGAAGATAGAGATTTACCATTATCCACTTCCTTGAGGAATGCGTTTGGAAGTAACGTGTCTGCTTGTGTAAATGTTTGAAAGGCCTATTGTACTGAATCACACTGGAATTCGTTACTGTGGAGGTTATCTGTATCCAACAGTGTTTAGTGGGTTTAGACACTAAGAAGTCTGTTCTTAATGTGTCTCTACTCTGCACAACAGAGGTAGGAATGCAGTTTCACAGCATTCCACTTTGAACACATGACATGAGATTGTATCTTGCCTCTCTGATTGACTCTTTTTTTTTTGTTACAACAATATCTATGTCAACCGATCCAAATCAATCATACACAAATAAGTGCATAATTATGTAACGTTTACTGGCTGACAGGCTAACATTTTTAACGAGATGATCGTTGTAAAGTTTGAATTGTTTGGCGAAAACTGACATGACTCAATTCAGGAAGCACAGAACTGTTGAAATCTCTTTATTTTTACTGGTTCTCTGAAGAGCTTAAAGTCAAACACACGAGAGGATCTCTCTAAACGTCAGGACTCTGTTAGAACAGAGCTTCAAACTTTCTAAGTGAGTCGATAAATAAATCAGACTTCTTGTGGTGTTCAGATGATCTAACAACTGACATCAAAATTAATTAACATTTGTTACATATATTGTCAGTTTTATTACTATATCAGGGACTGATTAGTTGCTTACTTATTCCTTGTTGCGCCGGGTGGCACATAGCCCGAGGACTAAGGATCTCCACCGATCTCTTCTCAACGCTGTTCCAGCTGTATCCTCTCGTCTTCATTTCTCCTTCGATGGTTCGCCTCCAGGTTGTTTTGGGCCTCCATCTTCTGCGTTTTCCCTCTGGTGTCCAACGCAATGCCACTTTTGTCATGAATAAAATCATAACTTTACGAGAAAAAAAGTCGTAATATTACGAGAATAAAGTCATAACTTTATGAGAAAAAAAGGCGTAATATTGCGAGAATAAAGTCATAACTTTACAATAAAAAAAAGTCGGAATATTGCGATAATAAAGTCAGAACTTAACGAGGAAAAAAAGTCGTAATATTAAGAGAATAAAGTCATAACTTTATGAGAAAAAAAGTCATCATATTACGAGAATAAAGTCATAACTTTACGAGAAAAAAGTCGTTATATTGCGAGAATAAAGTCATAACTTTACGAAAAAAAAGAAAATAACACGTAAAATGACTACTTTATAATATTATGACGGCTTGGCGCTCCAGCCTCGGTCTGGGTCTCATTCATATGAACGAAGGAAGAGAAATAACTCTGGATTCAGCTATTAGTGCGTTTTACAACTTTTAAAACCTATTGATTTAAATAAGGACTATTAGAGTGTTCATACTGGGGCCGTATGTTTGACGCCCCTGCTTTAAGACATCTTACAATATATGAATTGTTATTATTATTATGACATTGAAAATGTCGGTGACTTGTGATTAGTTCCTCTTGACAGACTTTATGCTTTATTTGAATCGAGACTTGAAGAGGTAAAACTATGTTGTTTTGGCACCATAAGAAAGTTAGAAAAAAAACTCCCCTCACCACTCAGAAAAGTATAGTTTTATAAGTTTATTCTGTTCAATTGTACTTACAGTAAATTGTATTTGCTAACATGAAGCTGTTTCAAAGCCTTCTCCACACTGCCAAGAATAAAAATAACTCTTCCAGGTAATATAACGACCCTTTAGCTTTACGTTATGGCCAACAGTTTTTAATGATTTCAACTCTGTTTCTGAGAAATCATGTGTTGGCTTGATGGACGGCTCTAAATACTTAAAACCCACAGTATAAGCCTTGGCAGCCGCTGTTAAAAGAAGGCGTGAATCAGAGCGATAGTGAGGAATCCGCCCACAATTGACACGTATACCCTCCCACCCCTCAAGCAAGCTGTAGCTAACGAGACGCTGCTGCGGCTCAGTGCTGATAAATGAAGAATTTTGCTTTGAACTGGAAAGAAGGCCAGCTATGAGGGGAATGCTGTTCAGCGGCTGGACAACAAGTCGTCTGCTGCAAAGTCTACAAAACACTAGTTAGTTTGACTGATGCAAACACGACATCTGTGGTGTTGTAACAACAGAGGAGGTGTGTGTGTGTGTGTGTGTGTGTGTGTGTGTGTGTGTGTGTGTGTGTGTGTGTGTGTGTGTGTGTCAGTGTGTTTATGAGTGCATCTTTGTTTTACAGACCCCAGCTCCACAGGTATTCATTAAAAGGCACAAGTTTGGACCTGAAGTGGAGGCAGTGAGTGAATGAAACATGAATCAAGGAGCCATGTTTTTTTGTTTTTTTTTTCCTTTCCCCTCTGATTCTAAAAAAAGCAGCCGTCGGCTAACAGACGTGTATGAACAAAGTCACCATAAACCCCTCACTCACAGCGCACTGTAACTTTCTGACGTACTGTACTTTTACTCCACATAATGAGGTAAAAGTGCTTTTTCCTTCTGATACATTTACAAGCAGCATTTACAGTGTTATAGCTGGTTGAGATGGAGATAATTCTACTTATTTTTTGGTAGTTTAGTCAGTGGCAATGCATCATATTTTTACGTATCAAATAACTTGTGTGTAAAATCTTAAAGGCCCTGCACATATGAGCTTGTGTTTACAACACAGGAAGTCGTGTACACCATATGCGTGGCGTTCAAGTGGTCAAGTCGTGAAGAACACCGTTGCTAAGTAACGGCAATATTAACGTTACTGTCGGCGTCTAGAAGCCACAGAGGCTAACGAGTTAGCAAGCTAGCAAGTGGATAACATAATGCAGTAAATGCAAAGGTATAATGACAGAGGAAGAAGATGAGGTCGTTGGGAATATCAACATTTTCCTCAGACATATTATAAAATTATGAAGAAAAACAATATACGGCTAAAAATACAATATATTAACTTATTATGCACCGAAAAATTTACTTCCATAACTTCCGCCATTTCTGTCAACATGAAAAAAAAACACGTCACAAGTCGTGAACTCGGAAATTTCAGAAACTTTCCACTTCCGAGGCCGTGAATACGACATGAGGGGGGGGGCGTTCATATGGGTCCAACTCGTAAACACGGTAAACACCACCCCATTATCCCTTGCGTAAAACATCTGTTAAATTAATTTGGTTAAAAGGTAACTTTGGTATTTTTCAACCTGGACCCTATTTTCCCATGTTTTTATGTCTAAGTGACTAATGAGGACGACACTTTGTGAGACCGGTCCAGTATTGAGGGAGAACGCTGTAACCGGCAGCCGTTAAACTGATAAGAGTTGCTAAATTCGATATCCAGAGCATTAATATATCATCAACAACTATTGTCTATGTAAAGATATACTAGAGGAGTAATGTCTACCTGAGCAGAGAATTAAGTCATTGTGAGAAGGGGGTTCAAATATGCAAATATGATTTTATATCATGCAGATTAATTATTAGTACAATGTGAGAATGGATGTATTATGAGTGGAGGGCAAAGGCCCCACATTTTTTGTGCTACACTCCTGGGTGTGGCTGCAATTCTGACATGTTTGTAGTTATTTTATAAAAGTTAGAGCCATCCCATCCTGTAAATCTGGAAGCCTCCACAAAGATTTTGTTTTTATCCTGGGGCTGGTATGTGCCGCATAGTTCCTACTAACAATCAGTCCCGACAATCTGCATGTTGAGCAGTGATGTAGCGGTGGTACATTCCTCCCATCTGAACAAAAGTCGTCCGCCTGGTGAACTGGGAGAGCAGAAACTGAAGCATGTGGTCATACACATGTAAATAGGATTCTTACAAAGCTCCATCCTGCTGCAACCTGGGGGGGGGGGGGGGATAAGGATGAGGCCGAGTATCGTCCTTAAAACAGATTCTGCTTCAGTAACGTGTTCTGAATGACCTCCTACCAGTTTTTTCGGAATGCAACATAATTAATAAGTAAATAATTAATCAACTTATTAAAAGTAGTTAATTAGTAAACTGAATGAGCTGTGGCTTCCTCTTTGTTGCTATTAGAGGCTCACACTCACTCATCTTCAACCGCTTATCCGGGGTCGGGTCGCGGGGGCAACAGCTCCAGCAGGGGACCCCAAACTTCCCTTTCCCGGGCCACATTAACCAGCTCTGACTGGGGGATCCCGAGGCGTTCCCAGAACAGTGTGGAGATATAATCTCTCCACCTAGTCCTGGGTCTTCCCCGTGGCCTCCTCCCAGCTGGTCGTGCCTGGAACACCTCCCTACGGAGGCGCCCAGGGGGGGGGGGGCATCCTTACTAGATGCCCGAACCACCTCAGCTGGCTCCTTTCAACGCAAAGGAGCAGCGGCTCTACTCCGAGTCCCTCACGGATGACTGAGCTTCTCACCCTATCTCTAAGGGAGACGCCAGCCACCCTCCTGAGGAAACCCATTTCGGCCGCTTGTACCCGCGATCTAATTCTTTGGGTCATGACCCAGAACTCATGACCATAGGTGAGAGTAGGAACGAAGATTGACCGGTAGATCCAGAGCTTTGCCTTCCGGCTCAGCTCTCTTTTCGTCACAACGGTGCGGTAAAGCGAATGCAGTACCGCCCCCGCTGCTCCGATTCTCCGGCCAATCTCAAGTTCCATTGTCCCCTCACTCGCGAACAAGACCCCGAGGTTCTTGAACTCCTTCCCTTGGGGTAACGACTCATTCCTTACCCGGAGTAGGCAATCCATCAGTTTTCTACTGAGAACCATGGCCTCAGATTTAGAGGTGCTGATCCTCTAGAAACTGTGAGGAAAGACTAAAATACTTCTGGCCATAGTTGGCTTTATTTATGGGCATTTTGTGGATGTATAAAACCATGATCAAACAGCATCTGCTAGAGCTGTAAATTACACTATCAGAGCCTCCGTACAAGTTTAGGTCCTAAATTATAAACCTTACATGTAGGTAAATCTCAAATAGGCAAAAAAAAAGATTCCCCAGGAGGATGTACTGCATCAAAAGGTCATCCCTTCCCATTTTTTAAAGGGTCAATCCACCATTGTTTCACATAAAGGTTAGTTCATCAGGAGTTCTATTCAGCCTGTGAAAACAATTGTGTAATATCTCGTGTGTATTTGGAGGAGCCTAAGAGAAGCTATCGGTTTCATCATGGGAAATGTAGGAGCTGGTGTTTGGAGCTTGACCCCAGCGGCGATTTGTAAGTCATTTTGTGTGCAATACCAACGCCGCCCCTTGACTTAACTGGCTCGCTTTCCTCACAGTACCGCCGTTTGTCCACTACGAAAGTTGGGATCAACGACCGGCGCTCCTCCTGGGGGGCTTGGTTTAAGCTGAACAGCCAATCAGAGTGATTTCTCTCACCGATGGGAGCAGCCGCCAATTCAACACGCTGAATCGGCCGAAGAAACTCAGACACGAGCAGACTAGAGCCGATGGTGCGGGACACAACGAAAAAAAAAAAGATCTCGTGAAAGATGGTTGTTATGGACAAACTTCATTTAGGAAGTCATTGTTCTAGTAAAGCCGCGTAACTCGCTCCTCCACTAGTTTCTATTGCTCATCGTTTAGCTATTGTCTTACGCTGACAACGCCCTTCTCAATGTCTTCTGTGCACATTGTATTACAAATTGATTGGGTTGGGTAGTGACTCACGCTGCATCGCTTAATATGCATCTTAGTAAGGAGAATGCGGAAGCAATAACATTTTCAAAATAAATTACCATCTGTTAATTTTCCACCTGCTTTAATATATACTACTACTTACTTAATACTTTATTAACATCACAGAGGTAGTATTTATCTCACTACCATCATATTGTATTCCATTAGATTGCCCTCCCTTGTAAATCCAACCACTCAAAGCGCTTTACACAGAGCAATACGGGGTTAAGGGTCTTGCTCAAGGACACTTCGACGAGGAGCCGGGAATCGAACCGCTGACCTTCCGATTGGTGGAGGACCTGCTCTACCTCTGAGCCAGTGTGGGACACACCGCAAAAACTAGGCCGACAGACACTCACCAACGGTGTTTCTTAAATAATAGCACTTATTTTGTATGTATATATTGATATATTTATATATTTAATACTAACTCACGAACTGCATGGCTTGATGTGTTTCAATATCCCATTCAGAGCACTTAAAGAATCTCTTAATAGCACTTATATTTATAAACTAACCTGGGGCGTGTTGTTGGTTTTGCTTTACATATTTTATATTTTGACCTTTATACGTTAAGAAAAATTTCTTTATTTTTATTTATTTATTTATTTATTTATTTATTTATTTATTTATTTATTTATTTATTTATTTATCTATTTACTTGAGCTGCTACTTTAACATTGTCTTTTAAATTTTAAGCAGAACATTTTACAGGGGAACCTTACAGTCTTTTAAACCTATCTCTCCGCTGTCCTTCCTGAGCTAGTGGACCCTTTTAGTTTAGTAATTTTAACAACATTTTAGTTTTTTTATCAAGGCATTTTTTGGGAATTTTAGTCACCTGGTCCACGTGCACCTCGTAGCAATCAATTAGATTACCTTACCCTAACCCTAACCCTAACTGACCGTCGGCCTTTAAATTAAAAACCTGCAAACATCACAGGAAAAGAACTGGATTAAATTTGGGGTGGGGGATCGGGGGTCCTCCCTCAGGAAGATTTCAAGGTAATTGACCTAAAACTATGCAATTTTACATAATTTTGGACGTTTATTATTCCTATACATAACACCCAAAAAGCTTGAAAATAAAACTTGCTATAACAATTATTTTATTATTTACACATATCGTTCGTCTGAACATTTAATTCTGCTGACAACATTTAAATCATATTCAGTAAATCAATAGAGCAGATTCAGAAAACTTTTAAATGATGTTTTATTAATTCTATTTATTCTAGCCTGTAGCCTCGACCCTGGGTTCCCAGCTCCAGACCTCCAGACCCCCCTACCTGCTCCAGTTCTCTCTGCTCCAGCACACCTGAACCAGCTGATGCTCAGTCCTGATCCAATAGTAATAGAGCTGCTGAATTGCATCAGGTGTGTTGATTTATACTGATACTGATTTATTTTTCACTGTTAGGGGCCGATAAACTGATGAGGATGACAGCGGTGCGTCCTGTTGACGGGCTACAGCGAAAACAACATTTATAACTCAGGCAGAGACAGTCTTCTTGCACTTATTTATTTAACGTTGGCTATTTGGCCCCCACTTTGTGTGATGAACATCATTTTATCGGTGCTTATCATCACGCATTAGTGAACAGCCAGTTCAGACCTGGCATTCTAACGGATTACTGGTAGATGATTGGCAGAATGCCCCCTGTTATTGAATCATTATTATTCATAAACATATACAATATTCCCCCTTGAAATGTAATGGAGAAGAAGTATAAAGTACCATAAATTATCATGTAAAGTAGTATTTAAGTACAGTACCTGAGGAATATTATCCACCAGTGTTTCACTGGTGAGTTAACTGATAACATAGTGGGAAGTTTCACTGTTGTTGCTGTTGATACCTTTAATTCTGTTTTATTTAGAATATATAGATAAAAGTGTTTGTCCTGATTTTCAGAGACACCCACTAGCCAATCAGAAACTAGTATCTATCTTGGGCTTGCCATGAAAGATCTAATGGTACATGCAGATTTGTTAGGAGAATCCTAAACTTAGCAAATCAAACCAAAATAGTTAATCACCAACAATAATTTATTGATAAATGAATGTTTTAATCTGTAATTCATTATTTGTACCCACAATATGGCGTTTCTGAGACGTTTTATTTCAAACTGCTGCTTTTCAAAGTGCTCTATAAACTCCGGGCAGCCATTTATTTATTCATTCTTATTTTAAAGGATCCCCATTAGCTGGTGACAATGGCACCAGCTAGTCTTCCTGGGGTCCAAAATCCAGTACATCATATATATATACTTTATACAACATCACATCTGTGGCTATGTTCAACTCATATTCACATCGAACTGTGTTATATTAAGGCATTTTCTTGCCATGGCGATGCCATTTCCCATTTTCCTCACAATTGTGTCAACGTGTTCTACCCGTGACTATCTGTTATTAATCCCAGAAATGTAACCATATCCTCCTGTTTCAGATTCAGTGTGGGCATCGATGACAGTTTATGACTAGATCCAAAAGTAATTTTTTAGATGTTTAGCACTAACTTATTTAGTTTTATCCAATCAAAGAGCAAGTTTAACTCTGAAGATAAAACCTTTTCTAGTCCTCTGCTAGTATATATGCTGCACAATACAATGTAGAATCATCGGACGTACATTTGTATGCTCGCTTTATTATGCAAAACATATGGCAAGTCATTTGTAAAGATGGAATACACCTTTTGTGTTCTGCATGAAAGATAACTCCTCATAAATGAGATGGCATTTGATCTGAATCCACAGCATTTTAGTTTACCAATTAAAGATCATGATCTGTAACATCCTGTCCTTCTAGAGTTATCCATCTCCTTTAACCAGTCGACTGTCGTTTGTGTCAGGGCAGTAGTAGTGTCTAGTAGTTGTGTCTGTAAACATGTTGTAATCTAGTAGTTTTGTATTTATGAATGGACTATTCTCTCCATCTGTCTGCTGAGAACTGGGAGAATAGTGATGGGTCTGCTGTTCTGCCCAGTAAATGTTAATCTGCCATCTTTAGGCCTTCCATTCGACATTTATTTAATATAATGGCATATGGGACCACTCTTTTCCACATTGTTAAATTGAAATGTATTAAACATTATATCTTATAAGTTCAAGAGTATTGAAAACGATGCCGCCCATAATTCTGCCTTAAATAATTAAGAGTTAAAAAGCTGCCACCTGACTCCACAAAAGAAGGACTCCCAGTATCCTTTCTCCCCATTATTTTTTTAATTTAAGGTTCTCCAGAGTTCTTTGCCATCTTGTTGCATTGCATTTATTTATTTTTTTATATATATACAATATTCCTTTTTCATTCTTTTATTCAGTTTTGTCACTCGGTTTCTCAATTGACAATATTTGAGTCTGTCACCTACAGAACTTGACTTTGCTGATGTGGATTTGGCTTCATGAGGTCTCTTAAAGAATCATTCAACCACGGAGCTAGTCTGGATTTGGCAGTACGCACTTCTTCGTGGGGGCATGTTAGTCGACAATCCTCAAGAAGATGTTTAGAATAAATATGTAAAGAAGCCTCAGGCTCCTGTGTAGCACACACGTCGGCCCAGTTTACATTCCTGACATTCTGCATTGCCTAATGATACCATCTTCTTTTTCATTGGGCGTTGACTTGCATGCCAGTCGATATTCATGTCCCCTAATACAGAAATTTCCTGGCCTGTAGCAACAACCTATCAAGATTGGTTTTAGGTGAGGAAGATGTACTCTAACCCATAAGGATTCTATGCATGAGGGACACAGTGTTGCAGGAAAATTATTTTTTTATATATATATATATCGCTACTCCACCTCCATGTATATTTCTGTCCCTCCTGAAGATGTTATAGCCATCAATAGATACCTCAGTATTCTGGATGGTAACATCCAAGTGGGTCTCAGACACAGCCAAGATGTGGATGGTGTTATTCTGAGTGAGATAGTTCAGTTCATGGATCTGATACTGCAGATATTCAGCCATCCTGACGTATATGAGCCATCATAGGCCCTTTGTAGGAGCCCTTCGCACCAACACATCAGGGGTACTGGCGGGACGCCGGTCGACACACCCGTACATTTCAGTGACCATCGGACACTGCACGCACAAGTTAGACGTTATTTCCTGCGTTGATTGAATTTTTGCACCACTTCCTGTGTCCACTATGTGGCGCTTGAGAACACGGGCTAAACATGCATTATGTTGCTTTTTATCAAGTGTAGATCACACAATGTAAATTTCATGTGAATCGAATGATGTTTGTCACATAACGCTGACTTCCTGTTGCCAGTAGGTGGCGCTATGACTATGAGTCAATATTGCCATGTAGATGTCCTCAGGCCTGGACTCTTATGAAGTAGGTAAATTTGGGGCAGATTGGACCAAGTACAGTCTTTCAATGGCGAATCATGTAAGTTCTCCGCCACGCCACGTCAACGCCGTTCTATAAAAACTCAAAATTTGAACAACTTTTCATCACAAAGGTCTTTAGACTGTACTGACCAAATCTGAAGTAGATCGGGTTAAATCTGTGGGCGGAGTTGTGCAAAGTAAAGAGCCTGGAAATGGTAAAAGAAAAAAAAAAAAAAAAAAAATTCAAAATGGCCGACTTCCTGTTCGGTTTACGGTATACCTCCAAGAGGCTTTTTTGTGCGTCTCAACATGTTACATATACCTGCCAAATTTCACACATCTAGGTGAAACGCGTCGCCGGGGCTACTCAATAGGGGGCGCTATCAAGCCAATTTGCCACACGCATACACGAAATCCATAAAACATATAAACTTTCACCACTTCTTATTCACGTGCAAAGTGTCATTCGTTTTTGAGCATGTTTAGCCCCTCAAAAATGTGATTTATTTGCATAATAATAACAACAAATTTCAATGGGGCCTCGCCGACCGCTGGTCGGTGCTCGGGCCCTAATGATAATAATAATATAAGTAAAATAATACCTTATGCTACTATGGTATGAAATCATGTCTGCTTTAATTGTTGTTAAATGCTAGTGTGGTAGTGAGTGTTGAATGATTTCACACACAACAATGGGAGCTTATTACAGACAGGAAGCTCTGCAACTTCATTTTCATTATGTACAAAAATGAATCGAAACCACTGCAGCTTGGAATAATGAAAATATTATTTACATTTATTAAAAAGTAAGTTATTGTAAATGGTAAAAATCCTGCAAAAAAAAACACTGTTACAATCCTTTAACTACTACAGAACCCGGGAGGATCCGTAGAGGGGAAAAAATATGTAAATCAAGGCCGCGGCCCACGATTTATTAATTTACATGAAATCCTCAATTTAATTAAATTTCTCCCATGTTTTGGGGAATTTGTGTGCACGAGATAAGTGTATATACAGAGAGCCAACGCGACAGACCAGCCTTACATCCACCAGTAACCATCAAGTTTTCCAGTTGACCAACTATAAAGTCGATTGCATCTTCCAAGTCAGTGCAGATAAGCTCTCGATATACTCACTCATTGCCTTTTACTAACAATACTTCCTTTTGCGAAGCAAATGTTGTCAACATGTGTTGAAGTAAAGCTTCATCAAAGATCCTCTAACTATCTACAACCACCTTCAGCAGGTGGCATGTGGAATTAATGACTTTGGTCGTGTGAACTGCCAAAATTATTTAATTAATTAATTTGTGCCCACAAATCAATCAAAACATGGGAGCGATTTAATTAATCTGAGGTAGCGAAAAACTTATATATTTTTCCCCTCTATGGCCACTCCCAGCCCCCCCGTAAACTGCTCAGCAGAAATGTTTAAATAACATAATAAATTCCACAAAACTCAAGATTTTCATCAAAATGCCAGCTGTCAAAATGGACGTGTGACGAAGTTAGTGAGCGAAGTGTTTGTGTGTGTGAGACAGTGTTGCCACATTTTCTTTGTAAACCTGGTTAGTCCTGTTAAGAAGGAGTGGTGTGTTTCTCTCTGCTATGTCTTTCTCTCTCTCTTGTGCTTTCTAGTCAGGTTTCGGCTGCCAAAAAGGGCTGCGAGATGCTCCCTGCGTGACATAGTTTGAATTCGAGGCGTGTGTCGTAAGGGGGAAAGGGGGCATGAGGAGAGGCGGTACTGACCTAACCTGTTCTCCTGGCTTTGCTTTGAGCTTATAGGCATTTAACTGGCAGATCCAACCCATCCTGCCTGACAGAGCAGCAGCAGTGATACACTGAGGAGACATCGCTCCCTGGGCTTTCTTTAAGGAGAGGCGTCTCTGGCAGCAGCACACGGTGAGTCCACAAATATGTTGTCTCTTTTTTGGTTGATGTGAGACCCCATGATGGGATCATTCAGGAGGACAATTGCTAAAAAATTAGGTTTTAAAAAGTTGTTAGTGACTTTAAAAAATAAAATGTACACACAGAGAGCTTTATGAATTTTAATGTAATATATTATTTTAATACAGTTCTAGCTCTCTTCTTCAGATCGTGCATGTTGCGTGGATCCAGGAAGAAAACTTTATGACTTGCAAATACTTGGGGCGATGATACACACTGGGTTTAAAAGAAATCTTAAAGCAGTAAAAATGTAAGTTCTAGGTCCATATTCTTGGCATAATAACTCGATATAATTTTGTTTTAAAACCCAAAGTCGAGGATTTTAAATGGTGTTGTGATACGTCACGGCCCAGTTGCAAAGTCGAGGTAATTTGGAAATGCGTTGCAGTTTTTCTGGCATTAACAACAAGTGAGGATTCAACATAAGAGGATCAAATTAAAGAATAAACAGTAAATAAAATTGCATATTCAGTATTGCTAATAAATCTGTCAGTGTGACTTGCTGTTTGTCGTGGCTGGGACATACCAAACTCTGCTGTCATCTTGACTCACACCCTGCTGGTAGTCGATGTGGTTTGGTATCAGAGTTAATTTTGCCACCCTCCTCATAGGATGCACCTGTTAACCAAATGTTTGACAAAGTATGCATAGCGCCTGAAGCCACTGTGCACTTGTTAATATTTCTATATCTTATTTCTTTGGAAATCTGTGCAGGAAATTCAGCGATTCTTAGTGGCGTGGTGATATAATACCCATAGTCCCCTGATGTGTGCCTATTTCGAGCTCTCATTCTATATATCCTTAGAAAAAAATGCATTATGCATGCCTGTCAACGTGTTACTGATTACTTTATATGTTGTTAATGTAGCTTGAAGAGCTGATCAGCTTTTGAAGGAGCGTCTGTTGGGTGTTGACCGATTAACAACAAGTGTTTTTTAGAGCATTATTGGACAGTTTGGATCTCAGTGGAAAAAAACATCTTTGATTCCCTTTTTCTTTTTGAGGACTTGTTTCACATCCCAGTGTCACTAAACCCTTAAGACTGATCTGCTGTTATTTATGCGACTATGCTGCAAAGGGAATTTACATCTTACATGTGAAGATGTTGGGGTGTGGTTGAAGGGAGGGCAGTGTATGTGCACCGAGCTGTGTGGCAGTGTCAGTCAGAATGCATCCAAACCAACTGGTTTTAGATGCACACATTCCACCGAACAAACCTGGCAGAGGCTTTGGATTCCTCAGGTGTGAGGTGATACGGTGTGTGGGCGTTGTTGTTGTTTCTCAGAAAATGAAAGAGCCGCTGAAGACTCTGTGCACAGGCAGTAGAGGGATGAACTGACCCCTAGTGAGAGCTACAGACAGCTGATGAAAATCATTTCTAGAATCTATGATGAAGCTCTTCAGCTATAGTGATATATTCATACTACAGCTTTTTTGATGTACTATTGTCATCTTCAAAATCAACCTTCGTGTTATGTGTTCATCTGGGGTCAAGTATCATTTTAGGTAGCTTGTACAAGTATACTGTAGGTTACATTGACATGAAAACAAACCATGAATCAAATCAAACAGTATTAAGTAAATTGGTTAAATGTCCGACTGTATGGAAAAGTCTGTTTAAGTTAAAACCCTAATATACATAGCGACACATACAAAGTACCTGTCCTTTGGCAGTACTACTTCTCAAATCAGTTACCATTCAACAGTCACTTCCATCATATTCACAGTGTACATTTTTTTTAACTGATTACATACTAAACCTAAGCTTTATTAATAGCGTGAAAACCACTTTTGCTGGCTGTAGTCTTGGTAAGGAATCTAAATGAAAGAAGGAAATTATGATGAATTTTGTTTACATGATCATTTGTTAAAATGTTTGCATTCCTTCTCTGCATCTTCATCTTCTATAAGGTACATAGTTATGTCACAGATAATATGTAATAATAATGTCACAAGTAATAACTAAAGTTACTTTCCTCTGGTGTTTCACAGATAACTTTGCTGTGTTTTGGAGTTTCCATGGTTGTATTTTGGTGTAAATTCAATGATATGTGGATGTAAATACAACTAAGAAATTATGGTAAGTATGAAAAACCAACATAAAACAGCTGAATATGATATATGATAGCAATTGTCTTTATCCTGATCCTATCTTTAGCTTGATTTTGAAAAAAATGGTGCCTGTCTCATCTTGTGTTCTTTAAACCACTTTCAAACGTAGAGCGGGGACAGCAAGAGTAGAAGTTTCTCAGAAAGCCTGCTACTGGACGACTCTGAGAAAGGAGTCATCATTACCGGAATCACAGATGACACAATCGCTGCAAAAAGCGGACTACAAGCAGGTAAGAGAAGAAAAACTGAATATTGCAATTCATATATTATTCTTGCCGCAAAACTCAGCCAGTGTCTATAGATAAGGGATTTAATGAAAAAGATAGAAACAATGGCTGGTTTTGATGAGTTGTTTCTACTTGTTCCAGGCGATGAGATTGTTGCAGCCACCATACACCTGGACCACCTCAACAAAAATGAAGTGCTGAACATCCTGAAGGTCCTGGAGCCATATGACAACAACATGAAGGTTGTGACAAAGAAGCAGTTGAACGCCAGTGCTGGCCTTGGCTCCTTGGGATTAGGTCTCAAAGATCCTGCAACGGTAAACATCACAAGGATCGGCTCACCCTAATTAAAAAAGAAACTTCTAGTCGTGGGATTTCAAAAGTAGTTGCAATAAGTAATAAGTAGTATGCCCTAGAACCAAAACTATCTGCATGGCTATATACCACAAGATGTAAGCTAGAAAATATGTGTTTTTGTAATTTGCATTGAACCCAGTCTGATTGTATGACCTATAAAATAGCATTAATCTAGTCTAAGTCATCCTCCACTGATATGATGTTAGTTTCTCCGAGGGCACTTCAAAAGTCCCTAAAACCCATAACAAATGCTTCTTTAACACATTTAATTACTTAATTAACTAAATTGGAAGAAATTGTATTAATAGTAACAGCAGCTGTCCGACACACTGAACAGTATAAAACTTAACTGATTAATGACACAAGAGCTGCTTTAATTGATGTTAACCTACTTTATTTATCACTCCATTATCAACAGATGCTCAACCTAAAGAAGGATCTGTCAATGGATGCATCAGCTGAGGCACCAGTTGTTTCCCTCGATGGCCTGAGTGGAAAGCTAAATGCTGCACAGGGGTTGGGGGGTGAAATAGGCGGTCCCATTCTCAATGGAGACCTTCCCAGTTTCAGTCTAGACAAGCCCTCAGCTAATGCTGGTTCCATGCTCACAATGCCCTCCCTAGGACTGACTGGACCAGATGTAAAAGGAGATCTAGATGGCACCTTCGGAGCGCCCGATGTCAGTGTCTCGACTCCCAAACTCAACACCCCCAGTGCCTCACTCGACATTGACAAACCAGGATTCAAGACAGGCAACCTGAAACACAAGGCCCCAAAATTCACCATGCCACACTTCAATCTGCCTCATTTAAAAACACCAAAAACAGAACTGGACGTTTCTGGTAGTCCCCCTTCTGTCAGTGGGAATCTAGGGACACCAGACCTCGATCTGTCTTCCCCAAAATTAGATCTTAAAAGCCCAAATTTTGACCTAAATGGGCCAAAAGTTGATCTGAATGGTCCTGACATGAATGTAGAAACGCCAAATGCTGATATCGAGGGAGGCAAAATCAAATGGCCCCATGCAAAAAAGATGGATTGGAAATGGAAAGGTCCAAAAGTTAAAGGACCAGATACCGATGTAAATGCTGACCTCTCTGCACCTGATTTCAGCCTCGCCACACCAAAGATCGACGGGGATCTAAGTGCACCAGATGTTGACATTAACTTTCCCAAATCTGACATCAATAGCCCTGATCTAGATGTTCAAACCCCAAATCTTGATATCGATGGCCCATCTGGTAAAATCAACTGGCCTCACCATAAATGGAAGAAACCCAAATTTCATGGCCCAAAAGCTGATCTGGACTTAGATGCAAACCTGAAAACACCATCTGTTGATCCCTCTCTTCCAAAAGTGGGGGGTGAAATAAATGCCCCAGATGTTGACATTAATTTGCCGAATGCTGGCCTTGAGGGCCCTGATCTAGACGTGCAAACTCCAACTATTGACATTGATACCCCATCTGGTAAAATCAACTGGCCTCACCATAAATGGAAGAAGCCCAAACTTCAAGGCCCAAATGCAGCCTTAGACATAGATGGAGGTCTAAACACACCCGATTTAAATGTGTCAACTCCAACGATTGAGGGTGGCATTGATGTACCGAAAGCTGACTTTAATGGCCCCAATGTAGATTGTCAGGCCCCAGATTTTGACATTGATGGGCCATCAGGGAAAATTAACTGGCCTCATCGGAAGTGGAAGAAACCCAAACTTCATGGCCCCAAAGCTGATATGGACCTTAATGCAGATCTGAGCACACCAGATGTTGATCTCTCCGTTCCAAAGATTGACGGTGAGATTAGCACACCAGATGTTGATCTGACTTTACCCCAAGCTGATGTTGATGTTAAAGCACCAGAGGCTGGCAAAATCAGGTTCCCAACACTCAAAAAGCCCAAGTTCCTGCTGCCAAAGTTGAAAAGCCCAGATGTTGACCTTGATGCTGATGTAAAAGCACCTGATCTCAGTCTCGCTCCTCAAGCATCACTTGATGGACCAAATGTTGATCTGAATTTACCCAGAGCTGACGTTAATGCACCAAATGTAGACATTGAGGGTCAATCTGGGAAGTTCAAATGGCCTACTCTTAAAAAGCGGTCAATCTCAATTCCTAAGTTTAATGGTCCCGATGCAGATCTAGATGCTGGTGTTTCAGCCCCTAACTTGAGTCTCACTGCTCCAAAGATTGATGGTGAGATAAATGCACCAGATGCAAATCTAAATTTACCAAACGCTGACCTGGAAGACATTAATGCTCCAGATGTTGATGGGAAATTTAAATGGTTCAACTTCAAGAAACCCAAATTTGCCACACTAAAGGGTCCTAAGGGTGACATTAATGCTGGCGTGAAGGTACCAGACATGGACGTCAATGGTGGGCTTGAGGCTGGTTTAAAAGCACCAGACATCAATGCCAGTCTTGATCTACCTAAAGGTGATGTGGATGTACCTAATGTAGACCTAAAAACATCAGATCTCGCTTTGTCTTCACCAAACTTTGGTCTTGATGCACCAGATCTTGACATTAATTTACCAAGAGCTGGTGTGAAAGCTCCTGAAGTAGACCTTCAAGCTCCAGAGGTTGATGCCTCAGCTGGAAAACTCAAGCTACCCAAAATAAATTTCCCAAAGTTTGGCTTATCGGGGCCGAGGGTAAAAGGACCTAATCACAACGTTGATGCTGACACTGATTTAAATCTTAAATTACCAACAGTTGATGCCAAAGCACCTAACTTTGATCTGTCTGCCCCCACTATTGAAGGAGATCTCAGTACTCCAGATCTTGATATGGATACTGATCTTAAGACAGATATTGATCTTCCGACCCCCAAAACAAACTTCAGCTTACCAGACTTCAGTCTTTCTACCCCAAAGACTACGGCTCCAGATGTGAACCTTAATTTGCCCAATGCTGCTGTAAAGGGACCCAGTCTGGATCCACCAAAGCAAGCCCTCCAGTTACCCGATCTCAACTTGAAAGCACCAGATCTCAACCTGTCTTCACCAAAAATTGACGGAAACCTCTCGGCACCAAACATAGACGCCAAATTTCCAAAAACTGAACTGGGAGCACCAAATATGGATCTCACTCTGCCCAACGGACCTGATGCACAGTTAAAAACACCTGATCTAGATTTTGATTCACATCTGGGTGACTTTAATTTGCCTCATTTCAAGCTTCCAAAACTTGGTCTTTCGAGTCCTGAAGCAGAAATTCCCAGTGTTAATCCTTCATTGGAGGCTGGAGTCGAGGCACCAAAGGTCAACATAGGCGCTCCTGTAGGAGATATTGAAGGACTCGAAGCTCCAAATGTAGATGCCAATCTTGAAAAGTCCAAATTGTCACATTTGAAGTTTCCAAAGTTGAGCTTCCTAGGTAATAAAACAAAAGCAGCAGATCTTGAAGTCTCACCTGATGTGAAGGTCATAGCTCCCAGTGTTGAAGGAGAGATCAGTTCACCTGATGTGAGTGTCTCTGCTCCTGAGGTGAAGACAAGCCTCAACACACCTGAACTGGATCTCATAACTGAAGCAGGTGCTGAAGTTAAAGGTTCCCCAAAAAGTAAGCTAAAATGGCCCTTCAAATGGGGATTGAAGTCTGGTTCAGGTACCGATGAAGAGGAAAGCGGTGCTGACTCTGAAACTGATACGTCTAATGCTGAGCGGGAGGTTCCTGTGTTCAAAATCCACAGACTGCCAAGGAACAGCATTGATGGCATTGTAGAAATTGGCGATACCTTCGGCTTACCAAAAGTTGACACGGACGAAAAGGATTACATCGTCAGCAAAGGAATCCGCCTGCCAATATTAAACGCAGCATCAAAAGCAGGGGAAAAGATTGACATTATGGAGAGATTGAAGTTGGCAAAGGAAAAAGCACCATCAGCCAGCTCCTCACCGATCGAAGGGAAAAGGGACATCGATTTTGACGTCGGCGCCTCTTCGGAAGGGGACTCTTCTTTGGTGAGAGGAGGTACTTTCACAGTAGACAAGCCGAAGTCTGTCCTGAGCCTGGTAGCCCCAGAAGTTTCAGGATCAGACGAAAATGACAAGTTGTCCCTGAGCCTCTCCAATATGCTTGGCCTTAACATCAAGGATTCTGATGCTGACTGATTCCTGTCAGGCCAACCTGATATAAGTAAAGCTTCAGTCCAGAAATATTGTAAATACATGTAACTTAACCAATTCTTTGCCTTAGTTTGTGACCATAAAGACAGATGTTTAACTGTTTGATTCACACTTGCCACAGTTTTCTGCAGATAATGCCAGTTACTAGTGACATGTGGGGCAGCAAAAATATGCATTAATCAACCACCCTAACCCAATCTGACTATTGCACACAATGTTTCTGTGAGTTATTTATAACTTACTTGGAGCACTGCTCTTTCACCTTTTGACCCGACCACCCAAACCTTTGATATTTTCTTGGCCCGAACCCACCAATCGGTCGTGGGTCGACCCGCACATCACTACCAGCTACAGTATCCTTCTTGTGTTTTAACTTTAGGTAGCCTAGTGAAGAAACTTGTTTTTATAAACTATGTGTATATTACTGTTATTTATATAAGCTTCTTTTTTTTTTTTTCTTCTAAACATTGTTGATTTGGAAGTATGTTACTTATTACATAACTGCCTCAGTATTGCATGTGATCACATTGAGCTGTTTAAGTGTCTGAGAAGTGCATTACTTTACCTTAAAATCTTCACATGATAAGAGAATTGTGTGTGTGTGAATGTATTTTGTTATTTTTTTCTTCAATAAGGAACTTTATCGCTTCAATATGCTTGTGATTCTTTACAACACTTTAGTTTACAGATCTGTTATTATAAAATAATAATCCTATGAAGCTACCTGGGGGGAAAAAATGTAATTTGGTACTAATTATAGGAAAAATAGGGAATTTCCTTGAAATAAAAGCTTAAGTTGAACCCAAATAAATATGAATTCATTATTGGAAACTACACAAACAAATTTCATTTTCAGCTAATCTACTGTATGCTGAATACAATTCTCTGTAGGATACAATAGCAATTAATTGGAATTAATCAACTGGAAGTGCACCAACTGAACATTGTTCTCTATTTTCCCTATAATTAGTACCTAATTACATAGTTCTTTCCAGGAAATTAAAGAGCTGTAATAATATTCAGTGTTGCTGATAAAATAAAATACAATTCCTTATTAAAAACAAAAAGGCTGTTGTACTGTGTATGTATATAACATTGAAGTCCATCTTTGTTTTTCTTTTTAAAAAAAATGACTAAATCTTTTACAGTGTTTGACATGTTTATTTCATACTGAGAAAAAAAGGACAATAATACAAATAAAATTCAGTTGTTTCCTCAAACATAAAAAAACTGAATTACAAATAACATCGATGTGAGCATTACAAGTTTTAACTGTAGTTTTGTTTTTTCAAATTTAACACATTTTTTGATTTTGTTTAATATTTTGTGTGCTTAGACCAAATTAAGGAGATATCTATGAAATAATTATTATAGTTGTGAGTAATATATATAAAAAAAAAAAAAGAGTTCATTTGTTCTGATATTGTTCACATATTGCTCCATTCCAATGCCTGAGACACAGCCAATGTGATTATTACTTAAAGGTTGTGACATACATCCTGTATGGCGTGTATGTTGTATGAGTGTTATTTCAAAAAAATAAAACAAAATATTTAATAAAAAAATAAATACTCTGCCATTTCCTTTGTGCTTCGTTTGCTATCCAGACATATACAGTTAGATGTACATTAACAGCCATGCTAACGGCTCTGTGAGGCTGTACTTAGGCACAGTGGTGCTTTGAGCTAAATGCTAACTTCATTGCTAACATGATGAAAATGCTAACATGCAGATTTCTAGCAGGTATAATGTTTACTATGTTAAATTGGTGTATTAGCATGCTAACATTTGCAAATTAGCACTGAACAGCTGATGATGATGATGATGATGGGAGTGTCCCTTCTGTAGGAATTTGGTCATAAACCAAATTAAAATTGTGACCTCATGATGGCAGTCCAGAAAAAAAAAATCCATCCTGTGGGGAAACATGAATGAATGCCTGCATCAAATTTCTTGGCAAACCATCCGACAGTTGTTGAGAAATTTCACTCAAAATTACAAATGTCAACCTTGTGGTTGCGCCAAGAGGAAAAGTCAGCGGATCACAAAAGGCCTTAGGATACAAGTTAATGTTGAGATATTTCACTAGATAAGTGGAAACTTTGACCTGCTGGTAGCGCTGCAGGAAAAGTCAGGGGATTCATTTCAATCAGAGTTATAGGATTCATGCTCCATGAATCATAAGATAAATCTTTTATTTATCAGGTAATTAAAATCATGAATGTCAGAAATGACGGATTGGCCGTCAGGCAAAACAACATTGCCATCCATACAACCACACCACTAGCATGGCTACAAATATAAGTGCTATACTGCCTGTAAGGTCCTGGAGCACCCAGCGATGCTGACATTCTCCACGGGAAGTTTTCAGTTGTCGGTCTTGGTTTTATCTTTCGTTTAAGATCAGTTGTTAGTAGGGATGTAAAGATTCATCTACTACATTGATTTATATTCCTACGATCCAACTACATCGATAGGTACTCGGCAAGTTGTCCTTCACGGGAGACGTATATCGATATAAAATCAATTTGAAACGCAAAAATCGATTGTATGGATACTAACGATTTGGATCTTGTATTTAAGGACGACAAACGTTATATGAAAGTGTTTTTTTAGCACTTTTATAAGTAAAGGGGGCAGCGGTCTGCATGAGCTGGCTGCATGTTTCAGGTGCTATAAATCCACTTGACGAGGGCGGCTTCACCCACAGGTTCTTTCTCCGTGCGCTGTCGTTTCTTCATTCAGAGAAAATTACTTTTCTTTCCCCGTCATGATATCTATGTGCATCACGCAGCATCAGCCTCACGTATCCAGCCGGAGAGCAGACGGTCCGCGAGGTAAATTATCACGATGGGAGTAAAGTAAAAAACTAAACAGAAACTCAACTAACGTTAGTCTAACGTAGTTTTAACATGTTGTTCCAGATGTTTTCATGTATGAAAAGACCCCAAATGAACACTGTAGGTGGACTACTGGATTATTATCAGCAGATTATTTAAACAGTGTTTGTAGAGGAATGATTCTGTCCCTGTTTGATCACTATCAGCTGTTTGATCTCTGTATTATTGTTATACTGTTTATATTGAAAATGAGAACAGAAGCAGCAGTTAAACCACTGTTCATTTAACTTGAATAGAAGTTGGTTTATTATATTTTTTGTTAAATATTTCACCGCCTTGTATCTTGAGAACTGAATCAGCATCCTGAAGTTACACTTTTTATTATTTTCTAATAAAAGCTGTATGTATTTACCATTAATCGTTGTTTACTTGTTTATATCCATAATTAATTTATCCCTGATTCCCTTACAAGAAAAAACTTTGAGGAATCCTGACCTGCTCTGTCCAGTATCAGATTTTTATTTCACAGTCACACTGATTGAATTTTTGGCAAAAAAAGTTACTGAATCGATTTCAGATCATTGAATCGTATCTTATCATATCGTATCGTATCGTATCGTATCGTATCGTATCGCTCTAGATGAGCCAAATATCGTCCTTGAATCGTATCGGAACCATGGAAATCGTATTGTATCGTTGTAAAATAACGTATCGTTACACCCCTACTTGCTAAAGTTATTAATGATAAAAAGCTTATGAAGAAGAAGAAATCCCTAACAAGTACAACCCTGGCAGAAGAAAAATATACAGAGTCAAACTGGTTAATGAGTCTGTTGCCAGCGTGACGGCCAGTCCTTCTCTATCCAGCTCTGCAGCAGTCGCAGCACATCGACGCGCTGGTAGATGCGGCAAAGTTCAGTGAGCTCGGTGACCGTCTTCTGGTTGTAGCGCAGCAGGAACTCCTGGGTGGGGCTGTGGGACAAGGAGCCCTGGGTCTGGTGCTCCAGCAGGGTCAGTTCATCGTAGCTCATCCCCCAGCGACTTGCAAAGTTTTTCCAGTTTTTGATGGTGCAGTGGTTTGGGTCCAGCTTGAGCCGCAATAAGTCCAGGAGATCCTTGTCGTTCATGAGGTCACTTATCTTCGGAGGAGGCGCTGGGCAGCAGCACTTTTCACAGGGGCTTAGTAACTGCAGTTCTTTGGGGTAATCTGAGCTCGGAGATGGACAAGGAAGATTGAGTTAGTTCAAGAGAAAGTGCACTGTATTGACATCAAATTTAAGACTGAATAAATATCTCAACTTAAGTTTAATTAATTTCTTGATTCCTTTATTCAGTTACTTAGACTATCTGCCTCCTGATGACCATGTTGGGTGTCCCTGTTATCTAATGTATAAGGTGCATACCAACTCCCCCCTCTCTCCACGTCTGCCATCTGTCTCTATTGTCAACTATTAAATAAATATTCTTACTGTTAAAGTGTGTAGGGTGCTGTCTAGGGGTGTGACGAAATATCGTGCCACGAAATATCACGATATAAAAACGTGACGATATGCATCGTCGAGACGAAAAACTGAATCGCGATATCAGGGCATAATAGTTACTACGTACATACAGGCTCCGTTGCTAAAGCTCCAGCTTCTTCCTGCTGCGCCCCAAGGCCTATGGAAGGAGGCTGAGTACAAGTCATATCTTTGGAGTACAACACATGCGCAGTAAAATCTGGTCCGCCCTCGACGAAATTGAACCAATCGCAACGCACAACCGCAGCTTCAGTTACACTGCGCATGTGTCATAGCCCCGCGACCACGCCTCCTTTCATAGGCCTTATCGGAGCTCCACACACAGCGCAGCCAGTGAACAGCTGATCAGAGAGGCTGCGGTGGAGAGACGAGTTGACGCTACGCTCGTTGCTGTTAGTAAGTGCAATAAAACTTTGCAAGTGTAAAGCCAAGATACGTTATTACACCTGTTCAACAAGCATAAACACGATGAAACAGTTAAACATGTAGGAAAGCAACGTTTCAATCTGCTCTGTCCGCTGTCTCTCATCCTCCGCCGCTATGTTTACATAAGCAGAGCGCGTTAGCTCGGCGGCTAACAGCTAACTGTAAACACGTGTATTATTGTTATGATATCGTATCGTATCGAGATCGTGAACCCAATATCGTGTATCGTGTATCGTATCGTATCGTGAGCTGAGTGAATCGTCACACCCCTAGTGCTGTCACATCAGTAAAACTATCTTCCTGTTTAGAGCCGCTATGTGGGAATACAACAATAAGCCCGAAGCCTTCAGCAATTAAAACGGATGCCACATGTCAATTTGATTATCTGTTTGCCCAGTAACGTTGTCGTCATTTATCCATCGCTGGCAGAAGTTAGTATTTCTTTTAAAGAAGATACTAACTGTGAAATGTCAAAGTCTGCCTTTTGAAGAGAAACTTTATTAAAGTCCGTGTAAAGCAAAAATAAATATGCATTCTGGGTTTGTCACACCACAGAAAAATGTGTTACTAACCACCCAGCCAAATTTGAAGGATTAAAAAAATCGGCAAGAATATAAAATTAGCTTTAAAAATCATGTAAAAATCGTTAGTATTCTCTGCTCTGAGACGCTGGGGGGGCGTCGCTGAAGGTGCTGAAACCTGAAACCTCTCTTAATACATCCATGGCTGAAACCACACCCATAAGCGGGGAAGGTGCAGGACAGGATTCCTCAGTAGCGGCGAGCGAACAGGGAAGAGCCCAACGGCGAATTGCATGAATGAATGTGATTTTCATGCAGAATGATTTAGTCAAGATTTTCCCATCATTATAAGAATTGATGTACCTGGTGAAGTAGATGTTGGGCAGGTGCATTCTTCAACATCTTGAACAGGCTACAACACAGAGAAACACAAATTATTACTATTAGTTACATCACATCCAGTGCACTGGTTTCTTTCAACTGCACGAACTCAACTGCAAACATTCCTGCAATATGAAGACAATAGTCCTTATTCTCCTCTCACACCTCATGCTTTACACTACAAAAAAGTAGTTTTCCACGTCAGCAAATTACACTAAACTTTATATCATAAAATAAATATATATCATGAAATCAAAAAACATTATTTCACAGGAAATGTTGTGTATTTTTTAAATGTTTTTTACATAAACCAATGAAATGTCTGTCTCAATATTAATGAATGCACACAGAAGGATTCACAAATGTATTTTGTGATTTATATATAGAAAATAACTCCACAAAAATATTTTTCAATGCACACAAAAATAGTTATCTTTGTATATAAATGTAAAAAAAAAATAAGGTTCACAAATGTATTTCTGATGCACACACAAATATTTCTTGTTTTAAATAAATGTAATAGAAATCCACAAATATATGTATTTAAAAGTAATCGCAATTTTCATCAAAAACATGTTTGGATGTTGTTTCATTTATATACAAACTGTTGAGCCTGCATTTACAAACTGCTGTCATGTGTGAACTTGTTATTTACACTAGTTGGCTACTCATCTCTACTTTCATTCTTTATGAAACAAAAGAACATAATTCACATTCAGTATAACAATAACAAAAGAGCCAGAGGTATATCACACTAAACAACAATATTAAAACCTACATATAGGCCTATTGAGTGTCTTAATAGCCTTTTTCTTTTCACATATTGCTCAACGTCCTTCAAGAAAACAACAAAATAAGGTATTTATTGTTAAATTTAGTAGAGTAGAGTAAAAGATTAAAAGAAAAAAAAACACCAAATGTTCCCATAATAATGTCTTTAAAGATATGATCAATGACAAATCAGCAAAGGTCTTTATGTCTTTTTTTATTTCAGCATGTAGTGATTGACATCATCATTCATCACCATTTAGCCTTTGTATTCCTTGTGGAACATCGGCCATTGATGAATAGTTTCCACCCTTGTCTGTCTTGTTGGAGCCATCTTCTCCAGCTGTTTCCACATCAGTCCCTTCTTTTTGCTCCTTCTCCAGGTGTTTCTGGGTCTTCCTCTCCCAAAGTTTGCCTCGTGGGTTCTATGTCAGTGCCTGCTTGGTTATTGTCGTTTTGCTTCTTAGAGTGTGTCCAATCCAGCTCCACTTTCTCCTTTTTAGCTGTACTTCTACTGTCTCTTGTTCCCACAGGTTGATGATGCTGATGGTGTTTGGCCAGTAGATCCCGAGGATGCATCTTAGGCAGTGATTAGTGAATGTCTGCAGCTTGGGGATGATGTTAGTGGTGGTCTTCAAGGTTTCTGATCCATACATCAGTACTGTTTTAACGTTGGAGTTGAAGATTTTGAGCTTGGTCTTGATGAAATGTTTTTGGATTTCCAGATTTTCTTCAGTATGTTGAATGCTGTTCTTGCTTTTCCGATTCTTGATTTTACGTCCTCCTCTGTTCCACCATCCACAGCTAGAACACTTCCTAGATATGTGAATTTGTCGACCTCTTCCAGTGGCTGGACCCCGACTGCTATAGGATTCATGCTTTTGTTGTTGATCCGCATGATTTTGGTTTTTGGTCCATAATTTGGAGTTGTTTCCAGCAGCTGGGACTTTTTTTTGCATTTGTTGGTGGGTATGTGAGAGTAGTGCGATGTCATCAGCAAAATCGAGGTCATCGAGATGTTCTGTCAGACTCCACTGGATGCCAGTCTTTTTATTGTTGGTTGTTTGTTTCATGATCCAGTGACTGACAGGGTAATATTTATTAATAATTCTGAAGGACACTTCCTTAACTTCATTCACTATTATGTATTTATGAGGAAGAATCCAGAACTTCTTCTAATAGTCTATATATCATTTATAAACATATTCCAATGACATCTGGAACAGAGACAACATCTCTTTGAAACAGGGCAATTATGGCTCTATTATTATTTTGGAGATGTGGTGAGAAACATATTCTTCCTACTGGGGAGTCAACCGGGTTGGGCTTAACTCTACTTTATTATTAAGCAGTAAAACAACGACTCTCAAGATTTCTAATAAACAATCACTGCGGGCTCTGCGTGGGGACGAACCTCACGTGTGCATCTGTGTCACAAGAAGGCATAGGAAACAATAATGCTGCAGCAGTCTGTCAGAACAATCGTATTAAAGGTATACAATCCACCACAGTAACCCATAAAATAAGTTTATATGCTGATGACATCATACTCTACCTACAGAACCCACAAACCTCACAAATAGAAACAATGAACCTTTTAGAAAATACTACAAAATCAAAAAACTTTTCAATTAACTGGTCCAAATCAACACTGCTACCAATCTCTATAAAGAGGTGGAATCCGGCAGCCATCACCTATCCTCCCACCACCGACACCATAAAATATCTAGGCATTAATAATTCCCCCAAGCTGTCAGAACTCCTACACTTAAATTTCAACCCACTCACCAAAACAATGGAAGACTACACAGCCAAGATGGATGAATCTACCAGTATCACTAATAGGAAGAATAGCAATCACCAAATTGACAATACTACCCAAAATAAATGACCTTTTCTCAATGATCCCAGTATGCTCACCTCCCACATGGTTCAACTCTTTAAATTCAACAATTACAAAATTCTACTGGAAAAAACAAAAAGCCTAGAATCAAACTGACCACATTAGAAACACAGAAAAACACTAGATGGACTAGATGCACCAAACTTTTTCAACTATTTCCTGGCAAATCAGTTCCAAATAATAACCAAATGGATTCATCCCACTGAACAGTTAGATATTGTAACCCTAGTTCTATAAGCACAGGCGGAGCCCTCTATAGGTACTACTCTCCTCCAATCACACGCAGTGGGGGTCGCGTTCCCCACTGAGATTTGCATAAACGTACCCGGCCAATCGGGACAATGCTTACCGAATACGTGCGTCCCACAGTATATAAGGCGGCGTCCAGCGCCACCTGGTATCGCACACCCTCTTGTGTGTCAGGTTCCCCTTCGTAGAGGGCTCCGCCTGTGCTTATACGATTACAATATCGTAACCTTCGTTCTAACTCACACAGGCTGGATGTACGCCCTGCTGCGCCATCACATCGACCTAACCACACTGATCCAGATCGGCTAAGGATTAGACAGCGCAGCCCGTCTACTTCCAGCTAGAAAGCTGTAATATCCTGTCTCAGCCAGACAGCTTATCTGTAACATCATTCAAAGCCCCTATACCGGATGAGCTGTGCGTTCTCAGCCTCATGCCGGCAACAGCGTTCACACAGCCTCATGCCACCGGCTCTGTATGTCAGCGTGACCGCGCTGGGCGCCCACTGACTCCTTTGCCGTAAGGTACATTTTGAACAGATTAATCACAATTAAATATTTTAATCGATTGACAGCCCTACTATTTACTATTAATAGTAAATTAATAGTAAACCCATAAGTCCGTTTGGGCCTCAGAGTCTCTTCCAAACTCTCCTCAAGACCCATCTCTTCAGAATCAGACTGCACAATATCTCTGATGGTTACGATGGTCACTATGTCAGATTAGACGATTGAGAGTCATAAATTCTTGTCGTGACTTGGCCGCGACACATGACAGACTACACGTCGGTCCCCTGTTCCGACAACACGCACTCTCCCGGCACCGCCGTCTTAATATACGGGCTTACCGGGGCTCAAACCCCCGGGCCCGACCATGTAAAGGGGCCCACGAGGCTCGAGGGGAACACAATAAAAATATAATTCACAAGGAGAAGAGAAAGCGGGCGCGCAACGGGATGCTCCATGCGTAAAGACGCAACGGCGGTGGTGTTTTTTTACTCCGACACAACCTAGATTGAATATCCTACCGCGAGGTCCGGCAGCAGTTGAAGGTCCGATGACATCATTCTGCATAATAAGTAGCCTTCTGTTTACAGCTGTGTGCGTCTGTGCTCAGCCGGTCAAATTCACGGCCATACACGGAACAAGTCGAGGAAAGCAAAAAAAAAATAAATCAAACATGCTAGACTTTCTGTCGGGACGTCGTGTACTATGACACACTACATGAGACAAAACAATCGATTGTCGCACGCGACACTCATTTATCGTTCCCGATCCGAGTCGACACCCTACGACGGCCGTGTCGGGCTGTAATCGTGAAATCTGAACCGAACCTAACTCCCCCATTCATCAATGTGTGTCTGTCAGGTCGTCTGTTGTTTGTCCCACCATCGCCGCTCAGTGTAAAGCAACTAGAAAAGCACCATATAAATCCTTTTTTATTATTATTAGTAGTAGTAGTAGTAGTTGTAATAAAACTATTAATACCACACAGTAAAAATCCTGCATTCAAATGTTTACTTCAAGTGAAGAGTGTTTCTGACCGCGAGTAGCCGTGACTCAGGTGTGTGATGCAACTACAGATATGTCATGGCAATTGTATTTCTCAGGAATCAAGGAAGTGCAGTGTTGAGTGTGAAGTTATTTGCATGAGCGGTTCTTGAGAAAGCTGCAAGCAGCAACACCACAGGCCAAACATTCAGTCCGCATATTCTGTGTTTATAAAGTGTGTCGTCGTTTTTTTTACTTGGAGAAACCACAATCTTACCGGAAATTACTGTAGGTGGACGGGGCAGTTTCATAAAGTAACTACTAAACAGCCTAAATTTACAAAGAGTGGCCTTAAATGTAACTATTTTTATGTATTTTTGATGTACTATACTTGTTTTTCCACTGTCCAAAGAACATAATAATTCTTTAAATTGACATGTTAATACTGTAAATGTGCAGACATTTTAATATTTTAATGGGAAATTACTGTGTATATACTAGGTTGCTTCGAGTAACTACCCTAAATTTCCAGATATTGCAGCACCCAGTAATGTTTGTATACAGGAAACCCGTCTGTATGTCAACCGCCTCCAGATCCCCTGATAAAAAAAAAATGAAATTGCAGTAGCCGGGTTTCAAGCAATGAATGTTTGCATCAATGAATATTTACAACACAATATGTAGAATTCAAATACTTTGCACTTAAGTGTCAAGATTTGGACCTGAATACCACTAAATACCCTTAATATACAGTTTTAGTGACACTTTAAGTTAAATATTTATCTGTAAATCTGGAGAGCACCTGTTGGCTTTTATTCTGAATGATTAATACAAGCCTTTTTATTTAATTTAATATTGATATAATATTATAATATTAAAATATAATATCTTGTGAGGGCCGGTCTCTCTTTTCTTTTATAGAGTGCTGCCTGTCAGAGTGGGCCCATATAATACTTTATATATTGAGGGGGGATACGATACGATACGATATATATATATATATAAATGAACATATTAAAAAATGTATTATCATTTTTTTTATTTTGGCGGGTTCCATCCTCCATACCAGACACATTTTCACTGCCTTCTGTAAATTAAACATGTCTCAACAGAAGCCATGTGATGCTACGCCTGGAGGGACGTACACGTTTTACTGGTGATGACTGGACAAACTGTAATGGACAAATTCAAAACACTACTAACTGCATGGTTATTTTCAACAACGCTGTCTTTTAGAAAGCTGCACGACAGAGACTGAACGTTACCACTCTCTCTGCCTCCTGCGTTGTTCCTGCTCTGTTATTAGCAACACTCACAGCTGCACCTGCAGTTCAGTGGGACAAAACCACATCCTGCATGTTCACAGCCTAAATTAGAAAGTACTCACAGAGTGTGCAGCTCTGCCACAGATCTGCATCGAGATACACAGTATTGATGGCGATTGCTGATTGGTTGACGGCGGTCGTATATCTGGAGAATACTCCAATATATTATTTAATTCACAGACGTTTCGGGCCGAGCTAGGACAGCGTACTAATTATTAGACATCAGACCACGTGTGCGGTGGCAGTAATACATACTTAAACCTAATGATTTAAATGAGGATTTTTCACATTTGACATGTTTTTTTATGAGGGGACCAAGAAACATTTCTATTGATTGTTTATTTATTCTCATTGGCTGTTTATTATGACAGATGTGGAACAAATGTATATTATTCTGGAGGCTAACAGTGACTGTCTGTCAGTGGTGATATGAATGGAGTATAGAATTTCAACAACATTTGCAATATAAATAAACATGCTGTCACTTTCTGAATCTATTTTATGTTAACAATAAACACTTATAAACCAGGGAAACTGTGTCATACCTTTCTGACTTCTTTCGTCTTCCAGTAATTATAGTTTATACAAACTGCTGTCCATTGAAACAGAGTGACAGTCATCCTGCAGATAGTGACCATGCTAGCAACAGGCACGACATATTGGTAGCTATAACTAGTTAGACAGTAAAATAACGTTAGCTATAGCTAATTCCATAAATACAGTCCGAGACTTTTGTTGACCAAGTAGAGCACAGATGGGAAAAGTTCAAGATGCCTTACTGGTGTTTTGTTCATCACTGTGGAAACTACAAGCTAGCTGCTGCCCAAATCCTGTCATGGATCTCTCCGTTCCAGTGGACAGCACTTGCATAAACTATAAGTACTGGAAAAATAAAGAAGTCAGAAAGTTTTAGACGTGTTTATTGTTAACACATAAAATAGATTCAGAAAGTGACGGCATGTTTATTTATATTGTTTTTAAGTTTGTTGGAGAATTCGTGTGAAAATGGGATGTCTACAAAATATAAAATACAAAATAATTGTATTGCATCCACGCCCCACAGTTCAGCAGTTAAGCGCCAAAAACTAAGTAGATCATGAACGGTAGCAAAAAGTGATCAGTTCTTCCTACTGTGACCAGTCGTCCCGGTTTTCAAGCTGACATATCCCGAGTCCTGATAATATCTGTCAAACACTCAAATGTCCCGATTTTCACCACAATTAAAAGAACAATATTATACTTACATAGACGTTTATCATGTTCCACTCATTAATTTGTGCGCATGAGATAAATAAGTATGTAGCGAGCCAGCACAGCGCACCGCTGCCGTCTCTACAGAGAGTGATGTTGCGCGCGGTCAAGTCACAATAACGCAAGGACACAACAGATCTGCTGGGTACGTTTAGTGCCGTTTTGAACCACAGAACCCTCCGTGCTTATGTGCACATCAAACGTGTCGTTTTGATTAATTATTCTACACAGTTCCTTCTGCGCATCAACTGGCATTTCGCTCCGCTTATAACTCCTTCAGGACCTTTTTTTTTGCTGTCAGTCTTTCACCCGGATGGTGTCTCCGTCCTGGATAAAATGTCTGAGCTCCACATTTTAATTATAATATCCTGAGACAAAACAAGTTGAAAAATAATGTACGTCGGCCGAGACGACAATACGTTTCCTCTGAGGGAAACTGTCAGTGCGTCATGAGGGGGATAGTCCTGTGATTTAAGGGGGAGAAAGTAGTAAATGATGAGTCATGATTGTTACTCACAGCCTCTGATGCACCCCCCCTATAATAATGCCTTCTTTATGATCCCACCCTGTGCTCAAATGCCCCACAGGTGCGGCAAGTTAGCCATCCTGATGAAAACGCCTATGGTGCGTGCATATTAGCGCATGTCCGTGAACGTACGCATGCATGAACGTGCGGTACACTTAAGGGTCCCTAGTTCTTCCTTCGTCCATGGCCTAAATTCCCTGACATGTGTGACGAAGTTTTATCCTATCCTAACTAACACACCAGCAAAGATGTTGATAAATCACAGGAATATGATGCCTTTTTAAAATCTTTCTTTGTGCTGAGGTTACATTTTTTTTTAACACATGAACTTCACATAGTAGACGGTTTAATTTCAGTCCAACACGGTGACGCAGGTCAAACATCTGATGTGGCTTCTCAACCAAAGAGCTGAACTGGATTTTTATTTAAAATAAAGCGTTTTCTTTTTCAAAATATGAGTCTTCAATGCTATTGATTCATATATTACATATTCATGTTTATGAATGATACTAGCTGTGGTTGAAACTTCTACATTGTGCCACAGGTGGAACAGTTTGTGGCTAAATGTTCAACAACATTTAACTACCTCACTTGAGTCAGAAAGAAGGAGAGAAGGAAAGATCAGAGGGTCTGAGTGGGTGAAAGTGAAACCAAGCTTTATTTGTCACTTATGTGACATCATTCTGTGTAGATTACGTTTATTTTTAGTGATGTCTGTGACGCTTGTGGAACTGCGTCTCTGTGAGAGATGACGATATAGGGACTAAGGTTTCAAACACCGGCTGGATCAAAGGTGGTAACACTGACCTGTCTTATTCTGTCTGAGGAGGGGATCAGGTATCCAGAGGGCATGGAGCTCAGGTGGAGGGTCACCGCATCTGCTGGAGACACAGAACTGACATCACTGTATTCTGATAAAAACAACATTGAAGGAATACTAATAATCACTGACAAATGTGCTTTTTTCACAATGGCAGAAGACACTTCAAAATGTACTGTAAATTCTCCAATAGAGACGTGGTCTAAGTTTACCTCAACAGCAGAGAGAGTCCTAAAAATTACGTTCCCATAAAACTAAATGTATTTTCGTCCACTTAAGGAGGAGGTCTGGGTCTGGGTGTTGAACGGGTCCAACAAACACAGGACTGTCACCCAAGAGACTGCTGTTCATGTCCTGTGTGAAACCAAGTCAAACTTGACTTATTTTAATTTACGTCCATGACTTAAATAACGTAACGAACACAGCCTACTTATTTAAAGCCAAACTGTGGTGTTTTACTAAACCTAAACAAGTATTTTGTTGCATTTTAGTTTTTGTTTCAATTTACAACGTTAACAACGTTTATTACACGGCTGTGTTGAATACTCGATTCTGATTGGTCAATCACGGCGTTCTGCGGTCTGTAATTTCTTTATAACAGACCGTTGTTATGTATAGCAGACCGTTGCTATGTATAACAGACCGTTGCTATGTATAGCAGACCGTTGCTGTGTGTAACAGACTGTTGCTATGTATAGCAGACCGTTGCTATGTATAACAGACCGTTGCTGTGTGTAACAGACTGTTGCTATATATAACAGACCGTTGCTATGTATAACAGACCGTTGCTGTGTGTAACAGACTGTTGCTATGTATAGCAGACCGTTGCTATGTATAACAGACCGTTGCTATGTATAGCAGACCGTTGCTATGTATAACAGACCGTTGCTATGTGTAGCAGACCGTTGCTATGTGTAGCAGACCGTTGCTATGTATAGCAGACCGTTGCTATGTATAGCAGACCGTTGCTATGTATAGTAGACCGTTGCTATGTATAGCAGACCGTTGCTATGTGTAACAGACCGTTGCTATGTATAACAGACCGTTGCTATGTAAAGCAGACCGTTGCTATGTATAACAGACCGTTGCTATGTAAAGCAGACCGTTGCTATGTATAGCAGACCGTTGCTATGTATAGCAGACCGTTGCTATGTATCGCAGACCGTTGCTACGGGCGCAGTTCTGATGTCGGACTCTGGGGGACTGTTTTGTGTCAAAATATTGATTTCTTCAGTAAGTAGCCGTGTAATAAGCGGGATAATGTACAGCTAGCGGGTCATTGTTGTGAAAGAATCCCCTTCAGGGCGATGTGACCCCGATGTGAAATGACCGGCTCGCTGTACATCATCCCTTACGTTTAAAACTGCGACCACAATCCAGAAAAAATATGGGTCCCTCGAAACGTAATTGAGAATGCAGTTCAGTTGTATGGGAACATACCAGGTTTAAATTAGACCCGGTACTTTATTTCTAATTTTATTATAGTTTTTTAAGTAGACAATTAGCTGTCAATACAAGCTCAACACTTCCTCCATGTCATAACCTATAGTTTCACTCTCTATTCTCAATTTTATTTTCTATTTCTATTATAGATATTTAATTTAAGTTGGATTTTTAATTACAATTTTTAATTGTATTTTAGTTCTTGCGCACCTTGTTTGTAACATGGCTGCTGAAACACTACTCAGTTTTATTTGTCACATGCTCAACATATCACAACACTGTGCAGTGAGATGCCTTTCACTAGTACTTCTCCCACCATGCCTTTATTTGTTTGCACTGGCCACTCTGCCTTTTATTGATTTGAGAATTTACAGTATGTATGACTGCTTATAGAAGTAGTAGCATGTCCATATGTTACCATTAGGATCTGTCACCTGCACTGGATAATTGGCCTCCAGGGACTGTGGGAGAGAGACAAGACAATATTAGAAAGAAAATGAATAAAGCTAAAGAGAGAAACCTGCTCTGTTTAACCCTTTTTCATGGGAGCTTCATATTCTGTTCATAAGACTGAGGCAATATTCAAGACGTAGTCTGCGACTGTGGAAGAAAATGACTCTCTTTGTGTGCAGAGATCAGCCTGCTGCGACCTGTTCTCCAATGAGCCCTCGGGCGCAGTGTGTTCAGTTATGGTACATTTCTTAGCAGATTATTGTAAGACTCTGTTTTCTGAGGAAGAACAATGAGAAATCAGTGTAAAGCAAACTGGATAGAAGACAAGTCAAGACAAACACACGAGGAGAGAAAAGAAAAAAGTCGCTTACAAATTCTGCCACAAAGCTGGTGGTGTCTGTGTCCTCCACGGGTTCAGAGCTGCTTCTGTCTGTTACAGAAAAGGGAAATGCTTCAATATTGCGACTACATGCCGTCACCTCTACTCATTTCATCCACTTCCTACTTATCACCAAACTATCAGCTGCGGAGATGCACAGAAAAGCCACATCCTCAAACCAACGGGTCTGTTCTGGTATGTGAGCATGACGTATAGTTTGGACATGTTCATGTAGGCAGTAAAACTGGGTGGTAATGACACATGGTGACATTTACAGGAGGTAAACTGCTTCATCTCATCATCCTATTTTCATTTAAGCTGCGTTAGACTTGCCAAATAAAAGGAGTGTGAGTTTAGGTGTCTCCACTTCATTCTTGATAAAAAAAAAAACAACTTTTAATGCACGAAAGCTTCTCAGAAACAATGAAATTACTGTTCAGTTCCAACATGGAAAACTCTTAAATCAAATGCTCTCAGCGCTGAATAGGAATATTTCTAACAAGCACATTCGCGGATGAGTTGGGAGAGCAGCACAAAGGCAGCTTTTCAGCTCCAGAAAATACCTGAACGGGGGCCTTCATCGCTCCACGTCACTGTAAAGCCATTGTATCCAACGGGCTCCAAATAAAGAACTCATCTGGCCTTTCTTGGGTTACACTCTATGACGATGAAACTTTTTTTTTTGCACGGGGGAACTAGAATTAGGATTAAGTGATCAGGTGTGAGCAGGCTGTTTCCTCCATACAGCTTTCAAGGTGTTGTTCACTTGAGAGAGAGCAGTGTGAGTCTATGTAGGTCACAGAGAACCAGCCTGTACATCAGCCTCAGACTTTAAGAAGACTTCAAATCATACAAAGTTTGGATTCTGGCATACTAGTCATATTATCATACATGGTACAACCAGTGGCAGCTAGGCATCGACTTGGTACCGAGGTATTGGTTCTCATCACATCCCCGGTCACGATAACTACTTCTGTTGGACGATTTATTGTCCCAGAAATAATTGCGAAAAAAATACAATTGTCGTTTTTTTAAGACCATTTGATGCCACTGATAAAATGATAATAACGGCGTAATAATGCAAGCACACCCTTTCAAAGAGCAATGAACTTTTAATACTTAAGAATATTTAGACATTGAAGTTGGAATCCTAAATAAAACATAAATAAATATTAACGCTGCGAGCAGCGTTGAACGGGCCCTCGCCCCTTTGCGCACGTCGGGGATACCCGCTGCCATGCATTTCCATGAAAGTCGGACACTGCACGCAACAGTTGGGTGGAGCGTGTGGTAGCTAAAGACTCTTATAAAATATGTCAAGTTTGGGGCTTATTGGACAATGCATAGTCAATTTACAACAACTTCCTGTTTCCTGTAGGTGGCGCTATGACTATCACTCATAATGACACATATATGTCTTCAGGCCTGGACTCTTATCCAGCTTGAGATATTTGGGGCAGATCTGACTATGTAAAGTCAAGTTACGACCGTCTCCTGTGTCATGCTGAAACATCGAAATTCGCCGCGCCGCCACAACAACGCCGTTTCGCAAAAAAACACAAAAGCTTCACAATTTTTTGCATCGTGAAGGTGTTGAGATTCTTCTGCCCGACTTTGAGGTGGATCTCTTGAATCCTCCAGGAGGAGTATCGCAAAGTTCCAGACCTGTAAAGTGATGAGATGGCGTCTTCTCACATGACCTATGACATCACCGTTGGAGCGATTATAAATTCCAATTTAGCGTCGCATTAGTTTGAGGTTACACCACCCAAATTTGACGGGAATCCGATAAACTCTCTAAGAGGAGTTCGTAAAAGTCTGCATAAAATACGTGAAAAACGCACAAAATTAAAAATGGCTGACTTCCGGGTGGGCGGAGCTAATGAAACCCGATGAGGAATATGTCTGAAATAATGAGCCAGATGTGCCTACCAAATTTCATGAATATAGGATCAACTTTGTCCAAACTATGGCCCGATGGCGAAGCTTGAGCCCAATCACTACAGAACTTTACAGTTTTCAGCAGTTCTGATGCGTGTTCCAATTTTCGTGAGTTTTTCGTGCATCCTAATCGCCTCAAAAATGAGATCTCGCAGAGGAATAATAATCTTTAGAAAAACAATAGGTTCCCTTGCACTTTCGTGCTCGGGCCCTAATAAAATAAATTTTTCTTCATGAATTCAAGGCAGTGCCGGCTGAGCAAACCAAATGGTCATTTTGGGGTATTAATGCTTCCTGATGATGAGTGTCTATAATCCTCAAAGTCCAAAACAAAGATCTTTGTTTCAGCCAAGGAATGCAGACTTACCTGAACAAACAGGTAAACATGATCATTTATTGTACACAAAAGGGGGAAAGTTTTTAAGAAAATACTGTAAAAATAATAATAATAATAATAATAATAATAATAATAATAATAATAATAATAATAATGAATAAATAAAAAATAAAAGAATAATAATAAAAAAGATAATTTTTCCAATTATTATTATTTTTCATGATTTTTTTTTTTATTGTTTTTCATTATTTTTTATTTATTTGTTTTTATTTTTATGTATTTTATTTTTTTATTATTATTATTATTATTATTATTATTTATTTTTTATTTTATGCTTGTTTTATGTATGCAGGGTTGGCATGTTTGTGAGTCTGTCTGTAGATTTTACTTTTTTTGTTTGTGATGAAAGTTCAAAAAATAAATAAAACAAAAAAAAAAAAAGAAAAGAAAATACTGTACATTTTCTGCTTTCTGTCTGCCATATTTCCCAAAGCAGCGGTTAAATGCAACCACGTTCACGAAAGCAAATGTTCCTAACGCAGTAGTCTGAGGAACAGACGGCAATCCGCTGTGCAAACGTTGATATTATGAAAAAAGCCGGTTTGCAAAATGCTCTAAATACAATAATCGAAGGGTAAAATGATCCTTATTTTTATAATTAAGTCATCAGTAACTCCTAAAAGCCTCCCACATACATGAGTACTCATGACACAGACACTGAACTTTCTATGGAGGCACACACACACACACACACACACACACTGTGGGCCTAATATGGTGTTTTCCAGTGTGTGGTTGCATTTCCTGGCTGCAATCTGCTGCAACTCTGCATCTCCACATGATTTATTACGTGTACTTCAACTGTCTTATCTTTCTCGTTATGGAATCAAACGTTTTCACTTGTTCTTTTTTTAAACAGCACAGAGCACAGGTGACAGACAGCGGCGTAATCCATTAGAGGGGAAATTAAAGGTAAATCCCCGTCATCACAGTTCTGTAGGCCAGCCCACACAAGTCTACTAGGAAATGTTGACATGTTGCACTTTGCTCCAATGTTGCTCTCAGTCCCTCTGCTTCTACGGTCTATATTTGTCTCTACTCGTTACGGGGGTATTCGAGTGTGGAATCGATAATTCATGGCTGACTTGACATGCTGAACACACTACTGCTGCTTGCTTGTCTGTATGGGCGCAAAAATGTGTCATTAGAAACTGAATTTGAATCATTTCTATTGTTGAACTTGAATAATTTCATTGAAAAACTGAATCTGAATGGCATCATTTGAAAATCAAATTTATTAGTTTGGAGCTGAATTCCAATAAACGTGAAACTGAACTGTAACATTATGAAACTTAATTCAGTGTGGAAACTTAAACTTTATTTAATCCTCACTGAAAATTCAACTCTCTGTATACTAGGGATGTCACGATACCACAAATGTAGTAGTCGATACCAATACCGGTGAATTTCCGCGATTCTCGATACCAAATTTGATAGCACGGTAAAAAAATAAATAAAATAAATCTCATGTAATGTGTACATGCGTCTATATATATCTCTGACATTGTGACATTTCACTGTGTACAGGCTACCAGAGGTGGGACCAAGTCATTGTTTTACAAGTCACAAGTAAGTCTCAAGTCTGTGCACTCAAGTCCCAACTCAGGTCTCGAGTCCTAAATGTACATTCACCAAATGTAACGTCATTTTAACAGCAGAGTAACTGGATCCAACTGGTGCTCAGTAGGGCTGTCACCATATCAATTTTTGTCAATACGATTATCGTGGCAAAAAATAGCGCGATATCATTAAAAAAAATTACGCAATCACTTAAAATACATCTTTAACTTTGTTTGGTCCAACGTTTGTTTGTTTTCTTTCCAAAACAACAGATAACACTGTATTTCACATGACAGTGAGTGTGTCTTAACTGAATAAAGAAATAGAATATAATAAATAGGCTGAATTGACCTGCTCCTTTTTCTTTCCCTGATGATTTCTCACGTTTCTTGGATGCTGCTGCCGAACCACAAGAAAAGTACAAGCTGTCACTGTCTTGTTGAACAAACCTCAATTAAGTTAGCCAACTTTACTTAGCACATAAAATAGCTAGCTAGCTAACATAGTCATAGTCACCGGGTCTCGGTTGGCTAGCATTGCTTGGCTTCAACTAGCTGGCTAGCTAACGTTAGCAAGCTAGCTCACGTAGTCATTCACTAACCAAGATATGCTAACGTTGTACTCATAGAACTCAGCTGACATGATTATAGCTATGCTAACATTACAACTTACTCGCACTGCGGTGGTGAAATGTTCAGCATGATGATTGTGAAGGAGACTATACAGCATGTTTGAAGTATTGCCTCCTTTGGCTTATACTGTAGCTCCACATTCCCTGCACACTGGAGCGGTATCAAGAAGGACTTTGTTTTTCTTGGCCAACCCGAAGAATTCCCACACTGCAGAGTTTACGTTTTTAGCAGGGCGATAAAGTATCTCCTCTTCATTCGTCGTCATTTTGACAGAGTCACGAAGACAAGACGTGCGCTTGCTTGTGGTGTGTTTACTTTATAGTCTGTTTGTGGAGCACGTGTATGACGTCATGTCTGCGACCAGCTTTTATTTACTGCGTGCGGGAGAACACAAAAGAAAAATAGCTAAACCAAAAGCTAAACTCCATTGTTGTTAAACACGATATATCGTGGCTGGATTATTTATATGATATTACTATTTAAATTTTTTTAATACCGCGATTATCGCAAAACTGGTATATTCCCTTAGTGCTCAGAAAGGTAACGTTAGCTCTTCATGGTTTTCTCCTGAAACTTGATTGGATGCTGTTGGATTGGTTCAAACAAAGTGGATCTTGGGAGTTAAGTGTAAGATAATCAAATGAAGAGCCCTAATAACATTCACCAGAAATAAAGAGTCCAGAGTTCAATCAAAAAAAAAAAAGAAAACACCACTTTTCAGAGATTTAACAATAAGCAACAAAAGATAAAAATTCATTTTGTTCAGTTCAGTTTTTTCCCCCACGAGTGAACCCTCTTCTCAAACATAAAGGATCTCTGCATCTCTGGATCTCGCTGCTGCATGGCGTTGTTGTGTGTACCCTGCAGGCATCGAACGGTACCGAAGTATCGGTTCTCGTGACGTCCCTGCTGTATACTTCCACATTCAGTTCTCATCGGAGCATGTGAGCGAGCGTGAGGATTTTGGACGGAGTGCAGAGCGGATTTTTAAAAAAAGGATTCGCTCCAATTTCGCTCTGGTACCTACCGCTCACACCGTGATTTCGAAGCATGCCGGAGCGCAACCCAGAGAGCATCTACCACACTATTTTCTGTCAAAAACCGCCTGTTACGAGCCTGACAACGGAGTTCACAGAGTACTTGCAAAAGGAAGCTGAGAAGCGAGCGGGGAGTGATTTGAGTAGGTGAAATCTGAACGGCTTTGAGCGGGAACGAACAGCTCCGTGAGCAAGAAGCGGGAAAGGACCTTCAGTTAGCCGCTATGGCGACTTGAATTCACTTGAACTCTTGCGCTGCTAGAGGCGCTAACTGATGGCTGACCACTTTCCAAAGCAGACCATTTCAGTCTGGATTCAGGACCAGGAATGTTACTGAAAAATGCCCTCTACAATTCTCCCAGAGCCCAAGGTGATGACTTCAAATGTCTCTGAACAACAGTCCTTGCAGTAGAAAAGCAGCAGACAAATCCTAACAGTGCACCAAAAAAAAGAAAGTTTTGCCCAAGCTTGCAATAGCATGAAATTATAATGTAAAGGCAAGACATTGCTCACTGCGACGGGTTCCCTATCTCAAGCAGGTTTTCAGTAAGGTAAGGTAAAGGTTGCTTGGAAGGTAGAAAAACAACCTAAAGAGTTGTCATATTCTTAGATAAGTAAAGTAAATGCAGTAAATGCAAAACAACCAGTACATAGCTAAACATTGCACCCCTGGGTGGTATCCCCCCCCCCCCCCCCCTTTAAATATAGCAATTAAGTATTAGGACTTACAGCCAGTTACACAATTATCAAGTGTAAGTCGAACCCCGGCTCAGTCGAGCATTGTTTCTCCCTCTCTGGGAATGCAGGGGCATGTAACTGCACGCTCTGGATAAAGTTCAAGAGATGAAATATAAACCACATCATAATACATTGCTAAGGGCCATAATTCCACACAGGTGAACAGCTTTTCTCCATTTTGACCACCCATGTCTCCCACGAGGTGAAGCACGGTCTCTAAGCACCCTGTGTAGTGGGGCTGTTTGCTTTATCACAAGTTTGTTTCCACACATGAGTTGAGGTGAACGGCGTGCCAATACCTGACCCAGGACACAGCGAAGTCTAGACTGAGAGCAGCTACTTATATACAAACACACTGTACAAACTCTCTGCTACATGTGTAACATAGCTGATGGTGTGTCTGTTTCACTGTGTGTGTATTTAGGATTAGACAGGTATAATAATGTTTATATTACCTCTTTAATGACATATAATATATGAATATCACATGAAAACACTGTACTTTTTTTGTAGAAAAGAAGAAGTAAGAAGTAGGGATGTTAATAATGAACCGTTTAACCGTTTAATCGACATTAAGCATTTTAACAGATTAACGCTATCGGAGTTGCAGGATACAGGAAGATGACTGCGGTCTCGAGCTCGCTTGAGGAGTTGTAGCATTTATTCGCCGACAAATAAACTGTACACACACTGTCTGCTACAGCTACGTTCACAGCTATAACGCCACCGACAACCCCACACTCACCGCCGCCACACACACACGGTCTGTCGGACATTCGCTAAAGTTACGCTGACAGACACACAGCTTACAACCTGCTAAACTAAACTAAATGTGCAGTGGAGACTTTTACTGGGAAAGTGGCACCGTGGCTGCTAAGTTAACTCTCCCGGACGGTGAACTGGAGACAGTGAATGCAACACCGTGGGTGCTACAGTAGCTCTCCTGACGGTTAACTGAGGACTCAGTTTTCTGTTGTGCTCATACATTGCAGCTGGCAGCTGGCGCACTGCAGCTGGTGCAGCTGGCGCACTGCAGCTGGTGCAGCTGGCGCACTGCAGCTGGCAGCTGGTGCAGCTGGCGCACTGCAGCTGGCAGCTGGTGCAGCTGGCGCACTGCAGCTGGTGCAGCTGGTGCAGCTGGCGCACTGCAGCACGCGACGCACAAATCTTGTTGGTTATCGGTTAAGAACATTTTTCTAAATTAGCATCCCTAGTAAGAAGTGTGACGTCACCCATTGGTTTGTGGACTGCTGTTTTGAAGCCTCGAGTTCGGCATTTTGGCCGTCGCCATCTTGGTTATTTGCACCCAGAAGTGACACGAGAGGGTGGAGCTAAGTACAACCGAAGTAGACTCATTTTCTCATAGACTTCTATACAACCAGAGGAGTTTAAGGCACTTAAGTGTTGGCTTCACTTCTCAGACCCGGAGGGAGCCACTGAGCTTAATGGATGGTACCATCGGTGCCACTGAATAGGTGCAGTGGGTAACTTGGCCTTAATTGAATACTTCAATATTTTGGGAAACACGCTTACTCACTTTCTTACTGCGAGTTAGACGAGAAGTTTGATATAAATCTTATCTCTGTGTAGGGTTGGGTGATATGACGGTATATACGGTGCGACGGTAGTGTCCACCGGTAAAGATTTGGCGTTACCGGTTCCATTGCGGTAGCAATTCTCGCGTAATTTCAATTTCACCATGTCGCAAATTCAGTTGTAGGAGGAGGCATCCCAACCCAAGATGAGGAAGAACTCTGGGTACATGATTACCAGATATTTGCATACTGTAATTTATTTTGAGTTGTGTTTTGTCAGCTTTTTTAATTAAAAAATGAGACAATCCTGCAGGGAAAGTCAAGTCTTTTTTGTTGTTGTGATTTATATATTTCACTGACTGAAGTCAGGCTGGTATTTATTTGCATCTGTTAACCTTAAAACCTGCAACACTGAAATTACAGTTCTCAGGAACCTGAAAGTCGGAGTCATTTTGTTTGAGCGTCTTTTGTTTTTAACTCCAGTGTCGTCTCATGTGAAGCAGCTGTTTTTGTTTGTATGAAAGTTCCAAATAAAATAAAATAAGAAAATAATCAAAAGTGATGAAGTAGGGTATAGTTATTTTAAACCATTTCTTACCTGAATTTAGAGAACAATTACTGTATCGTGATATATACCGTTACCGTGACATAACATTACATATATATTATATATATTAGGTGATAGAAGATTTTGGCTGTATTGCCCACCCCTATCTCTGGAGTCAGGATGTAGTTAGCTTAGCTTAGCATAAAGTCTCTGTCCAAATTTGTATCTAGTTTGTTTAATAAATATAAATATGACTATATGGTGGGAGTTACACATGCTCAAATTATTTCTTGACGAACAATTGCTGAGTGCACATCTTCCCAGAGGCTCGCTGTCACAGAGAGGAGTAGCCAGGTTTGGTGCCATCATGGTCCTGAATAGAGACCAAAATCCAAACTGGCAACCCGTGCTGCAATCAAAGGTGTTGCACGGAAGTGCTGGGCAGATGGTTGTTAGTCAATAAACAGTTCCAGCATGTAACTACAAACTAAACTATCAACTAATGATTTCTACATGTTTGTTTCTGTTTCAGCGACGTCCCTCTTGCTGTTACTACTGCTGATAATCCCCCGAAACAAGGTGTGAATAGTTTTCATTGGAACTGCTCTCTAACAAACAAATAGTTGCCCTGAAATCAGGGTATGTAGAGACAGATGTTGCCGTTTAAACTTTTAAACCACAAACAAAATACCACTTACCTCCATCGTATCGGAGACAGAAATCTCAGTGACAGATTTCAGAAAACACCCAGAGCAATAAATCACAAACTATCTGCATGGCTAGATTCAATGGGAAAATATGTTTTTATGTAATCTGGGTGAACAGACCTTTAAAAAAAAAAAAAAAAACACCTACAACGCCTACAGAAAAGACTTCTTTCAAGTTTCAGTGAACAGATCAACTTTAAACCAAACATATCTCTGTTGGTAGAAGCCAATAAAAACCCATATTAGTCACTGTGCTAGATAGGTCAAGTAAAGAGGTTGAAACAGAAGTGACATCTGATTGGCTCACTGGTGCTACTGTCACAGCTGCAAACCCACGTGTGCCATCATTGTAAATGTGTTATCTGACTTGGATTTGCTGCTGTAGTTCACACATCAGCTGTGGTGTGACAGGGCGAAAACAAGTCTAGTGCTATAAAATAACTAAAAACTGAGTTCTACATGCAAACAGATGTCGGGGGGTAACATGGCCTAAATCCACTGTTCTCAATGTTTGTTAGTTGATAATAATTATAGAATGTTTGCTGATGCATGAACATTTTTATATGGTGTCCAATAAAGAAAAGAAGTTCAATAAAACATTGCAGCAGACACCTTTAACTGGACTTACGACTCCACATCCTGGCTTATAGTTTATAGATCAATTCAAGATTGTTTACTTGGATCAACATGGCCAACAGCCATTCACCAGCAGCGTGACTTAACACATGTTCATTATCGTGGTTTAGGTAACTGGAGGCAGAGGAAATAAAGTCGGTTACACTTAAAGGAAATGATATGTATATACAGTACACACACGCCATGATATCATGTTTGCTGGTGAGCTGAGACAGCTCAGTCGGCTGGAAAGAGTATGACACACAATCAAAATGTAAAAGAGAAGCTGTTCAGCTGTACGAGGCCTATAGAGTAGTTAGTTTAAGCCTTTGACTCTCATCAAAAGCAACATGGACAACATTGGAGAGCTTTTAACGATTATCACTGAAAACGAGAATAAAAAGAAATCATATGTTCAGTGAACAACACATCTATGAACACTGTTCATAGTGTGCATAGGAATAACAAGACAAAAGTGAGCATGGCTCACATACCCCCCCGCTCACTGCTTGACCCCTACTAAAGTAGGGTCAAAGGTTTTGCCCTTTTGGGACTAATGGCATTAGTCTATTGAGCACAATCTAGCTTGTTATTATCAATAATTTAGGGCACCCTGGACTTGTAACCCCCAAAAGGCACAACTAGACCACACTGTCAACCTAGTTTTAGCTAAAAGTTGTAACTAACATCTTTATTAGGCCTAATGGTTATACCCATAATTTACTAATGCTGTATAGGCCAGTTATAAAGGCATTAATAAGGAACAACTTTTGGATTTCCACCAGGGTTGGAGCCAGCCAACTTGATCTCATGGGAAGAGATATAACTAACATTTAACACCATGTTACCGTGAAGTTTTAGGCAACAAAACCACTTAGTTAAGTTTAGGAAAAAACATCATGGTGAGACTTAAAATAAGCACGTAAACTAAGTAAAATACATACTCTACCTAAACAACGTAACATCAGTGCCCGGTTCAGACTACACAATTACAGCCCGACACGGCCGTCGTAGGGTGTCGACTCGGATCAGGGACGATAAATGAGTTTCGTGTGCGACAATCGATGGTTTTATCTGGTATAGTGTGTCATAGTACACGACAACTGACTGCGCTCCTGGGACGCCTCACGACGTCCCGACAGAAAGTCTAGTATGTTTGATTTTTTTTTTTTTTGCTTTCCACGATGTGTTCCGTGAATTGCCGTGAATTGTAAACAGAAGCACATGGCTACTTATTATGCAGAATGATGTCATCGGACCTTCCCAGTAGTAGGATATTCAATCTAGGTTGTGTTGGAGTAAAAAAAAAACACCGCCGTTGCGTCTTTGCTCATGGAGCATCCCGTTGTGCGCCCGCTTTCATTTCTCCCTGTGAATTATATTTGTATTGTTTTCCCCTGGAGCCTCGTGGGCTACATGGTCGAGCCCGGGGGTTTGAGCCCCCGTAAGACCTTATATTAAGACGGCGGTGCCGGGAGAGTGTGTATTGTCGGAACAGGGGACCGACGTGTAGTCTGTCATGTGTCGCGGCCAAGTCACGACAAGAATTTATGACTCTCAATCGTCTAATCTGACATAGTGACCATCGTAACCATCGAAAAATATCGTGTTGTCTGATCCTGGCATAATATAACTTAAGAATAACTCAACAACACTTTGGGACACGAACACCAGTCGCGAACGCAGGCCTCTTGGATGAAAGTCATGTGTTTGTTATTTTTTTTTTTTCAAAACATAGGCCTACATACTTGGCAGTATATGGAGAAGCTTTTGAAACGTGTTTAATTCATAAAATTGTCTCCACACGCGCAGTCAGTGCAAACAGCTAACGTCTGTAAAACAACACATTCTGACTCCCAACGCGCCAAATAGCACCGCTCGGTCAGCGCCCCTCAGCATCAGAGACACTCTTATGTTACTTTAGGACGGACCGGGGACGGCGTGTCAATATACGCTCGTTACATGCGTAGTGTCCTTTCAAAATAAACTTCCGTTTTCACAGGAAGTTAAGTTTAGGCAACACAACCACTTAGTTAGGGTTAGCAAACGGTCGTGGTTGACGTTAACTTCACCGATTAACAACTCACGTGACAAAAATAAGTCTATGTTACTTTTAGTTTCACAAACTTTTAATTTGACCCACTCAATGCTACGTCACTTGTGCTGACTGTCGTATAACGCCGCAGGTGGGTTTACATTGGAGTTAAAGTCTTTGCACACCAACTCCATATTTTTCGTATGCGTTTTTTTCATCTGTTTTCTATTTGTTGCAAAAATTTGCAGGAAAAGACTAAACCAACGTAATTACGTGGGTGCGATGGATAGCGCTAGTCCCAAACGGGGCTAATGAATGAATGACATTAGCAAGAAGCTATCGTTTAGCTGCCTATAGAGCTCAATCACCGCTGTTCTGCAGTCACCTGTCACAATCTATCTTTAAATTCCGCATCTTTTTTCCGTATTCTTTTATTTTTTTATCTTTGTGCTGAGAGACAAAGTCAATGTTTACCATGCTATTTTGGATGATGACATTTGTACGGACGGTGGCTCTGAGTGGTCAAACAACCCTCTTTTGCCTTTTTGACGGATGTGAAAAAACGCAGAAAAATCAAACCTGTTCCGAAAACTTACAACGACGACGGAGGAAAGTTTCAGTTCGGTAGACGGGATCGACACAACGTGAGGTCGTAATGTCATTTTAAACGTGCGACAATGTCGGACAAAGATTACGGACTTGGTGTGCAAAGGCCTTTTAGTTGAAAGCCCAGTGCATAGTATACTGTTGCTAAAGGGCGCCTTCGTACATTAGTTTCCGATCAAGCCCCCCGGTCGTTGATCCCAACTTTCGTAGTGACCAAACGGCGGTACAACAACTTCCGTGTCCGTCACGTGATGCCATTGGGCCCAAAAAGACTTTTTCCTATAGACTTACATTGGGAAAGAGACGTCTGTAACTCAGAGGATAATGTTTTTTAGGTGAATCAACTCCCCAGTACGAACACTCTAGTAGCTCTTATTTAAATCATTAGGTCCTAAAAGTTGTAAAATGCACTAATAGCTGAATCCAGAGTTATTTCCCTTCCTCCGTTCCTCCGTCGTCGCGGCTTGGCGCTCCAGCCTCGGTCTGGGTCTCATTCACATGAACGGAGGAAGGGAAATAACTCTGGATACAGCTATTAGTGCGTTTCACAACTTTAAAACCTAATGATTTAAATAAGGACTATTAGAGTGTTCATACTGACGAGCTGATTCACCTCAAAAAAAATTATCCTCTGAGTTACAGACGTCTCTTTCCCAATGTAAGTCTATGGAAAAAAGTCTTTTTGGGCCCAATGGCATCACGTGACGGACACGGAAGTTGCAGTATCGCCGTTTGACCACTACGAAAGTTGGGATCAACGACCGGCGCTCTTCCTCTTCCAATCTTTCTTTAAATTCCGTATCTTTTTCCGTATTTATTTATTTGGACGGTGGCTCTGAGTGGTCAAACAACCCTCTTTTGCCTTTTTGACGGATGTGAAAAAAACGCAGAAAATCGAACCAGTTCCGAAAAGTTTACTTACAAAGATTACGGACTTGGTGTGCAAATGTCTTTTAGTTGAAAGCCCGGTGCATCGTACACTGTTGCTAAAGGGCGCCTTCGTGCATCGGTTTCCGATGCCGAGGAGCACTTTACCAAGTGGCTGTATTTGACGAGTTGGGAGTCACGTACATTTGCATAAAAAATTGAATGCCACCGAATAATTTGGTGGCTAGTCAAAAGTGTTCTTATGGGCTGACTCATGCTCTTGGGTAAAACCCCTTCATTTACCCTCCTTTACCACATTTGTTTTGTCTCTTTTTTTTTTTTGTTATTCAGAGGACTCACTTTTTAAGACAAAACAAAGGTTAGTAGGGGAGAGTGGGGACAGTTGCAAAACGTCTTATTCCTCCAATCAGAATCATGCTACAACTTGTTGCCACCGTCCCGAAGCTAAGCAGCCACATCAAAACAGACCACACAACAGTATTTTTTTTTTACATAAAAAAGTCATTGTGGGGTAAATAAAATGATAGTTCACCCAAAATACTAATTTACAATGCTTTTTTTCAACATGCACAAGTCATTGTGAGGTAAATATAAGGATAGTTTACCCAAATACAAATTTCTATTGCTTTTTTTTTCTTTTGTTTTTTACAAAAAAAAGATTATGTGAATAATGTTCAAGTCATTGTGATGTACATAATCATTGGAGTTATTAACGTGATAACATGATAATTTCATTATTTCGTATTAATGCATATATTATTGTAATGGTCCATTAGCAAATAATAAGTCATTATTGTTTGTCATACAGTGAATAAATAATGTAAAAGTAGAATTTTTTTTTAAACCAGTTGAAGTTTGTACAATAAAAAGTTAATTAATGAAATTTTATGTTTCACAGTTGCAACATCTGACCTCTTCCATTTAAAATAAATATTGTGAACCACATGTAATCATATTTTAATGGTATGGGTAATTAGCAGACAGATGTAACTTTAATATATACACTTTTGGTTTGTGTAATCCAGATAGTCTCTGAGTAACCGATCACTCGTTTATAAATAGGTCCACTGGGCTAAAGGTAACGGGTTTTCCATTATAAGACTGAGGGAATTTTTTAAATTGTGGAAACTTTTCTTGATTGTGGTTGCAGACGGCTAAGCAGGAAACACTTGCTGGTTTTTTTCTTTATTTTTCCACAAACTAACGGTGCTAAAATTAAAATATGTCTAATAAGGTAATAAAATACAAATATTTTAAATGCTCATTGTGTTGTTACAAGGAAAACTAGATAAATGTAGGAGGTTATCTTATAGTGTGAAACACATGAAGATAATAAATGCTATATGAGTAACTACAGTATAATGGAGACCTCTATGAAGAATATTTCACTCACCAAATGATTCCTTAAACGCCCTCAAACTGCTCATCTTTGAATCCGTGAGGTCTCCCATGCAGGGAGATGAACCAGGCCGGGATATAAAGTCTCTATAAACCGGTAACAGACTGAAAGAAGCAGTAATCCTTCAGCTGGGAGGAGGTGAGAGGAAGCGCCGACAGCAGCCCAGCGGCTGCAGCTCACTAAATGAAACACCGAGAGATGAGATGAAAAGGTAGAGTCTACCAGGATCAATGCTGCATTCACGGTCCCCCCCGGAAAGTCAACTATAGCAGCTTCGGGGGGCGATAAAATGCGACTACTTGTAAAGGAAGGAAAAGATGAATAAAAACAAAACAAACAAAAAAACATTCGGGGTCTGCTAAACAATTAGAATAAATTTGAAATGTCTAAAAAATGTAATAGTTTTAGTCAATTTAGAATTTTTGAATTTTTTAGTTTTCAATCATAGTCAAATATGTTTTAATATCTTTAAAAAATAAAAAAGGTGAGGGTATTCTTTTAAGCCATATCATTTTATGTGCATCATATTTTCCTAGGATAATAATCAAATTAATTATGTAAATCTCATCTCAAACTGTTGACAGTGAGTAATATCTCAATCTTTGTTAGTATGATGTCTTTTTTCCAAATGTTTTGAGAGATTCTTCTGTAAAGGAAACCAAGTAGAACAATCTACAAACATGTGTTCAATAGTTTTCCCCTTCACAACTGCTAAAAGTGCATTTATTGTTAACAGTTACGAAGAACTTGCAGATATTATCTTTCACACGGTAGTACCTGTGTACGATCTTAAATAGAAACTCCTTGATTTTATTTGGAATTATATATTTATGAGGTAACAGAAATATAGTATTCCATTGTTTTCTATTTAAATATAACCACTTATATTTACATATGGGAGTAGTAATGTGTTCAAGATGATTTCTAATAAAAGCGTTAGTTCATCGAAACACATGCTTTGTGCTAAAGACACTATATTGTTAGGTATTGCTCTGATCTATAATTTATTTTTATATTATTTTTATACTGTGAAATATTTTTGCAGAATTGTAATGAAAAATCTGAACATACGATTATCTTGTATTGAACTTTTGAAATAAAGTATTATCATTTTTTTTTTTTTTTTTTTAAACTTGTCAGTGTAAAAGCGCTGTAGAGCTGCTTGCAGGTTTAAGTGCAGCTTTAAAGCATTCAGTCCAACAGCAGGACTGAAACACTGATAATGATGCAGATGCTTCAGCCGCGCCTCTTTGATTCAGTGTGTAGAGTAACCTATATTTGTCCTACTTTAGGGCATACTGTATGATGCAGGTTATTTCCACAAAATACTGGATGGATTGCTATGAAATTTGGACATTCGTGGTCCCTGGAGAATGACTTTGATCCTTCCTATACTTTTAACCAGCGCCACCAGCAGGTCAGTTCATGCCATGACAACTCCTTAAGGTCTTAATAACGTAAAGTTCTGTGTCATAATACCAGATATAGAAATAGAAATGGCACAAATTCTTGTTTTCTTTAAATATTTATTACTATTATGATTATTGAATTTATTTTATTACAAGTTTCCAATGCATTATTTAATTGTGCTTGTCTGTTATGTTTATTATTTGCAAAACTCGTATTTTTTTAATTAAATCATAGATTTGCTGCTATGGTTGGTATGGAAAATTCTTTTTATTCCTTTTTTCATAACAAACATAACACCGGTGCCATAATACAAAAAAATTGTATCTTACATTTAACATTTAATATGTACATACATATATATACACATCACTTTCCACTACCACACAGAAACAGGTCCAGCCTTCCTCGCACCCCGAGAGGTAAAGTTACAGAAAAAAATAAAATAAAAATTATTTTAAATATAATTTAAATTAGTTAAAATTAAGTATTAGAATAATATAATTCATGGTAGTAAGATAGAAACCTTAAAAAATAAATCAATTAATTAATTAATTAATTAATTAAATGTGCTATGGTTTAGTGGATTGTCACTGTCACCTGGGTGTTATTGTCATTATTTATATCATTTATTTCATCACACTTTCTGTACGATTGAAGGGGATGTGGGTGGGTGTTTGTGATATTGTGATATAATCAGTTTGTAAAATCCCAGTAAACAACCTGCATATTTTATAGTCAAGTGGAGTGAGACTCAGACAGACTCAGTCTTTCCTGGGAGACTAATGAAGTCATTTTGTAACATGTAGCTACAGTATAGGCCTACACTAGGGCGTTCACCTGCTAGTCAGGATCAACTGGCACACACCTTACGAGGACAATGAGATTCATCATTATAAGAACGCAGGTATGAACAATTCTGCGGTTTAAGATCATGTCATGAATCTGACGTAGACTTTTCTTAAAGGTACATGCAAGAATTTCCTAAAAAACAATGTATAGATAATATAAATAATCCCTCTCAATCATCACTTATGTCCCACTACTCTAGAAGTGTCTGTTTCTGCAGAGACCCTGCAGCCCTCTGGGACGCTGCTGGCCTTCACCCAACAGCCTTTGGGCCCCAATGGGGGTGCAACCCCCAGCCAATAACAGCGCACAGGGTGTGCAGCCCGTTTCGGTGGTCAAATACCACCACTTTGTACGCCCCTCGACTCCTGATACCCAGGCACAACAGTCAGATAATAAAACAGCCGTATTCCACGGATGATAACAGGTTGTGTTATGTGCATGGGTTCCAGTGATCCCCGGCTCCTCTGCCTCTTATCTGCCGTGTGCAGAGTGCTGCTATGATCTGTGATCTTTGGCTGCATTCATTCAAAATCCGGCAACTCGGCATCATCCCGCAGAGCTGTGCGGAGTTAGGTGTGTTTTTATTTGTGTTTTAGAACATAACCGCCGGGAAACAATCAGAAAATAACGTTTTATTTCTCTGCTTCACTGCTTTGTTCTCACTAACGCCGCTCCCCCTCTTCATTCACTCTTTAGCTCTATTCCCTCGACAACAGCTACATATTATACCAAATAATTTACAAACAATTTAATGACAAACTCAGGGGGATATTGGTGAATGAGGCCATTATGGCTGTTAGTAGTTGTTGGTTTTGTTTAAAGGACTAGTGTGTAACATTTAGGGGGATCTATTGGCAGAAATGGAATATAATATTTATAAGTATGTTTTCTTTAGTGTATAATCACCTGATAATAAGAATTGTTGTTATGAGCCGAGTGGTGCCAACCTGCCCATCAGGGTCTAATCTAAATACTCATTCACACACCGATGGCTCAGCCTTCAGGAGCAGTTTTGGGTTAAGTGTCTTGCTCAAGGACACTTCAACATGTGACACTTCTACCTCTAAGCCACAGCCGACCCTGTTGTATGTAAAAACAGCGAGAGAAATGTAATTATAACATGAAAATGACTTGTTATAAACAAGAAAAACTGCTCAATTGCCAGCAATATGCTGCCATATTTATGTGTTAAGCTCTCTCTGTCGTCAAAGAAAAACTGAAGGTCTGACGAAAAAAAAAAGTCTTTTAACCAAGGTGAATAATTTATTTATTAGGATATTTAAATCTTTAAAATGTTATTACTCACTTTTAAAGTACAACTTGGTCTGGATCTCTTAACACCCTATGCGCCTGTACGTGGTCTGAGATCATCTGATCAGCTACTTCTTACTGTTCCCAGGTCCAATTTTGTGACGAGAGGCGATCAAGGCTTTTTGCTGTCAAGGCTCCAAAACTCTGGAATGAACTTCCTACAGAGATTTGATCATCTAACTCTCTATCCACTTTTAAAAAACTTTTGAAAACACATTTTTTTAGAATAGCATTCCTATAAGTATAAGACTGGGTATAAATATATGTATCTGTTTGTGGCCGCATTCGTACATTTAAACACATTTATGTGTATATATATTTGTTTTTTATCAACTTGTCCTACCATTTTACCACATTTATTATTATTGATGTTCTGTGATGTTCTGTTTTAGCAGTTACCATATTTTTTACTTTATTTATCTGCTTTTATTGTACTTTGTAACATCTGTTTTGAGCAGTGCTATATAAATAAATGTATTATTATTATTATTATTATTATCTGAGACAGGTGTCAGCAACCTGCGGCTCCGGAGCCTCATGCGACTCTTTAGCCCCTCTCCATTGGCTCCCTTTGGATTTTTAAAAATGGAAATGAATAATTGTTTTCTTGTTTACATTTTCATTTTTATTTATCATTGTTGTAGGTCTATGGTACGACGGTACGACGGAGTATTAGGGCCACATTGAGGAAAAGAAAATAAATCTGAGATTTCGAGAATAAAGTCATTATATTACGAGAATAAAGTCATAATATTACGGGAATAAAGTCATAGGTTTATAAAGTAGTATTTTTACGTGTTATATTCTTTTTTTTCTCGCAATATTATGACTTTATTCTCGGTATATTACGACTTTTTGTCACGTAAAGTTATAACTTTATTCTCGTAATATTACGACTTTTTTCTCGTGATTTTATGACTTTATTCTCATAATATTACGACTTTTTTCTCGTAATGTTATGACTTTATTCTCGTTATATTACGACTTTTTTTCTCGGAAAGGTATGACTTTATTCTCAAAATATTACCACTTTTTTTCTTGTAAAGTTATGACTTTATTCTCGTTATATTACGACTTTTTTTCTTGTAAAGTTCTGACTTTATTCTTGTAATATTATGACTTTTTTTTCTCGTGAAGTTATGACTTTATTCTCGTTATATTCTGACTTTTTTTCTCGTAAAGTTATGACTTTATTCTCGTAATATTACGACTTTTTTTCTCTTAAAGTTATGACTTTATTCTCATAACATTACGACTTTGTTTCTCGTAAAGTTATGACTTTATTCTGGTAATATTACGACTTTATTCTTGAAATGTCAGATGTTTTTCCCCTCAATGTGACCCTAATACTACGTAGTACATTAACACTTTGGCCCTCACTGCATTAGACTTATATACAATATACTTAGACTATAAACTGTGTTACCTTCATCACAATGATCAAATGTTTTGCGGCTCCAGACAGATTTTTTCTTATCCTAAAATGTCTCTTTTGATAGTAAAGGTTGCTGACCTCTGACCTAGGTGTTCATGTTGACATCTCACCTGTTAGGCTGTTGATATAACAGCATCATTGTGGCCAAAGGCCAGCTGGAGATAACGGATGACACATCCTGCTGGATAAGGTCAACTCAAAACAGGTTTTTCCCAGTCGACAGGTGGTAAATCCGACACGCCTTGAACGCATCGAAAGAAAACACACTCCGCCTCCGTCATCACGCACGGCGACGTAAACCCGCTCGTCCAATCAGATGAGGAGCCCGGAGCTCAGGAAAAGAAGCAGATGATATGGCAGCTTTGAGAGCGACCAGGTGGAACTGGCTTTGTTAAACACGGCTTTAAACGCGTGATTATGATAAAAACAGTGCGTCTGGGAGACGGCAGCGGATCGACATGATTTACCTGATACTGATTTCCGCGCTCTCCGGGGCCGTGGTGACGCTGCTGTTACAGTTTCTGCTGATCTACCGGAGGAGCCCGGAGCCCGCGGGCAGGACCGTGCAGTATGTGAAAGTAGTGCCCGATAACGCGCTGAAGGATTACTTTAACAGCCAGCATGCAGAGCCAGGCCAGCAGCTGCACCAGGAGGCCGTGTCGCCTCCTCACAGCAGCAACAGCAGCAGCAGCGAGCCCGCTGATGAGGCCAAACCGGAAACGTGCAATTTCCTAAATGCCATCTTTTTGTTCCTGTTCCGAGAGCTGCGCGACACCCCCGCGGTCCGGCACTGGCTCACCAAGAAGATCAAGGTGGAGTTCGAGGAGCTGCTGCAGACCAAGACTGCGGGTCGCCTCCTGGAGGGGCTCAGCCTGCGGGACGTGTCCCTTGGGAACTCTCTGCCGGTCTTCAAGGCGGCCAGAGTCATGAAACCGGTCCCCATGAATGAGGACGGCATGCCCGAGGAGCTCAACTTCGAGGTGGACATGGAGTACAGCGGCGGCTTCCACCTGGCCATTGACGTGGAGCTGGTGTTCGGGAAGTCCGCCTACCTGTTCGTGAAGATGAGGCGCGTGGCGGGCAGGCTGAGGCTGCAGTTCACGCGCACGCCCTTCTCCCATTGGTCCTTCTCCTTCCTGGAGGACCCGCTGGTGGACTTCGAGGTGAAGTCCCAGTTTGAAGGGAGGCCGCTGCCACAGCTCACCTCCATCATCGTCAACCAGCTGAAGCGGGTCATCAAGAAGAAGCACACCTTGCCCAACTACAAGATCAGGTAGGCTCCTCTCACACCTCCCCAACTACAAGATCAGGTAGGCTCCTCTCACACCTTACCCAACTACAAGATCAGGTAGGCTCCTCTCACACCTTACCCAACTACAAGATCAGGTAGGCTCCTCTCACACCTTACCCAACTACAAGATCAGGTAGGCTCCTCTCACACCTTACCCAACTAAAAGATCAGGTAGGCTCCTCTCACACCTTACCCAACTATAAGATCAGGTAGGCTCCTCTCACACATTACCCAACTACAAGATCAGGTAGGCTCCTCTCACACATTACCCAACTACAAGATCAGGTAGGCTCCTCTCACACCTCCCCAACTACAAGATCAGGTAGGCTCCTCTCACACCTTACCCAACTAAAAGATCAGGTAGGCTCCTCTCACACCTTGCCCAACTATAAGATCAGGTAGGCTCCTCTCACACCTTACCCAACTACAAGATCAGGTAGGCTCCTCTCACACCTCCCCAACTATAAGATCAGGTAGGCTCCTCTCACACCTCCCCAACTACAAGATCAGGTAGGCTCCTCTCACACCTTGCCCAACTATAAGATCAGGTAGGCTCCTCTCACACCTTGCCCAACTATAAGATCAGGTAGGCTCCTCTCACACCTTGCCCAACTATAAGATCAGGTAGGCTCCTCTCACACCTTGCCCAACTATAAGATCAGGTAGGCTCCTCTCACACCTTACCCAACTACAAGATCAGGTAGGCTCCTCTCACACCTCCCCAACTATAAGATCAGGTAGGCTCCTCTCACACCTCCCCAACTACAAGATCAGGTAGGCTCCTCTCACACCTTACCCAACTACAAGATCAGGTAGGCTCCTCTCACACCTTACCCAACTACAAGATCAGGTAGGCTCCTCTCACACCTTACCCAACTATAAGATCAGGTAGGCTCCCCTCACACCTTACCCAACTACAAGATCAGGTAGGCTCCTCTCACACCTTACCCAACTAAAAGATCAGGTAGGCTCCTCTCACACCTTACCCAACTATAAGATCAGGTAGGCTCCTCTCACACCTCCCCAACTATAAGATCAGGTAGGCTCCCCTCACACCTTACCCAACTACAAGATCAGGTAGGCTCCTCTCACACCTTACCCAACTACAAGATCAGGTAGGCTCCTCTCACACCTCTGAAGCTGAACTACCTACCAGACCATAACAATGCTCTTATATTAACTACCTACCAGACCATAATGATGCTCTTATATTAACAGCCTACCAGACCATAATGATGCTCTTATATCAACTAACTACCAGACTATAATGATGCTCTTATATCAACTAACTACCAGACTATAATGATGTTCTTATATTAACTACCTAACAGGTGAGATCTCAACATGAACACCTACTGTAGGTCAGGGGTCAGGGGTCAGGGTTCAGCAACCTTTACTACCAAAAGAGCCATTTTAGGCATGTGATGAAGGTAACACAGTTTATAGTCTAAGTATATGGTATATAAGTCTAATGCAGTGAGTGCCAAAGTACAAATGTACTACGGAGTATTAGGGCCACATTCAGGGAAAAAAAGTCGTAATAATACGAGAATAAAGTCAGAACTTTACGAGAAAAAAAGTCATAATATAACGAGAAAAAAGTCATTACTTTACGAGAAAAAACAGTCGGAATATTACGAGAATAAAGTCATAACTTTACGAGAAAAAAGTCGTAATATTACGAGAATAGAGTCATAACTTTACGAGAAAAAAAGTCGCAATATAAGAAGGAAAAAGTCATAACTTTACGAGAAAAAAGTCGTAATATAACGAGAATAAAGCCATAACTTTACAAGAAAAAAAGAAAATAACACATAAAATTACTACTTTATAATATTATGAATTTATTCTTGAAATCTCAGATTTATTTATTCCCCTCAATGTGGCCCTAATACTCCGTCGTACCATAGACCTACAACAATGATAAATAAAAATGAAAATGTAAACAAAAAAACAGTTATTCATTTCCATGTTTAAAAATCCCCAGGGAGCCACTGGAGAGGAGCTAAAGAGCTGCAGGTTATTGACCCCTGATCTAGATGATAGAGCAGCCACAATATGCCCCAGTTCTAAAGTGCACACTAATGTTGTTTGTTGACTGAACTAAACTACTTGGAGAGAACATTCAAAACTGACTACCTGAGCTTCTTTTACACCACACCACTGGTAGTAACAGTAACCTAATAATCAATCAATAGCATGTCACCATCTGATAGAATGAGGAAAGGGGAGCGAGAGGGCTTAACTGGAAGTTCGATTTTTGGAAATGAAATTTAAGAAACTTGTGACACATCTCACACTTTTATTCCACTGATAGTTCATCCAGAGAGACCAGCTCAACGGTAGATAGATGCCAATAAAGCAAAAACTTTGGAAAACTAAACAATTTGAATGAAAAAAAAAAAGAGTAAAAAATAAAGTATTTCTGACTTTATTATTTACATCCTGAAATGTCACCAGAGCTGCTGCTCTGCCTCCAGCAGTGAATATCTCCCTCGAGTTCTATTGTGGACCAATAGAGTCTGATCAACATCCTGTTACACAATCCAGAGTTTATTTAGTCTACATGCAGGGACAGGGAGGAGAACTATACTGCATATGGTTAGAATTATGGTGCCTTCAAATGAAACTTGTGAACTCGTGTTTACAACATGGGAAGTCGTGTACACGATATGCTTGGTGTTCGAGTGGTTAAGTCGTGAGAACACCGTTGCTAAGCAACGGCAATATTAACGTTACTGTCGGCGTCTAGAAGCTACAGAGGCTAACGATTTAGCAAGCTAGCAAGCGGGTAACATGATGCAGGAAATGTAAAGGTATAAAACTTCTCTACCTCAGTTCTTATCCTGCATCATATTCCATATCTGACATTTCTTAATATCTATATCTCCCATATTTTTATTATCCAGCACTATATCACTTTCTGCACTACATTCACTATTTTAAATAGTCCTGTATCTCAGTTGTTTACCCTGCACTATATTCATTTTTAACTGTTCTTCTGCACATAGCATATTTTGTTTTATACTCTGTATTACTTACATGTGTCTTGTTACTAATTGTGTCGTTTTACTAATATGTGTACTTCTTACCTTTGCTGTTTTTTACTAATATGTTTGCACTATGGAACTGTGATGCTGGAAACTTGAATTTCCCTCGGGATCAATAAAGTTTCTATCTATCTATCTATCTATCTATCTATCTATCTATCTATCTATCTATCTATCTATCTATCTGCCTATCTGCCTAATGACAGAGGAGAAAGATGAGGCCGTTGGGAATATCAACATTTTCCTCAGACATATAATAGAATTACGAAGAAAGACAGACAATATACGGCTAAAATTACAATCTATTAACTTATTATGCACCGAAAAATTTACTTCCATAACTTCCACCATTCCTGTCAACATGAAAAAAAACACGTCACAAGTCGTGAACTCGGAATGGGATGGGGATTTATTTTGAAGAAGTGAGAGAAAGAAGGAGAGAAAAAGGGAAGTGGAAAGTGTTTATGAGAGAGAAAGCGAAACTAAACAGAAACTTCTGCTATTAGCTCCTTATTTCAGTGAGGTTACTCAGCAGTGCTCACAGGGCTCCAGACTAACTTTTTAATTTAGGTGCACCCAAAATTTTACATTATAAGCGTTTTGTCAGTTCCCATATAGACCTACTCTAGAGATGTCACCATACCAGAGATTTAGTAGTCAATACCAATACCAGTGAAATTCTATGATTCTCGATACCAATTCAATACCACGATAAAAAAACAAAAGTAAAACAATAAATCATCATCCTGTACTTCAACATCCACTCCTTTATTACCGTTTGCATGCTGGTTTTTGTTATGAAGTTAAACAGGTCATAATTCTCTCTCTATAATCTATTTTATATTTGCTGTGAAAACATCTCCTTCAAAACAACTGGAAACTACATATTACATTTGAACACCTCGCGATAACGTTAGAATTTACCTTCATCCAATACTCTGTTTTTACTAAAACAGTAGGCCTGCACGATGTGAGGAAAATCTGCCATGTGCGATAACATTGTTCAATATTGCTATGACGATATGACTTGCGATAAATACACAAATACTGAAGTGTCTATTAGCTATACCTATAAATATATTTTACATATAATAACAAGGCTACATGTTGTTTCTAGAGCAGCAACAGTAATGTTTACAGCAGCAAAGTCACCATATAAACTCATTAATATCTCACTGGAAACAATCTAAAATGTTAGTAAAATAAATCATAGCATAACCTACTGCCAGCTTTAGTTTTAGCTTGTGTAGCCGAGGGTTACGTTGCTCCTCCACTTTATGAAGGTAATAAATTAATAACACGAAGGCTCCGTAGTCTGCAGCGCATCACCACTTCACTCCTTCTGTTCCTTCACAATAAACTCCCCGGACACAAACACTGATCACTGCTTACTAGAGGAAACTAAAGTCATTCCCAACTCAACTAAATGACTTACACATGTTTAAAATTCACTATTAGACGCCGAGCTAACGCGCTGTGCTTGTGTAAACATAGCGGCGGTGGAAGAGAAGGCGGTGGACAGAGCAGATTGAAACGTTGCTTTCCTACATGTTGAACCGTTTCATCATGTTTATGCTTGTTGAACAGGTGTAATAACGTATCTTGGCTTTACTCTACTCAATGACGCATACGCATGGTGGAGAGAAAAAAAAGCGCTCAACAGCGTGGTGCTACTAAACCTGAGGGGGTGCACCCTATTTTTCCCTGATAAAGCGACACTGTGAACAACAAATCTGAGTTTAAATCAGCAGGAGGAGAGTTAGTAACGTTAGCTGTTAGCAGCTGTTAGCAGCCGTTAGCAGCTCAGTCCTGACTAGATAAATACCGGAGATACGAACGTTAACGGAGGTGCCATTGAGTTATTATTATGAGGCGTTCAAAGTCTGCTCAGGAAAAAGGACTATTGGGTGAAGGTAAATTACAACGTTATGATGATGTGTTCAAATGTAATCTGGTAAAATTAAGCTTTTGGTGAGAAATTTGAATAAATCCAGTTGTTTGAAGATGTTTTCACATCAATATAAAATAGATTTTAAAGAGTGAATTCTGACCTGTTTAACTTCATAACAACTTACCATGATTTATTTTAATCAAAGCAAATATTTAAATAATCATAATCATTTGAATTGTGTGTTTTTATGCAAATAACCACTATAGATGACAATAACAAAGTACTGTACAGTACTGTGTACACTACCCTCCCTCCACGGTGTAATTTGAACACTGTAATTTACCATGTATATATTGTTTTTATTGTTAAATATATCGAACATTGAATGACATCAGATCTAAAATGTTATTCCTTCATGTAGCGCAGAGATTTCAAAAGTGGCAGATAAAAAAAAAATACTTGAAGTGAAGAAAGTTAATTTCAGACCCTGGAGCCCGTTTAATAACGGGTTTCAGTAGCCATCCCTAAATATAATGATTTTTCTTATTCATCGCATTTCAGACAGCCTTTTGCGATGTGTTTATCGCGCGTGTTCATATCGCGATAACGATGAAAGTACGATTTCTCGGTCAGTCCTACTAAATAGAGCCTGAACGCATCATAATGTAAATGAATGGCACCTCCCGTTAACTAGCCCTCACCCTGCCGATTTCTACACGGATTTGTTTCTTCACAATGTCGCATCATTTTCAGGGAATAAATCTATATATAATAAATAATGATAAATATATTAATAAATCTAGTGGGTTTACCTTAAACAGTCTACCTACGTTACCGTCAGGTTTCCACATGTTTAAATATGACGTTGGTTTCAGAGTAGCGTGAGAGAGAGATGCGCTCAGATCAGCTGTTTGGCGATCGATCGGAGCAGAGAACAAATGAGTTGTAAAGTTGTCCTTTGTTATTAAATATACAGTATCACACACATACACACACACACACACACACACACTTGTGAAATGAATCCGGCGCCTCTGATCAGGATTAGGTATCTTACCGGGGAGACAGGTGGTGGAGCGGTTACCTCGTGCACATACTGGTGGCAGACGATGATGAAATTCCATCGGCCAGAGTGACACAAACTTGAGGCATGTTGTAATTAAGCATGTCTAATATGGACAAGTTTTCTTCTTCATGACATTAGAACGTGCTGATCTGAGTTACATCAGATCAGTCAATTAAATGAGTCATTTTTTAAGCAAACATTCTCTGTTCCAGCTTCTCAGTTGGTGGCTGAAGCCTCATGTTTTCAGGTTGTCCGTCCATATTCGTCCATATTCGTCCGTGTCCGTCCGCCCCTTTCTCGTGAACGCGATATCTCAGGAACGCCTGGAGGGAATTTCTTCTTCAAATTTGACAGAAAAGTCCACTTGGACTCGAGGACGAACTGATTAGATTTTGGTGGTCAAAGGTCAAAGGTCACTGTGACCTCACAAAACACGTTTTTGGCCATAACTCAAGAATTCATATTTTAATTATGACAACTTCACACAGTTGTCTAACAGGATAAAATGATGAAGTGATGACATTTTGGACAGACATGATGTAAATTGACACGTGGCTGGTTGGTGGAGACATCCAACTGTGAGGAGGTGGTAACTCTAGTGTTTCTTATGTGAGTGTTAACTGAATTAGTTAGTTGCATCTAACGTTTATTTTCTCTGTTGACTAACCTGCTGGTTATTTTATCAATGAATTGATTCATTTGTTTTGGTCCATGAAACTTTCCCAGAGCCCGAGGTGACCTCTTCAACCCAAAACCCAAAGATATTTAGTTTAGAAGGAAGAAGAGGGGATTCTTTATTAATCCCTCTTGGGGAAATATTAGATTTTTCACTCCGTTGTTACACACACACACTATGACCTATAGACCTGCATTATTATTATTGTGGAGAGATGTCGTAGATGCACGCTCTGAGCAGTTGGGGGTTTGGGAAGGTGCAGCCTGCAGGATTCCTCAGTAGCGAAGAAGGAAGAGCTTTATGCTTTAGGACTTTATTCATTTTTTACAAGTTTACAGAAAAAGAATAAATATACATAGGACATGGGACGGATTACAATCATAAAAATACAATACAAACAAAAACAGTCATATAATTGTCAACGTAGGGCTCGAACCCACGACTCTGAGATTATGAGTCCGGTGCTTTAGGTTTGTGAAGACGGGTGGAGTTATGTTAAGGACGGCTCCACTGCGTCATCGAGCCATGATTTCAGCCCCGCCAAAAAAATCCTGAACACAAAACTGGTGAAAAACAGTTAAACGGTCTTACTCCACAATCCAGAACTACAATGTTCACAGTCTCTTCACATGTCTTCAGTCATTATTTTCTAACATTTATAATGTGTTTAGAAACAAATCTCTGAATTTCCTTTACACAGCTTTTAATATTTTAGAAAATTGTATTTTCTTCTGACGTTTTTGGAGGCACTCTTTATTTCAGATGAGGCGGCGTGCCTCCACTATACAATAAAACACTACAGGGAACCTCGTGATTTAACTATCCAAGTATAACATATAATTTTGAGCAATAATTGTCAAAATGAAATTCTTAAAAAGCAACAGCCTGAGTCGGGAGAGTTCACCTGTTAAACGCCCTTCAGAAAGACAGACGTGATGTGATATATTTTTAAATCAAAGCGTCGGTGTTGCCTGTCCAACCTCTAAACGCCAACATTAAACACTTTTTTTTTTATTGCCTTTGATTTGTCGAACTCCAAACGTGTGTGTGTGTGTGAGTTTGCATCACCCACGATCGTGCAGAGTGAGTGAGCGTGATGAGATGATGTAATGAAGAGCAGCCTCGGAGAATGAGCACTGGACCTCGGGATTTGCTGAGTGGCACAGATGGTAGTTCTGTGGAGGAGGGGGGGGGGGAGGAGGCTGGGACCGCGGCCCACTGGAGGTAATCCAGGCTTTACAGCATCCACGTAGAGTCCCAACTCCAGCTATGGGGGAATACTGTGATGGTCTTACTTAGTCATCATTACAGCTCCTTGATTTAGTTTTGCACGAATCTGGAAACTGCATTTAGAGAAGCTTAGAGGAAGGAAGAGCGTTCATCACTGGATGGAGTTGCTATGGAGACAGATCTGTTGACATTTAAAGCTCTATAGCTGTTATAATTTCATCCAAAGCGTTTTCAGGGCGTCTTGATTTTACAGGTTCAAGCATCAAAGTTCATTCTCGTCCTTGGAAATACTAGTTTAACAAAACGGTCCCGAATCAAAACTGGACTACAGGAACTACACTACTGATTTTGTTTTATTTAGTTTTCTTGTGTAGCATTAAGGCACGACAACGGCATTTCGTTGTGCAATAATATATATAATCTTTCCGGGTAAAACTAACGCTCCAGAATTTCTGTACCGAACGGTTCGAGACGAATCCACGTACCGTTCCACCCCTTCAAGGGACCCCATTGAAAATGGCTGTGCCAGTTTTTGCTCGCCAAAATTTTGCGTAACTTTTGAGCCTTATTTAACCTCCTTTGCGACAAGCTAGTATGACATGGTTGGTACCGATGGATTCTTTGGATTTACTAGTTTCATACGATGCCAAGACTTCTTCACTCTAGCTTCAAAACTGAGCCGCTACAGCCTCCGAAAGACAGAATAGCAGCCGGGTCTGATTTTTAAGAGGTTAATTAAAAATCGATACAATATCGCAAAATATACATAAAATACATAATATCGCAATACTCATGTGAAGAGACATTTTCTTACAACCCTATATATATGCATATACAGTATATACTGTGTATGCATATATATATATATATATATATATATATATATATATTTATGTGTATAGACCGACGATCGAGGTACCTCTCTTGCGTTACTTTTGGACGAACCAGGGACGGCGTGTCAATATACACTCATTACATGCATATTGTCTTTTCCAAACAAACTTTTGTTTTCACAGGAATTTAGGTTTAAGCAACACAACCACTCAGATAAGGTCAGGACACGGTCGTGGTCGACGTTAACTTCACGTGATTCACGGGACTGATGATACCAACCAGTCACGTGACTAACGACCGACGTAGTCAACGTTACTTTTAGCTTCACATGGTACACGAACAGCGGTCTCCTGGTTGAAAGTCTTGTGTTTGTTTGACCCATCCACCTCCCCCCCCCCCCCCTCTGATACTACGTCAGTTGCTCCGACCATCGAATAACGCAACGGGTGGGTTTCAGTCTTCTGTTTCAACCCATATTTGTTGGTATTTAGCCTTCCAAAAACAACATTTTGTTCCGATACTTTTGCTTCATCATGGACGATCACTGCATTGTGTTGGCAGCGTGAAAATAGTTTTGTTGGAGCCAGGTTGCGCCACTATGTTCTGCAAATGCCGTTGTCAGGGACTTAATTGCTCCCTCGGCTGTTCAGGTGTGTGCGCGAATATGTCTGAACAACATTTCCATGAGGACACGGAGTGAAGATTACATGTAGGCCTACAGGGGTTTTGGGATCACGTAAAACCTTGAATGATTTCACAAATACTGTTGCTGCAACTGAAGCTGTACAATTGTCTTGGTACAGTAGATTCTTGTGCATTCAGGGACCTGATTCAGAGGACGGCTTTCTTTGGAAATTGCCTTGAATTGATGCATCTTGTGATCCATCTACCCAGTGTGGAAATAAAATAAACAGCAGGCGAACAGGTCAAATGCACCCCAGAGGCCTCATGTAAAATCCCTGAATCCTCGCTAAGAGAGTCTAGAAGCCTTCTGCTACCTGCAGCCCAACCTGCGCTGCATATGAACACTAACCTTTAGCTTGCACGAGGCAAGAAGCCACTTTTTAATGCCATTTTAAAAATAAGACCTTCATTTCAAATCATTGTACTTTAACCCGCAGTTCTTCTAAGTTCACCGGCCATATTTCACATTATTTGAGGCCCAGTACACATTCTTCCACCTTTATAGAAGTGTTAGACGCTGTTTGGCACCGTATTTATCCATCACTCATTTACAAGTGAGTTATTTGTGTGTCCCACCCTGCTTTAAACATGCAGTGGTACAAAGTCTGATTAGAAATCATTATCAGAGTATTTTTACATCAAAATCTGATCTAAATCCTTCTTCTCTCTTCCTGTAAACGGCTTCAAAAGTTTGATGACTCATCCTGCACTCGGGGGCGTTTACAAAAATTCATCCAATCAAATGAGACTTTGCTAGCTAGCCACACTGGTCATATAAAACAGCACGTCAGCGTTTGTGGATTGTAGTAGCTAACAGAGCGATACGGAGAGACAGGAAGAGAAGTGTTTTTGGAAATCAGTGGGCAAAAACCTTGTTTTCATTTCTAAAACTATGTGGCTGAGGTCTGATTCATTCAAGGGGAACTTTGCCTCCTGATGTAAGATCAGCTGAGGGATGTGTGCGTGGAGACAACAGTCCTCTGTAGCTGCAGCGTGTGGCTGATTTGTCTGAACAAGGTCCACTATTTAGAACAGCAGGAGCCTCGAGCCAACAGAAGAAGCACCGAGAGCTCAAAATAGCAAAGGACGTGCTGTGTGTATGTGTGTGTGTGTGTGTGTGTGTGTATGTGTGTGTGTGTGTGTGTGTGTGTGTGTGTGTGTGTGTGTGTGTGTGTGTGTGTGTGTGTGTGTGTGTGTGTGTGTGTGTGTGTGTGTGTGTGTGTGTGTGTGTGTGTGTGTGTGTGTGTGTGTGTGTGTGTGTGTGTGTGTGTGTGTGTGTGTGTGTGTGTGTGTGTGCTCTCACACATTGTTTCTACATCACAATGAGTGTTTTTATTAAAAGTCCGCCCTGCTGCCCCGGAGCCGCTCCTCCACCGAGCACCACACCCAACACAAGCAGTCAGTCAGTGTGACCCGACCTTCTGGTTTCTCTCTTCACAAACAGCCTGATGCAAACCGGTGCTGATGCATTCCACACCGTGCGTCACTTCACACCTTTCAAAGCTGGTGGACGAGTTTCTTCAAATCATTAACTCTTAATTTGTTCACTAAGAGCCGATATTTGACTGTTGAGAGTCTGCAGAGTCGGGGTCCCCCCTTGAACTTTCATAAAAACTATACACAGACGTGTCATGTACAGTTTTACAGTTGCAAGATTCCCTTTAACCACAGTTTTCCTTGATTTTACCCACACAGGTGCATCTAAAATCTTTTTTTTTTTTTTTTGTAGCGCCACCTGTACGAAATTAAAATGTTTTTTTTTTTTTTTAATATTTGTAGTTTTGCGCATTTTGGGTCACTTTAGGAAAAAATATCAGGCTAAAAGAATGTCACTATAGCGACAAATTTGGCACAGATGTAGGTTTATACGTTATGAAAAGATATAGATACCATTTTTCAAAATGGCCGCCAAATAGGCGCTAAATGTTCCAAAATGTTGCAGAAAACGGATTTTATGGCTCTTAATGATTTCCAAGATGTGTTCAAGCTGATAAGATCAGATGTCAGAAGATCACAGACACGTTGTTTTTTTACCTCTTTATTTTTTAAGGGTGCTTTTTAAAAGGTTTTAACCTGAAAAAAAACATGAAAAACGAATAAAAGGAGCATGGTCACTTCAAGGTCAAGCTTCACCCCCTTTCCTTCATGATACAATGACAACAAATACACCGTTAGAACGGCGAGATCCTCAGCTTTCCATCGGCGTGTTTACCTTTTCATTAGCAGTAAATTTGACAGAGATATTGCCGGTAACCTCTAGTCACAGGTCGCGTGAGAACTGTTTAGTTTGGGTCGGCGCTTCAGGTTCACAATGTTTTATTTTTGCAACAACCTTCGATTAATTAATTTCTATTAAGGATGTGTTTACTGCGGTCAGTATGTCGAGGTCAGGTAGTGGACATCATGGTGGACATCCTGAATTGAAGCTGACTTTGTGTGTTTCCTGTGTCTCTCCGCAGGTACAAGCCCTTCTTCCCGTTCCAGGTGCAGCCTCTGCTGGGAACGCCTTGTGATCTGGACCTGTCGCTCCAGGACAGCAGGCTGGTGGAAGGTCGACTCAAGGTCACGCTCACTGAATGTAGCAGGTGAGACACTTCTTTTAATGTACTAACCCCACACACTCAAAGTAACCGGGCATGCTTAATGTCCACATACCTTTTGTTCCACTTGTGGGAACATTGAATGCTACATCATCATACGGTGATGTTTTAGACAACAGTTGCCCACATCAATACTAAAACCCTGATTCCAAAAACGTTGGGATGTTGTGCAAAGCATAAATAAAACAGAATGCGATAATTAGCTAATCCTTCTTGACGTATGTCATGTTTACCACCGTGTTACATCTCCTTTTCTTTTTAACCACACACAGGAAGCGTTTGGAAACTAAGAACACTAATCGTTGAAGTTTTTGAAAGTGAAATTCTTTCCCGTTCTTGCTTTATATACAACTTCAGTTGCTCAACAGTCGCATTTTGCGCTTCATAATGCGCCACACATCTTCAGTGGGAGACCTGATATGATCACCTGTTGACCTGTGTTCAGTTGTTGTTTTTCTGTTCAAACTTAGGACAACATTTATCTCAGTTAAACTTTGCTTCAAAACCTTTAAATGAAAATTTGAAGATTACATATTTTACTCGTCGGGTTTCACTGCATTTACTTCAGTGCATTGTTAGCTATAACTATAACTATCATAAAGTGGGCATGTCTATAAAGGGGAGACTTACGGGTAGCCATATAACCCATTTTCATTCACATATCTTGAGGTCAGAGGTCAAGGGACCCCTTTGAATATGGCCATGCCAGTTTTTGGCTTGACCGCAGAGGGCCAGCCCTGCAAACGCAAAAGTCTGTCACTGAGTGATGAAGTTACAGGATTCGTCGGTCGACTGCTGGAGCTTCCTCATTGGTCGTTGCTCTTTCAAAATGAAAAGGCGGAGAACAGTTCTGTGTTTACGTTTTCTGGGGAGAGTGAACCTAAAATAAACAGACTGTGCTGCAATTTAATTGCAATAAACGGATCAAAATGATGCCGAAATAACGACATCATTATGTCGATTTGTAAAAAGACATAATTCATTCTTTGTCAAGTCTGTCCGCAACACAACAAGCAAACAACTTTTAAAATGCTTGTTTTCTGAACGGAGTTCGGATCGATCAACGCCAGGCTCTGATAACACTAGCTACTCCGTCAACACTCAACATAACGTCATCTAGGCATAAGTACGGCAGCGACGTTGTTGTAAACAGATCAAAGTGTGCCGAAATAACTAATAATAAAAAGTCTGAATTCATGCTTTGTCAGGTCTGTTACCAAGACGACAAGCAAACAACTTTTAAAATGCTTGTAGCTGCTCCATTAACACTCCATCTAGGAATAAATACGGCAGCAACAACAACGTCAGTGATGACAGCGGGAATATCTCAACGCTGATAATCTTTCGCGAAGTATGTATATATTGTTACACACCACTTATATGATGAATGCTTTTGATACACATGCTTTAATAAAAATCTGAAATACTTTTAACCTTGCATACTGTATGTCATGCTAATACCTTTTCACCTTCTATACAATGTATAATATACTGACTAGTAAATGTTACCATTTACATTACTGAATGTCATTTTCTTCATTATAACTTGTCTTTCAATCAAACATTAAGATATAAGTGGAAAAAACTGTTCACAAAACATTATAGATATGACCACTGACTATTTGTGTAACAATTTAGCCACAAAATCACATAAAAAATGAAATCAATTAGCTCAGACTGGCCTTGATAGAGAAGCCTATCCTTCCTTTCCTTGGAAAGACTTAGCAGTTATACGTGTGTGTGTGTGTGTGTGTGTGTGTGTGTGTGTGTGTGTGTGTGTGTGTGTGTGTGTGTGTGTATATGATCACATCAGGCTCATCCATTAATAATTCATGTCCTGCCCATTATAATTGTACAGACTCTCTTCTTCTGCTACCTGCTTACGTCACCTTCCACCAATATCAGCCGGTTTGGAGAGGGGGGTTTCTACCTAGTGTTTAATTCAAATAGATCATATCACACACTCGCTGTGTAAGTGATTGTTGGAGGTTTACTGTGTCGAAACACATCAGGTGTACTGTGCTGTAAACGTCCAGCAGAGGGAAGTATCCCCCCATTCAGCATCAACTGTGAAGTCTTGGTCAGGAAATAGTTGAGTCTTATTGAGGTATAAGTGAGCATCATGTCTCTGAAGATGATCATACTGCACTGTAAAAAAAAGAAAAAAAACAGGTCTTTTTTACATTTTTTCCCTGTATTTCAAAATGACAGAAAAAATGTAAAAATTATAATAATTAAATGTTAATAAATCCGTATAAATGGAATACATTAAATATCTGTTTTTTAACAGCTTTTGAATGCTAATTTTAACAAAACTAACCGTAAAAATAAAGTATTCTTTACTGATAAAAGTAGCAGGATTTTCTGTAATTTTACAAAAATTGGTTTTGTTATACCAATATATCACTGTCAAATACATAAAAATACTGTTATTAATCTATTTAAAAGTGTATAATTGCAAGAAAATATATGCTTTAAGAAAGAAATATTTTGCCACTACTTTACATACATAAACATAAACAACACAGGTATTGACTTTCCTATGAGACGGTTAAAATCTGCATTTTATCAGATTTTGACTTCCTCTTTATCGCTAGATTGGTTTATAGATTTAAAGATTTTACTGTTTTTCTCTTAAAGTTATGACTTTATTCTCGTAATATTATGACTTTTTTTCTCGTAAAGTTATGACTTTATTCTCGTAATATGACTTTTTTTCTCGTAAAGTTACGACTTTATTCTCGTAATATTCCGACTTTTTTTCTCGTTATGTTATGACTTTATTCTGGAAATCTCCGATTTTTTTTTTCCCTCAATGTGACCCTAATACTCCGTAGTACATTTGCACTTGGTCCCTCACTGTATTAGACTTATATACTATATACTTAGACTATAAACTGTGTTACCTTCATCACAATGATCAAATGTTTTGCGGCTCCAGACAGATTTTTTGTTGCCTAAAATGTCTCTTTAGATAGTAAAGGCTGCTGACCCCTGACCCCTGACCCCTGACCCCTGGTATAAGGCTGCTCAGCACAGCAGGGGGCAGCAGTAGACAGTACATCACAGTACATCACAGTACATCACAGTACATCACAGTACATCACAGTAGACAGTACATCACAGTTCACAGCCAGATGCTGTGAACTGTTTCGAGTACAGCTTTTTCCTTTGCAGTTTCAGTATTAATACGGCAGTGAGTTAATGAGGAGCTGCTGGGAGTGGACAATATAAGAGGGCACACCAATCGATTAATTGACTTATCTTTTTAGCTCTATTGGCCAATCGACCAAAAATTAATCTGCAACAATTTTCATAATGTCGTGAACTGGGTAAGTCATTCTTCAAGCAGAGATGCCCAAAATTGGCTCATTCTAGCTTCGCCAATGTCTCAAAATGAATATCTTGTAAGATGAAGCTGAGCACTTACCGGGTTACTGTTACTGTTGGCTCACGAGCCTCGTTAGAAACCGAACGTCAGATATCTTCCACAGAGATAAACAAAACATGCATTTTGGTCCCGTCAACACTTTCGTTTAATTCACAGTCATCATAATATATATATATATATTTTTTTAGGAAAAGCCATACTTTTCTAAAAGCTCCATGGATGTATTTTTTTTTAATATTATTATTCGTCTACATAAAAATAAGTTAAATATAAAAATGTATATGTAAATAATCATTAGCTGCAGCCCTAAACTGAAAATGAAGAAATGTAACATTAGATTTACTGCTGTATGAATAATGTAATAAATAATCCATGTTGTTGTATACTGTAGATTATGAGAGACGTTATTCCTGAGCATGTCTGAGGTTTAGAAATAAAGAGGAATAATGTACTGTATCGATGCAGGATGTCATCAAACCTCTCGTATAATGTGAGGGGAAGATTTAAGTGTCTGTGGATGAAGATCAATTAAGCCTTTATAACCTCAGGTTGTTGCTTTGAGAGTTAAACATCATGGGAATAAGATCAAGATCCTCTTTACTGCTGCATGTCTCTGCGATTAGAGCAAACACAACATGTTCAAAATTCAGTGTTTTTAGATTTTAGATTATTCAAACAAACAATATATTTCTTTGGGAAACAAATTACTTTTTTTTAAGTTAAAATTTAAGGCAAGGCATGCAGTTTATTTGTATAGCACCTTTCAACAAGAAGGCAATTCAAAGTGCTTTACATAAGACATAAAAAGGCATTAAAGCCCCTGAAAACATTAGTGCTTCTCTGTAACATTACATTAGAGTTTACCAGTCAACAAACTCAGCTCATCTGCTTCATCAGGACTGGATGTGTGATTTGATTGTTGGTAACCAAAGAACCCCAAAAGTGTCGTCAGACTTTGATTCCAATGCTGCTAAATCCTGATTGGTGGACAGAAATGTGTGACATCATCTTTTTCCCACTGTTGTCGACGCAGCCGTACATTTCTGTGACCATCGGACATTGCGCGCACAAGTTAGACGTTATTTCCTGCGTGGAATGAGCGGCACAGGAAATGACGGATTGCACATTTTTGCACCACTTCCTGTGTCCGCTATGTGTCGTTAGAGAACACACGCTAAACATGCATTATGTTGCTCATTATCAAATGTAAATTTCATGTAAATCAGACGATCTTTGTCACGTAACGCTGACTTCCTGTTGCCAGTATAGGTGGCGCTATGACTAAGACCCATAAAACATTTACAGTACATTTTCACGACTTCTGATTCGTTTGCAAATTGTCACTCATTTCTGAGCATGTGTAGCCCCTCAAAAATGCAATTTTCATTTTAGAGAATAATATTAATATACATAGTGAATTCAGCTTTGGTCTGTGGAGGTGGAACTATATACAGTTGACAGACAGATGTCACAATAGATCTCCATCAAGTCTTTAAATGTGGCCTAACTTGTAAGACAATACAGTGTGTGTGCACGGCGCTGTTCAGCTTGAGGATGCATGTTGTTGTTGCATCTCAGCTGTGAGTTCAGGTTCTCATTTTGCCTCAGTGAGAAAGAAGGACACTTCAACAGAGCCAGTGTCCACGAGGTTTGACATCGAGTTGGGGCTTGCTGTGATGAGAAACTCTCGTAGCCTGTAAAGCTATGATGAATAAGGAAAAGTAACTAACTAAAGTCCGCTAGCCGCTAGGCTAATTCCTGCAGTGTAAACAGGGACGGCCCACGTTTCCCATCATGCCTGCCTCAGGTTTTTGCTCCTATTTCTCGAACAGTATCTTCTTCCATTCTAATGTAATAAATCTTTTAGCAGTGGAACCTCTGAGTTTAAAGATTAGAATTAGTGAAGTTGCCCTCATACCTGTTCTCAAATCCCAGGACCCAGTGGAACGGTAACGGAAAAATACAAAAGCATACTGTGTGCAACGATCTGATCTAGGCAGCTGGGTCGTCTTATTTCACAGTTTGCCTTTCTACATGTCTTGGTGGTGGAATCTCACAGTCGCTCTCTTGTGTCTTGTGTGCTGTCCCTGCAGACTGTTCATCCTGGGCTCCTACGACAGAGAGACGTATGTTCACTGCACTCTGGAGCTGAGCACCAACCAGTGGAAGGAGAAGACTCGCAGCTCCATCAAACACGTGGGTCTCCTCCCTTTTTAACAGCTGATTTTTACTTCTCTTTCCTCTTTGTTTTCCCTCCTCATTCCTCTGGTTTAGGACTGCAGGGAATCATGCTTCAAGGTACAGGAAGCTAGTTTTTTTCAGATCTATATAACGATATACATTTGATGTATTATGCAAAGTGTTTAATTTTGCAGCACGTTCTCAGCGTCTCCTCTCCTCATCCCTCTGAGTGTAGACGTACCTCACAGTCACAGTTGCGAGCCTTCTTTCCCCCTAAACAACGGCGTTTTGAGGCCGATGTGTCGGTGCATTACGCACCGCCTCTCCAGCGGCGCCCGGCTACAAACCTATATATAACCTTTATTTAACCAGGAGTAAAAAAACTCATTGGGATTAAAAGTCTCTTTTCCAAGAGTGTCCTGGCCAAGACAGGCAGCAGCACAGTTACACGGTTGCGGACATAAAACAAACATAACAATTGAAAACGAAGACAAATTACGGAATCATAAGGTATCGAAAAAACATTCATCAGCATTCAAAACATCTGCAGCCAGATGTGCTTGTTTGCAAGTCTTTTAGAAGCACTTTAAAGACATTCAGTGAGACCAGCTCTCCAAGTTTCAGCTCATTTTGAAGCTGATTCCCAGAAGAGGGAGCAGCAGACTGGAACAGAACTTTTATCCCAGTTCAGTACGGACTTTGGGGACAGTTTTTAGGATTAAGTCCTGTGAGCGAAGACGGTAACTTCCTGTTGAAGGATGTAGGTCCGTAGGTAAGATGGAAGCAGACCAAGAATAGCCTTATAAATAAGAACACGCACACATGGACAAGGCAGACCGTCCTACCCGAGCATACAAAGAGCAGCGGTGCGTAAAGGCCTTTAAAATTCTTAATAAATCTCAGTGCTCCATGGTAGACAGTATCCAGCGTGCGGAGGCTCTGAGAAAATGCATGCATGTATATAACATCACCGTAGTCCAGCACAGACATAAAGGTGGCAGCGACAAGCCTCTTTTTGGCCTCGAAAGGAAAAGCAAAGACTTGTTTCTAAAATAAAAACCCAACTTTTACTTTAGAGAGAATCATCAGTCACAATTCCAAGATACTTGTATTGAGATACAGACTGGAAGTGGTAAACCTGTGCGTAGTGCAGCCTCCGGAGGCGGTTGGATCTCAGTGTGGATACCGGAGACACGTATTAATACCAGGTGTAAATCTAATCAGGTTAAATCACATCCGGATACTATCTCAATACGAGACGCATTTTAATGCCAGGTGCTAAAAGTAACAGAGGAACCCCACAGACTTAACCCTGACTGAAAATACTTCACCATGTTCCACCCAATAAGAAACCAGATTGAAACAACAACAACATTTATTTGTACAGCCCTTTACAATAACCCAAAGGTCCCGAAAGTGCTTTAACATCAAGGAATAACAGGAATAAAAACACAACATATCATAAAAAGCATAGGGAAAATGTCACAGTGCTACTAGGTGTTAAAAGCCAATCTAAATAAAAAAAGTCTTGAGCTTAGATTTAAAAAGTACTAGGTCAGTGATAGTGCGTATATCAGGGGGGAACTTGTTCATAGTTTAGGAGCAGCGACAGCAAAAAGCACGATCACCGCACAGCTTATACCTCGACCTCGGGACTTCTACAAAAAAGTTGACCAGATGACCGCAAAGCCCCGTTATGCTCGTGGAGAGTTAAAATCTCTGACAAATAAGGTGGAGCGAGGCCGTTAATGGCTTTAAAAACTAACATCAAGAGCTTAAAATGGACCAACAGAGTGTGTAAAGTATGGGGGGGTAATGTGTTCACGTCTGGAAGTGTTAGTTAAAAAGCGAGCAGCAGCATTTTGCACAAGTTGAGACCAACATACGGTGCATTACAGTAATCAAGTCTCCAGCTAATAAAGGCTGAACTGCCTTCTCGAGATCGTGCCGATTGAGGAAGAGCTTTACTTTAGGTAGAAGACGAAGCTGGAAAAAGGTCGTTTTAACAACAGAGTCAATCTGTTTATCACGTTTCAAACAGCTGTCAAATGCCAGATTCTTTACAGTTGGTTTGAAATAAGAAGCTCGAGACTGCAACGTTAGTCATGCATGAAGCACCAAACATAATGCATTCAGTTTTACCTTCATTTAAATGAGGTTTGAAAGTTAGTTTGAACACTGATGGAGAATCAATACATCTGAGAAATGTTGACTGGCTTTTGTGTCATTACTCCCTTTGTCTGTTTTCATGTAGAGAGACAGAAAGATACCAAATCATGTTTAATGTCACACGTCTACCCAAAGAGCTGTAATAGTCAGATATGTGTTGGTCACAAAGATGGCACCGCTGCCAGAAGAATTCACCTGTTGCTGAGCTCCACCACTTCATCTAATATCACGTATTCGATGCCTCGTCTTATTGACACATAAATACAAGCTTATTTTCATCATCCTCGCCCCGACGAGGTGTCCCATTGTTGACATTTTCAGCGGCGAAGAAAATCTCCCAGGCCCCTCCGGCAAACCTTTTCTAATCGCCGCAATTTAGAGATATTACAGTTATCACGTCAGGCTGGTTTGGGAGTGACTAATGACAGTTTTCAGAGTGAAATGTCAGCCTTAATTACTGGCTCTGGCTCCCGCTAAGCCTAATGCTGCTATCCTCGCCACACACACACACACACACACACACACACACACACACACACACACACTCTAACCTCTCAATGACATTTACAACGGCTCAAAGATTATTTGTATTGTTTGAACAGTAATTGTTCTGCTTTCATGTCATGTTTAATGTGTTTGGAGAAGTTGGGTCTTCCTCCAGCAGGGGGCAGTGAGACATCAGGCCTTTCCTTTATATTAATAACCACATTATCATCCTCTGTTATTTCTCTCCAATTCCAAAACAGCAGTTCATTTTCATCATCATTACGTTTATAAAATATGTTTCTGTTTTGCAAATACATAAACAACAAATGAGTTAATTTATGGTCCAACTGAGATCAAGTTGCCCATCAGGGAGTTCAGGATCCAATCACAGAGGCTGGTGTTTAGTCCCCGGTGTCTGAGCTTGAAGAGCACAATAATACTGAATGCTGATATACAGTCTATGATGTAGTCACGGCGGGTGTATCGTTCAGGACCCAAGTAAGCGCCGCGTCGAGTTTGAAGTTGTTTGGATGAGCGGCTCTCGAGAAAGCTGCAACACTGGAGGCCGAGTGTCATATTATTTTATGTTATATCATTAGATTAGTATTTGTGAAGTGTCAGCAGCGTTTCACTATTTGGTAACTTTGGGGCTAGTTTTAACTACTTTAAATTAAGGCTGACCCGAATGCTTCAAAGCAAGCCGTTGCCGTGGTAACCGATCTCCAAATCAGTATTCGAATGCTTTCGTTTTCTAAGTATGTAATAATAATGTATAAATCCCCAAATATCCCATGAAATAAGGAATAATCCCACGACATTATTTATTATTCATATTTAACATTAATTATTATTATTAGTTATTCTCAGAATAGAAATCCTAATGGGCAAGGTAAATTATGTCAGATAAGTATAGCAGAAGTATAAAAATGCCGGAAATACAAATACCTCAATCAGCTGTACATTGTCCTTAACATTTAGATGGATTTCCTGTTTTTAAATAACCATTCATGATAGCTCTTACCTTTTAAATTGGCTTTATGCTAATCGCTAGCACTAATTGCTAATGCTAATTGCTATCACTAATTGCTAATGCTAATTGCTAGCATGCTGACTATTGTTATGATTATGTTTAGGTAAGCGAGCTGTAAAGGGTCTGTTCTGGTGAAGAAATACAGTATAAACTCCTATAAACATTTTGTGATTTTGAGTTCGCACATTTGTCGATCCCAGAAATCAATAGGTACTAATAAAATAAGAACAAATTGTGGATAGAAACAAAACTAAGAGGGAATTTTTTTTTGTTATCGCTTCCTGCAAGATGCCCAATATGTAGAATTCAAATATTTTGAACTAAAATGTCAAGATTTGGACCTGAATCTATCAACAACACGACTAAATACACATATACTGAAAAAGTGGTTTTGGGTTTTAGTTACTCTTTAAGTAAATGTTCCATTGCCACGCGCTCCTGACGTTCCCGGTGTGGCTTCACATGTCTGCTAACACATTTACAAACCTTCCTCTAGAACTGAGCCCAGGGTCTGCGAAGGTGCAGCCAGAAATCCAATAAGTAATGAATACGTGAACACTTCACCACCACAGCCTTCAGCATGGCCCTCTCCAAGTGGACCCACTTCAAAGCACTTGTGTCCCTTTTTTGTTAATATACGCATGAAAATGCAGATTCACGGTGGCATTTGAGGCTGATTTATCAGACTTCTCCAGTCTGCATGTCCCCAGCAGGACTCTGTAGTAAGGATTAAAGGTTACACCATCTGGAAAAGGTCAATTCACCGTCTTTCTCGCTCTCTCTCCCTTCCTTTCCCCTGATGATTGCCAGATATGAGCTTCCCCTCGCTTCTTTTATGAAAACGGACGCTTGTCTTGTGTATGTTAATGCTTTTCATATATTAAAAATAATATATTAAAGCCTCTCGCTCCTGCTTTTCACAGTTCCATGTGTCCGTCTCCCCAAGCGGAGACCCACTCTCATCAGGAACTGTGTTTAAAGTCTCTATCTTCCAGCCGGATATCACTGTTTACTTTGTGGTTGAATAGGAAGTCACAATACCAGTTCTGAATGGAACTGAGAGACACGGGCTGCTTTTTAATGAGCCATTCTGTTTGCTCACTGTTTCAATCGCCTAACCTTATTTGAATACCAGTATATTTGCTAACATCAATATTTACTGGAGCATTCATCAAAGTTCTTTAACCCGAAGCCTGCGTCGTGAAGCAGCTCGTCGTTATTCTCCTCATTTACATCTATGATAGGGACGTCACGGTGAGGACATTTTCCCACTGATTAATAAACTTGTGTCAACATTGGTGTTGCTGATTACACCAGACATTTCAGAAGAAAAGATGACGCTCAGTTTAGAGCGCTTACGTTGATCTTTGACATTGGATGGCTGTGTGTCGGTCATCTCCTCCACCTGGGACGTGTGACCGCTCCGTCTTCTGCATGACGATTCAAATCCTTGGCTATCGTCTTGTCTGTCAACTCTCTCTCGTCCCGTGTTTGTAAAATCTGACTCCTACTACTCTGAGCTGAGACTCCCCTAATTTCCACTTTCAGTTTGTAGCGTCCGTCGTCCGACTGTATTAATAAATTAGTAGGTTGGCCTCCTCTTCCTCCCCTGCAGAGGGGGAATTGTGAAATGCGGGTAAATTGTTGGCAGTGGTGAAATCATCAGGACATCCGCCACTTTGGCAGGAAGGGAAAAAGCTAGTGATAGAATAGAGAACCGTAGTTGTCCTCTTTCTTGGCATCTCATGCCTCCGTGACCATAGATTCCTCTTATTGATGCTTTCCCACAGTTACGCTGCACAATGACTCATACGCACGCTGTATCATGTTTCAGTTTGTTTTGGACCGGAGACACGGCGGAGAGAAAAAAAAGTGCTCAACAGCATGACGCTACTAAACCTGAGGGGGTGCACCCTATTTTTCCATGATAAAGCGACACTGTGAACAACAAATCTGTGTTTAAATCATCAGGAGGAGAGTTAGTAACGTTAGCTGTTAGCAGCCGTTAGCAGCACATTCCTGACTGGATAAATAACGGAGATACGAACGTTAACGGAGGTGCCATTGAGTTATTATTATGAGGCGTTCAAAGTCTGCTCAGGAAAAATGACTATTTGGTGAAGGTAAATTACATAGTTATCATGATGTGTTCAAATGTAATCTGGTAAAATGTAGTTTTTGGTGAGAAACTTGAATAATTCCAGTTGTTTGAAGGAGATGTTTTCAAATCAATATAAAATAGATATTAAAGAGAGAATTATGACCTGTTTAACTTCATAACAACTTACCAAGATTTATTTTTAATCAAAGCAAATATTTAAATAATCATAATCATTTGAATTGTGTGTTTTTATGCAAATAACCACTATAGATGACAATAATAATAAAATGTTATTCCTTCATTTAGCGCAGAGATTTCAAAAGTGGCAGATAAAAAAATACTCGTCTGTCACAGGGGCAGGAAGTGAAGGAAGGTTAATTTCAGACCCTGCTTACGGGGCTTTGAGGCGACATCCCGCTAGCAGCTCTGGATGGATTCTCCAGCCTCGTATTTGTGATACAGAGAAAGATGCTCCGTTATCTCTGCTGCCTCTCATTGGTCAGTGTTTCCTTCAGTGTGTGTGTGTGTGTGTGTGTGTGTGTCTGCATCTGTACAACACAGACCACCTGTGAACTGGGGAAATGAAGCCCTGTTCCATTACTGAGTGTGTGTGTGTGTGTGTGTTTCTACTTTTTATTACTCATCTATGGTGTGTTGAGGTTGGGGGGGGGGGGGACTCTGTCAGGCGTGTTTGCACATCTGCCCCGTCGATTCCATCGTCGGCCCTGAACGCTGATTCTTGCTGACAGCTTGACCGAAGGGACATACGACGCGCGTGTGTGTGTGTGCACACGTACACTACAACTCAACAGCTTGTTGGGTAACAGCGGTTGTACTCGGCGGGAAGAGAACGTGTGTGTTTATGAGGTTGAATGTTCTGCTGGATGTTGTGTTTGGTCAGTCAGAATCATCCAGACTGTTCCCAGGAGCAGCAACATGTGACGTCGGTGATCAGGAAGTCAGAGTGTGGAGGAAATATCAGACATCTTTATCTGTTTATCTGTCTCAGAGCATTTTCAAGGGTTCGACCAGTAAAAACCAAGCATATCAGTTCTAAAACATCTGATATGATGGATATGCTCGTCACATTCAAGTACACCTCTTTTGTATATTTAATTAGTAATTGCTAGAATTAGGCAATTTATTTGCAGAATTCATTCATAGAATTTTATTTTAATTTAGAACCCTTAATGTAAAACGCTATGACCTCACATGTTTCAGCTATAAGGACGTGTTTTGTCTTTTAACCTCCCGTGTACACCGGAAGTGGGAATGTGTGGCATTGTGTAGATTGACATCTGCTGCTACCTTGCAGCTGCATTTTAGTAAATATTTGACCAGTTTTACACCATCACATGCAGCATGTACGACTGCTGGAGCAGCAGGAGCAGCAGGAGAATGTTTCTTCTACGACAGTATAACAAACAAGCCACTAATTATTTAACAACGAGATCAGTTCTCCAACACAGTGCGGGATCAGCTGGTTGTGTTACCGTTATAATACTCATGGTGATAGGTCAGAATTGGTATTTGTGTTTTTATTATGTGTACATACAGTATAACATTATGATATCATACGAGAAGTTGTCTGAGTCCATCAAAATGTGCTAATATATTTATTCATCCAAAACACAGTGGAGACTCATCTAGAAACATATTCCAGTTTTCCACGACATGAGCTTAATATTGTGTAACAAGCGTGTTATTCAAAATGATATGATTAATAAATATATCTCACAGATTTGGATGAAAAGTTGTATTTTAATCTGTGTTTACACAGTAAGTAGATGTTTTTCCTTCCCGATACCGATTTCAATATCTGAACTTGCGTATCGGCCGATACCGAGTACCGATCCGATACCAGTGTGTTAAACACAAAAATATACAGAAATCAAAGGTAACTTGTTCCAGTGAGAATATAACCGCACTCTTTTGACTGTCCTAAGTAACGTTACCAAAAAGACTCAGCATTACAAAAATTCTACAAAATATGCTTTATTTGTAAATGAGGAAGTGCACCTGGGGATATTCCACAATAAAAGCTCATAGTCAAAACAGCATCAAATATTAAAGTGCACAGAACATTCATTTACAGTAGAGATGCAACGATTGACATTGTTTAAGAGTCTGATCTGCCGATTCCGATTTTCTTTCTAAGAACTATAATTGACGGCGAGACTCCAGAATAACTTTTTCCACCACGGCACCGGAACCGCCCCAAAATAATTTCAACCGTCCCAAAGTCGGTGTAAACCGTCAGAAACTCTAAACGTTATCCTTTTACTTTGTTTCTTGTCATCTATAGTGGTTATTTGCATAAAGACACACAATTGAAATAGGAAATAAAAGATTGTATTTTTATTTAAATATTCCTTTGATTGCTGTGAAAAAGTCTCCTTCAAACAACTGGACTTATTCAATTTTCTCACCAAAAACTACATTTTACAAGATGACATTTGAACGCATCATGATAGCGTTATAATTTACCTCACCTAATAGTCATTTTTACTGAGCAGAGCTTGAAGGCATCATAATGTAACTGAATGGAACCTTATTGTGCAGTTGTTGCAGCTTTATGTCTTCTGTAACGTTACCGTCTGTGCCAACGTTAACTATCTTGAGGCGGCGGCACACATATGTAAATTTGACTGGCAACAAATCAGAAATATGACACAGACACTTCATTTGGCCACTGCCCTGCACCTTTAGGAGACTAGCGGCAGGTCTTGAGTCTATTCAGGCTAATGGGAGAAGTGAACGTGAGCTCAGATTATGACCGATCCTCACAACCAGAAAGAAGGAAGAAGTGAGTTTGGTGACGCGGGCGCGGGCGCGAGGGACTGCTATGATCCATCCAATTTGCGGAAAAGTTGCAGTGATTGGACAAAATTGCAAGGTCTCGGAAGAATCACAGGGATTGGTTGAATTTGCAAGAATTGTTGCGATCTTCAACTTCGCGAATTCCTGGAGGGACTGTAAATTCATACTTTTAGACACAAACTGCTGCGCTTACACAGAAGTGTAAGGAACTAAAGAACTAAATGGCATGCTCAGAATAAACACGTTTCACTGCTAAGTGTACAGATCACTCAGTCAATGCAGCATGTGTCTACAAACACTTGTTTTACTTAAACATTAATTGCTAATGTATTCATCATTTCAAATGTATGACAGTGAGGAAAAAGGGCGACGTCTTTCTTTTCGATCGCTGTCAACATGGGTCAACGTTGCGAGTGTCTGTTACTGCAGTGAAAGTTGTGGTTTAATGTTATATGCTTTGATTTTAGAGGATTAATAAATCTAAGGTTTGGTGTCTTGAATAACAACAAATGTGGTCGATAAAGAACAGAAAGAGTAAACTACTGCAGTCAGATAAAGTCACAGTCGTCATTTTGTATGATCACCTTGTATGAATTATTTACTGTATTGTGCTCTAGACTTCATTATATATATATGAAAACACAACAACTATTTTTGCAATTTTCACTTGTTCCTACATCTTTTTTGCAAACCTAAAAACATCACAACATACACTGCAATTTTCTTAGAGAAGCTGCCGTGAAATCGGGCCCTTTAGGCCGCAACAATCCCAAAAATAAAAGCCCGCGAAATCCTCGAGGGACTGAATTTAGCTGTTTGAGCATTAAGATCTTTTCACCGTGAAACTCTGCATAAGTAATCCTAAAATGCTGTAACTACTGTATTACTACTGAGGCTGTTGTTCTTCAGTCACTTCCACAGCTCTTCACTTCACACACACACCAGTCAGGCTCGGAGAAGGAGAACAGGCAATTTTATGCAGGTGATTTTAGCATCTCTGACGCAACCCCCCCCCCCCCACAAACTCTCTCTCACAAACAAACACACACACACACACACACACACACACACACACACACACACACACACACACACACACACACACACACACACACACACACACACACACACACACACACACACGTCCCCATCACAGTGGTTGTTTGATGTTCCACTTAGGGTGCCTTTGTGTTTTTAATCTGCTCCGGACACGCGATGAAAGACAGTTGGTTGATGAGGAGTCTCACACACACACACACACACACACACACACACACACACACACACACACACACACACACACACACACTCACATGCACGCTACAACAATGAGTCATCTAGTGCCTCGAGCACCCAACAGGCCACACGTTCTGTTTCCATTCAGGACTTTTTGGAGTACAGTAGGACTGGGCGTTATCATCCATCACCATTTTATATCGACATGATATTATCATGTCTGGAAAATCAATTAAGAAACTGTTAATGGATCAAATAACTCATAGAAATATCTGTTTTTGGCTAATCCGGCAAATGATTTGACTACTTTTAGGCCACATAAAGAACTGGGGCTGTTCATCGTCATCTCTGTATACGGTATCTGACTTCGGGAAGATAAACATTTAGCTTTACCAAGTTTTTGTTTTTTTTAAATTAACTTTTCAAATGCATGAAGATGTTTCGACCCTTTTTTCATTTAACAAAATATATCAAACTGCTCAGTGTTTTATGATTTGTCCAAACTTAACCGATAACCGACCCTCGTTAACCGATTATTAACCGTAAACCGACAACATTAGTGCCTCGCATGCAGCGGTGCGCACGCTGCAGTGTATGAGCACAACAGACAACTGAGTCCTCAGTTCACCGTCCGGGAGCGTTAACTTAGCAGCCACGGTGTTGTCGGTTAAACGGTTTATTATTAACATCCCTAGTCCAAATAAAATATACTCTAAGTTGGAAAAGTTTATGAATCAAGGAGGAAATATAGAAACATGACTAAGAACCTGGATGTGACGTCAGTATTTCTAAAGTCGATGCTCTGGCCCTGTTGTCACGGTGTACATCATCATATTAGCAACAGATTCTCCTTCATAGTTCACACGTTGAAAAGCCTCCTGCTGCTCTTTAAAGGGCTTCAGCAGCCGGAGTCCGTTTGGCTCGTCCCAATCACAGTGAAATTGATAGTTTTGGTTCATTTTCTATCTAAAAAAAACAATGATTTGCTGAGGGGCGTTTACAAAGAGGCAGATTTATCTTTTTGTCTTGAGAGCTGCAGGAAATCGGTCATCAGTCTGATCTTCTGTGCAGAATCTCTTCTCCTCCAGTTGATCTCCAATGACTTTATAAACCTCTTTATTTAGCGTATTCTGTGTGTTCTCTTCAAACATCAGTCAGTCTTCTCCCACTCACGTTAACCTGTGTCCATCTCAACAAATGTCCACACAGGCAGCTTGAGAGCGGTCCTAGACCACCTCTCTTAGCGGTCTCGGACCAGTTGTTTTGGTCCGCATCAGAGTTTGTTAAAAACAAACTAAATGTCGTCTTGTGAAAGCCGCCCTAAATCTGGAAACTAGACAGTGTGATTATGGTTTGTCGACTAGGACAGCATTGTTTGTCATGTCAACAAGCACATCCAGCACATAATCAAATAGCACCTAAGGGAGCCTATCACCTTTTGTCATTTTCGCAACGCACACATTGACTCGTGGCGGGTGACACATTCATCGTTGGTTTCCGCCTTGCCGTGCCAATTAAATGGCCTGTTCTAATTCTGTTTGACAACGGCTGGCCGCGCAGCAGAAGGCAGATTAAAGACATGAGAGGTTGGTCCCACAAGCTGTTTGTTTCTAATCGCTTCTCCCACGGATCAATTCACCTCAGAGGAAACTCAATAGACCGGCCGCTATGTGCATGACAGACGGAGCCGCGGCCACATTACAGATTTCTTTGCTATTTTCATTTGGAATGTATTTTTCCGACCCTATAGGCGTGGTCTCTCATTAGAACAGAAATGACCTGTTACTGACTGCACAGTGTCCAAATGGGACGCATATTCAGCGGACCTGTGCACTGAGACTATCTAGGTTTTCCTGGAGATTCATTTTCATAACGCTGCCTTTATTTCCCCTAAACCAGAGGTCAGCAACCTGCAGGTCTTTAGCTCCTCTCCAGTGGCTCCCTGTGGATTTATAAACATGGAAATGAATGACTGTTTTGTGTTAACGTTTTCATTTTTATTTATCATTGTTGTAGGTCTATGGTACGACGGTATGACGGAGTATTAGGGCCACACTGAGGAAAAAAATAAATCTGAGATTTCGAGAATAAAGTCACAATAATATGAAAATAAAGTCAGAAGTTTATGAGGAAAAAAAGTTGTAATATTATGAGAATATAATCATAATATTATGAAGTATTAATTTTACGTGTTATTTTCTTTTTTTCTCGTAAAGTTATGACTTTATTCTCGTAATATTACGACTTTTTTTATTGTAAAATTATGAATTTATTCTCGTAATATTACAACTTTTTTTCTCGTAAGTTATGACTTTATTCTTGTAATATTACGACTTTTTTCTCGTAAAGTTATGACTTTATTCTCGTAATATTACGTCTTTTTTTCTCGTAAAGTTATGACTTTATTCTCATAATATTACGACTTTTTTTCTCGTAAACTTATGACTTTATTCTCGTAATATTACGACTTTTTTCTCGTAATATTATGACTTTATTCTAGTAATATTACGACTTTTTTTTCGTAAAGTTATGACTTTATTCTCGTAATATTCCGACTTTTTTCTGACTTTATTCTCGTTATATTACGACTTTTTTTCTCGTTAAGTTATGACTTTATTCTCGTAATATTACGACTTTTTTTCTCGTAAAGTTATGACATTATTCTCGTAACATTAAGAATTTTTTTCTCGTAAAGTTATGACATTATTCTCGTAATATTACGACTTTTTTTCTCGTAAAGTTATGACTTTATTCCCGTAATATTACGACTTTTTTTTCTCGTAAAGTTATGACTTTACTTTCGTAAAATTACAACTTTTTTTCACGTAAAGTTATGACTTTATTCTCGTTATATTACGACATTTTTTTTTGTAAAGTTATGACTCTATTTTCATTATATTACGACTTTTTTTTCTCGTAAAGTTATGACTTTATTCTCGTTGAGTTGTGACTTTTTTCTCGTAATATTATGACTTCATTCTGTAAATCTCAGATGTTTTTTCCCTCAATGTGGCCCTAATACTCCGTAGTACATTTGCACTTTGGCCCTCACTGCATTAGACTTATATACTATATACTTAGACTATAAACTGTGTTACCTTCATCACAATGATCAAATGTTTTGCGGCTCCAGACAGATTTATTTTTTGTGCCTAAAATGTCTCTTTTGATAGTAAAGGTTGCTGACCCTTGGCCCCTGGTTTATACTGTACTTAGTACAAAAGTATCTCTGTCTTTCTGGGAAACTTTCGGTATCACGTACTCTTTGTCTGAGGTTTGACCTTTTGATTATCTACCCTGGAAGACATCCAGCAGTGTAAACCACACAGGAAATTCATGTTGGTTTAACAAACTCCTCGTAATCTCTCAGTAACTGATGTATGAAATCACTCCGAAGGGCCTTTCTTTCCATCTAGAAGGATCTGACAACTGAACATGACGTCGGCCCGTCTGCTTTTCTTCTGCTATGTCAGTGTTATTTAGAGTGATGGGAACCACGGACTATTTTTGCTGTTTGTACTTCTCCTTTTATAACCAAAATCATATTATATAGGATCTATTGGGAAGCAGCAGAGCCAAATGAAATAAAAGCATTTATTTTTATCGTGCTCTTCCTCCCCCGACTCGCCGAGGGACGAGGAGGGGTTTGTGTGAGTCGGCCGCTTTGAATAGTTTTTTAATAGGATTTCAAAGGGCCGGCAGAGACGAGATGTTAATGAGACCCGCAGCCTGAAATTAGGTGGAAAAACTGTGCAAATGTTAAATTAATGATAAGTAAATGGTATGTGGTCAAGTGGTCAGATTGCACCTTGATAGGTTGCAAGAAGCAAAATAACACTTCGGCGTCTCTAAAGCAAAGGTTGAGCTCACTGAGGAGGGAGATACAGTGTCTGCATGACAGACAATCAACTGGTGTTCAAAGGAGAGGGAAGACTGAAATGCCAACTTGATAACGGGGGAAATGTGCTGCTCCTTTCTGAGCCCGTGGTAGTAGTTTAGAATTTAGTTGTCATTTATTAAACTGGCATGATGTAACAGTCATGACAGATCATTATTTTTTTGATGCCGGGACAATGACAGCTACAAAAAAAAAAAAGGGGTGGGGGGGGCCGTGTGGGCGACCGAGCCACTGTTGCCGTCCATACAAGTGCAAATTAGGCACCTTTTTTGTTTGCCCGCGTCGCCATGACAACTCCTTTGTTCTTAATGCTTTTGAAACCTGCTTCCTATGATAAAAAAGGCAACTTGAAAATTCAGATTGAGCCACACCACAAGCACCAAGTGTAGAACTTCATAGTGATTTTACTCTAAAATAAAGACGTCCACTGCTACTACATCATCCATCTCCTGTTCCATTCAGGAAGCATCAAGTCGTTGATATCTGCCCGTTATTATTCATGTGTTCAGGTTCTTATATTTTCTGTATTGACATTTGGATATGTGTGAATCCAGCAGTGCATACAGTACAGAGTGGTGAGTAATGATGGTGTCACAAATGAGGGTGAACTTGCATCTGTTTGCATTCATTATATTGACTTAGCGGGCGACCCACTGTAGGTTAGTTTAGAGCTTCTTTAACGGGTTGATCCAGAGTATGCAATGCAACAACAACCAAAAAGACCTATTTTTTTACTGTACACTGTACTGTACTTTGTTATAGTCATCTATAGTGGTTGTTTGCATAAAAACACACAATTCAAATGATTATTTAAGTATTTGCTTTGATTAAAAACATCTTGGCAAGCTGTTTAGAGCTAGTGTTAGGAAGTTAAACAGGTCATAATTCTCTCTCTAATATCTATTTTATATAATAATGTATTATTATAAGCTGCTTAAAGCTAGTGTTAGGAAGTTAAACAGGACATAACTCTCTCTCTAATATCTATTTTATATAATGTATTATTATAAGCTGTTTAGAGCTAGTGTTAGGAAGTTAAACAGGTCATAATTCTCTCTCTAATATCTATTTTATATAATAATATTTATTATTATAAGCAGTTTAGAGCTAGTGTTAGGCTGTTAAACGATCATAATTCTCTCTAATATCTATTTTATATAATAATGTATTATTATAAGCTGTTTAGAGCTAGTGTTAGGATGTTAAGAAGGTCATAATTCTCTCTAATATCTATTTGATATAATAATGTATTATTATAAGCAGCTTAGAGCTAGTGTTAGGAAGTTAAACAGGTTATAATTCTCTCTCTGATATATATTTTATATAATAATGTATTATTATAAGCTGTTTAGAGCTAGTGTTAGGAAGTTAAACAGGTCATAATTCTCTCTTTAATATCTATTTTATATTGATGTGAAAACATCTCCTTCAAACAACTGGATTAATTCAAGTTTCTCACCAAAAACTACATTTTACAAGATTACATTTGAACACATCATGATAACGTTGTAATTTACCTTCACCCAATAGTCATTTTTCCTGAGCCGACTTTGAACGCCTCATAATAATAACTCAATGGCACCTCCGTTAACGTTAGTAGCTCCGTCATTTATCCAGTCAGGACTGAGCTGCTAACGGCTGCTAACAGCTAACGTTACTAACTCTCCTCCTGCTGATTTAAACACAGATTTGTTGTTCACAGTGTCGCTTTATCAGGGAAAAATAGTGTGAACCCCCTCAGGTTTAGTAGCACCATGCTGTTGAGCACTTTTTTGTCTCTCCGCCGTGTCGCCGGTCCAAAACAAACTGAAACATGATACTGTTATGATCTGTTATGTGAGTTTCTAGCTCTGTATGTAGAGTACTGACTGCACATAGTAAGACAGAGTTGAATCCCTCAGTTATACTTTTAATCACATCAATATTAGAACCAGCTTAATGAGGACGTCGGGCACAGTGTGAGCTGAAACTATAATATTAGCTCGCTAACGTAACGCTAGCTGTCAACGTACATGATATCAGGTGTGTTCAGCTTTGAGTGACCTATCAGCAGCTTTCTAAGGACACTCGAATGAATGTAATGATTCTTTTATTAGCTTATTATATGTATTTACATCATGTATTATCTCTAAGTGAAATGATAAATAAGTGATAATATTTGTCAATGGCACAGTCAAACTAAGGGATGTACTTTTTTCATCACCTAATTTAATATATTTTTTTTCTCTGTAATGATTATCTAAAAGTGTTTTATTTATTTAATGTAATCAAAAACATCATTATGGCCCATATGAATTTACATATCATCTTAATATTATACGTATATAATATTGATGCTGCAGATATAAATTACAATATATAATATACAGTCTTCATAAAATAAACAATAATTATAAACAATATTATTGTTATTTTAAGACCATTTTATGCCACTGATATAATAATGATGATATAATAGAATAATAATGGTAAGTACACCCTTTCAATGAGCAACTTTTACTTCTTAAGAATATTCAGACATTGGAGTCGGAATCCTAAATAAATAAAACATATAAACTAAAACCACAATAAATAAAATGGACTCTCGGGCTCTTAAATAAATATTAAACTATTTGGAACATTCATTCGTTAACAGGCAATATCCTGCCAGTCTGTTGCTCAGTGGGTCGGACCTTTGTTAACAGAAAGTAACACCATATTAGCTATACGGTAGATTTAACAACAACTCTATCATTCAGCATAAACCCAAAATGTCCCCCCACCGGCGCTGTGGACGATAAGTCAAAACGTAGAAATGATTGAGGTCATGTCCATATATTGCATAATAAGTCAATATAGTAATTATTGTGACAGCCCTCAGTAATATTCCTTGGAAACATCCGGATGACATCTCCATAACCCTGCTGTGTGCGTGATAGTTTTGACTTAGTTCATACTGTAACTCAGTGGGTCCCAAACCTTTCCCCCCCTTTTGTAGATACAACATTTTTCAAGCCCCCCCCCCCCAGCAGGCATGTTCAGAACCATCATTAATATTTAGCCGTGACTCAACATGTCTGTGATATTGTGTTTGAGAACATGTTCTACAGAATCTGCGTCACTGTTAACCGGCCTAATAAGTACCCACGTAAGCACCTGAGCAGCTACTGGCCATGCACCACCTCTCCCCCCCCTCACCCCCCCACCCCCCCCACCCCCCAAACCACCGGGGCTGCTAATTGGATGTGGCAGGGAATTGCTGCGCACTTGCCTCGCGGCGACTTGTACCCTATAACCATACACAAATCGATCTGACATGTGGTATTAGATTAAATTACCAAGCAGCGCAGTGACAGGGAAAAGGATTTGCTGCTCAACCCCCCCCCCCCCCCCCCCCCACCTCTCTGTCTCACCCCCCCCCCCCCTCCCAGACCCGCTGGAGAGCAGAGGGATGTTCAGCCAAGCAACAGGAGATGCTGCTCCATACGAGCTATCCGTCAAGCTGGGTTTTAAGACCGGCCTGCAGCCAGCCACCTCTCCCTGTTTCAGTACACACACAACCATGGAGGCTATATATATATATATATATATATATATATATATAATATATATTGTTGTGATAGACTGAAATGATAGACAACAGTAGTTTATTACATTCAATTTAATTTATTTTTATATAGCGTCAAATCATAACAGAAGTAATCTCGAGATGCTTTTCATATATAGCAGGTCTAGAACGTTCTCTATAATCTAGAGACCAAACAAGAGATCCCCATGAGTATGCACCAGGTCAGGGTTCAGCGACCTTTACTATCAAAAGAGCCATTTTAGGCACAAAAAAAACAATCTGTCTGGAGCCACAAAACATTTGATCATTGTGATGAAGGTAACACAGTTTATAGTCTAAGTATATAGTATATAAGTCTAATGCAGTGAGGGCCAAAGTGCAAATGTACTACAGAGTATTAGGGTCACATTGAGGGAAAAAACATCTGAGATTTACAGAATAAAGTCATAATATTACGAGAAAAAAAGTCATAATATTACGAGAATAAAGTCATAACTTTACGAGAAAAAAAGTCGTAATATTACGAAAATAACGTCATAACTTTACGAGAAAAAAAGTCGTAATATTACGAGAATAACGTCATAACTTTATGAGAAAAAAAGTCAGAATGTTACGAGAATAAAGTCATAACTTTACAAGAAAAAAAGTCGGAATGTTACGAGAATAAAGTCATAACTTTACAAGAAAAAAGTCGTAATATTACGAGAATAAAGTCATAACTTTACGAGAAAAAAAGTCGGAATGTTACGAGAATAAAGTCATAACTTTACAAGAAAAAAAGTCGAAATATTACGAGAATAAAGTCATAACTTTACGAGAAAAAAAGTCGGAATGTTACGAGAATAAAGTCAGAACTTTATGAGAAAAAAAGAAAATAACACGTAAAATTACTACTACTATACTAATAAATATTTATATATACTAATATTATGAGTTGATTCTCATAATATTATGACTTTATTCTCTAAATCTCAGATTTTTTTTTTTTTCCTAAATGTGGCCCTAATCCTCCGTCGTACCATACACCTAAAAATGAAAAATGAAAATGTAAACAAAAAACAGTTATTCATTTACATGTTTAAAAATCCACAGGGAGCCACTGTAGAGGAGCTAAAGAGCTGCAGGTTGCTGAACACCTGGTCTAGGTGATCAGTGGCAAGAAAAAACTCCCCTTTAATGGTTAGAAACCTTGAGCAGAACCAGGCTCTGGATGGGCGGCCATCTGCCTCGACCAGTTGGGTTGAGAGGGAGAGAGAGAATTACAGTTTATGGAAAGATGACCCCCCCCCCTGCAAGCTAGATTACCTTCACTAGTCATTTGTAATTGTTGTCAGGTCAGAGCTGGTTTTGATCGGGGGATGCAGCAGACGAGCTGAGGCTCAAAATGGAGTTCATGTGAGAACATAGTAAACGGTTTTTAGCTGCTTTTTATCAGATATGTAAACTGACTGTAGCCGTGTCTGATGCATTCACCGTGCCTCGTAGAATACACACTCAGTAGTTTCCTATATAGTGAGCAGTAAACTGAGTGTGACAGCGTGAATCATCACTGATAGTCATAGCTCAGTGTGTTGCATCAGTCAAACGAGACGCACTGCATTGGGATTGTTTGCAAAATGTTCATTTCGTTGTGGACATTATTATATAGTGTGCTTTTATACGTTGAATTTGCTTACTCAAATAGAATATCATGTATGTTCCCCTAAGTGAACCTTTTATAAAGTACCATCATTCGGTTAAAATTTTGCATTTTTCCAGTTATTTGATTTATGACCAATTACCTGCTAAACTAACGACATTCCCATCAGCCTCAGCTGTGTGTTAGCATGCTAACATGCTAAACTAAGATTGTAGACTTCTACAGTCGATGGTCTAGATCTAGACAACATACATCATTAAAGACAAATTCTAATTATTAAGATAACAGGCCTGCTTCATTCTATAATGTCTTATTGTCAACAAATCCCATGGAAAGATAATTTTAATAACAGCCCACAAATATATAGCTTCATTATAATAAAGGCTCAGTAATTCCCTAAAACAGCAGGTCACTGTAGTTTTTAGTTTTTAACGATATTCAAACAGGAAGAAATATTTGTTTGGGACTATTTTCAGAGGCGGATTAATCCACATGTGGTGCTCTAGTGAGTATTAGTGGGACTGAGTCAGAATAAACTACAGTGTGTGTGTTCATGGTGATGAAGGAACATATCACCCAGGGACACAGTGAGGCTCATTGATGTGTGTTTGTTAATGGTTTGTGGAGAACAATGGAGCTCTATGGTACAGAGGAAGAAGAGGCTTCGATAGGCTCTGCACATGAGATCTGTTGGTAGTACGATATCGCCAGACTTATCCTTTAAGACTCACGATTTCTAGATGCCGTCTTTCCTACTTGTTTCAATTTATTCAAACACACCAGCTCAACATCTGGAATTTATATCAGTCCACATTTACAAGGATAAAGTTCCATTACCTCAACCTCGTCAAAGTTTAACAAAAAACTATAATAGATGTTTTTTTTCGCAGTGATTCAAAGATCAAAGGAAGACTTGTTTCAGTCCTGGAGGTAAAAGAGAGAACTTTAAAGCGGTGATCGCTGCCATTTGAACATATTAACCTTTCATTTGTTCTCCGTGTAGATAAAAGGAGAGACTGGATTTGCTGGAATAGATCGTGAATTGCTCCATTTACATCTCGGGTTGCTGCGTTCTTTGTTTGTCTCTTTTTCTGCTCAGAGACAAAAGAAAGCGAGAGCTGCTTGTTGTCTTAGTCGATGTTAACAAGGTTAGTCCGGCCGCTGCTGCTCAGCCCTGAGAGAAACACTCCTCTACACAACGATCTGGAGACGCTCCACACAGATATACGTTCGTGTTACTGAAGTGTGTTTCTCCACCAAACAACAGCAGCACTGTAAACTGGTTAAAGGGGAAACTAAATTTAACAGAAATGTGTGTGAGAATACACTTCTGCTTCTTAACAAATTTATTTTGTAATAAATCTTTTAATTTAGATATGTAAAGAAGACGTCATGTCCTGTTCTCCTGGACGTCGGCCTGTGTTGCTCTGCATGATGGCCACAGTTTCCACCATTATATATTTTTAAGCAGTTTCCGAAACAAACTTTGTTGTCTCGTGTGGATTTGGAATGATGGCCAAAAGAATGAATATATAACCCAGGTTGTTGTTAAAAAAACAATCTAGTCAGTAAACCTCCAGCTTTATATCTCTGAAGCACGGAGAGCAGCAGTCTTATCACCGGGGCTTTGTGTGCACGGACATAAAATTAGGTGCATATGAGTGTTTGTGACTGTGCATATATTGGTGGTGTAAGTGTGTGTAAAAGGGAGATTGCCACTATTTGCACTTCAGAAGAATGGACTCGTACGCTCACCTTTTGTAAATCTATTGTAGGCAGGACAGCGGCGCTGCAGATAGCGGTGCAGCTGTATACACACGGCTACAGTGCTGCTCCGGTTACAGTCGCTGTGTTCAGCTCACAGCTACACCTACCTTTCAGCACTTCTTACTCCTAACGGGCAAAATATCACTTTCCTGAAAGAATGAATCTTCGAGTAGCCAAACAGAAGCTGACCCACTCAGCACTGGCATCAGGATCTGAAGTCACCACCTGCCGTGTGCCAAATGCCACTGAAACATGTGCTGGATGAATACGAAGGACAATCAGCTGCTCTGGTTGGTACAGCGTGGGACATTGATGTTTGTTTCTAAAACATAATTTTATTTAGTTTAGTTAAATCAATCTATTCATACTTTATGTCCCTCCACGCTCCAAAGTGGACCATTCTTAGATCCACATGGCCACTATCATTAGAACTATTTCCATTATTTTGTGATTAAATCATTTTTAGAATTAATGAAATAATGAATAACAGCAAATTCACACAATTCACCAGAGTCCAAATTGAAGGTTGCTTTTTATGTTTGACTAACATCCAAACAAAAAACCTAGAAGTAGGGTAAACATCCCAAAATATAAACAACAGTAGGCATAAAGCAAAGGTTGACTCATGTGAGTTTGGGATGTTACGATTGGGTAGCGCCTTTCTACACCGTAGCGACAACGTAAACAAATGTTACGTAGATTATGGCACACGTGTACTTGGGTACGGAACAACTGAAAACGCCCTGAATGAATCTGAAGAATGTTTTCGTGTCTGAAAAGACCCCAAATGAATACTGTAGGTGGACTAGTGGATTACTATCAGCAGATTATTTAAACAGCGTTTGTAGAGGAAGGATTCTGTCCCAAACTGTTTGATCACTATCAGCTGTTTGATCTCTGTATTATTGTTCTACCGCTTATATTAAAATGAGAACAGAAGCAGCAGTTAAACCACTGTTCATTTAACTTGAATAGAAGTTGATTTATTATATTTTTTGTTAAATATTTCACTGCCTTGTATCTTGAAACCTGAATCAGCAGGTCCTGAAGTTGCACTTTTTATTATTTTCTAATGAAAGCTGTATGTATTTACCATTAATCGTTGTTTACTTGTTTATATCCATAATTAATTTATCCCTGATTCCCTTACAAGGAAATCTTTGAGGAATCCTGACCTGCTCTGTCCAGTATCAGATATTTATTTTCACACTGATTGAATTTTGGCAAAAAAAAGTTACTTGAATCGTATCGTAACCATGGAAATCATATCGTGGTAAAAACCTATCGTTACACCTCTACTAGTAATAGGCTACCATGAGAATGGATCATGACCATCCCTCAGCCTTCAGCGAACCCCCCCCCACCCTCACCCCCTCACCCCCTCACCCCCCCACCCCCTGTGCCAGCTTGTATAGATTATCTGCTTATTCATGGCCAGCTCTAACTCAATCACTGCCTTCCACCAGAACCATAACAAATGACAGCAGGGGAAATTACAGTCATTCATCTCCGTCTACGCACGTCATGTCGGCCCTCCTTTTCTGTCTTTTAAACCAGGACACCTGCATTCATCCTCCTTCTCCACCTCATTTAGCTCTTTCTCTGTACCAGGAAAGATATGTACATACATATATGTCTCAGTTGAACCTGCACGGGTTTCATCAGCATACAGGAGGCTCGAATGTCTTGCTCCTGTAAAAGCGCTGTCATTTGATAGACGACCTGTCAGGCTTAAAACAGGTCACATCCGCACCACAACAGGTGTGTTGTGGGATACATGTGACTTGGACTGTGTGCAGTGGCTTGTTATTAAGGCAGCCAGCCGGGGGTGGGTGGGGGGGGTTTAATTGCAGCTCTCGCTCTTCTTCCACAGAATTGCCACTTTCAGTTTGAGTCTCTCATCAAAGTGCTCGAAGGCAGATGTCAGTGTTGCACTTGAAGCATTCGTCAACTTACAGTTTATTCTCATTCTTATTATTTTGCATCTAGACTAAACAGCAGAACGTTGCTTTGCTCCCGTGCTGGTTTCTCTAAACTCTAAATCTACTGTAGATAATACACCGACCCCAGCCCAAAGAATCACCAAAGGCCTCACCACATACGACCAATAGTGTTCCAATGGAAGGTCTGCAATGTCCCACCGTCCCTCCCCCACCTCCTCCTTCTCACCTCTCCAGTGTCACCAAGACCTCAGATAAGGTTGACATCAGCCTCCTCAGAAACCAGTCTTTTGGAAGGCTGTTACAGCTACTAATGCCACTGTTGTTCCAACCATGACTACCACAATCAGCGCTCCTGAAAGATCTCCAGAAAAAGTTCCTCTCACTGGAGCCACTGAGGACAAGACCGGCTCTGAGAAGACGTGTGTCAAACAGGCTGAGGCGAAGCTCTTATTATTTTGCACTTGGACTAAACAGATTTGCAGTAGGCCTACCTGTTGTTAGTTGATGGCGTTAGACCTTTAACATGAAGAAAGGCAAAGTAAATCTGTGCTGGCTAAGCTATTACTTTCTTCTGGCTAAAGTAAAGCTCTTCCTCAATCGGCACGATCTTGAGAAGCCAATTCACGGCTTTATTAGCTTGAGACTTGATTATTGTAATGCGCTGTATGTTGGTCTCAACCAGTCTTCCCTCGCGCGCCTCCAACTTGTGCAAAATGCTGCTGCTCGCTTTCAGACGTGAACACATCACCCCCCCCCCGTACTTTACTCACTCCGTTGGCTTCCAGTTGGCTTTAGAATCCATTTTAAGCCCTTGATGTTAGTTTTTAAAGACATTAACGGCCTCACCCCAACTTATTTGTCCCAGATTTTAACTCTCCGCGAGCATACCGGGGCTTTGCGGTCACCTGGTCAACTTTTTGTAGAAGTCCCGAGGTCGAGGTATAAGCTGTGGGGTGATCGTGCTTTTGCTGAAGCAGCACTGACCTAGTACTTTTTAAATCTAAGACTTTTTTATTTAGATTGGCTTTTAATACCTAGTAGCACTGTGACATTTTCCCTCTGCTTTTTATGTTATCTATCTATGTTTATCTATTTATACTGGGGATAGTTTGGGTATTTTCTCAGTGGGATTGAATGAGGTTCTTCTCCATAGTCAGCGTATTACCTACAGTAGATGGAGTTTAGAGAAACAGACGGGAGTACCAGGACGGGAGCAAAGCAATGTACTGCTGTGACTATGGAGAAGTACCTCGCACAACCCCACTACTGAGAAAAACACCCAAACTATCCCTTTAAATATGAACCTTGAAACAGATCTGTATAATCCCAATTTTTTTTTTTTTTTTTAAAGTTGCACAACCCTTCTCCAGTACACCATGCTTTATTCACCAAACGTTTATGACCATATTATAGATTACCATAGACAGACACTGAGTTTACAAAACATTACCATTATCTCTTTAGAATACTTTTTACAAAATGCAGTATTTACACCTAGAACTGTACAAAATAAATATAAATGACCATACATACCAATACCAATCATACAGTATTACAACCACCTATACAAAATCCTCTTTACCAAATACAGTCTTTCAAAACACAGTATGTTCAAATCTCTTCCATCTCTTAATAAACAAGGAATTATTCATAAATGTCAAGAGATCAAAGTTAGAAACATTAGGTTAAAAGAATTTGATGCTTTGTACTGAAAAGGGGAGATTTATACTCGTACTATTGATCATAAATGATTCATGTCCTTTCACACTACAATCCTGTCACTGCATCAAGTAGATAAGTTATAAACATATGACCTCTAAATCAATGCTGGTCTCCATCCTAAGTTTTCTCTTTGTTACATGTTTGCATCAGACGGAGGTTATCAAGGGGCCGTGCGGCAGCGTGGGGATGACGTTCAGGCACGTTCCTGCCAGCGAGGGGGATGCAGTGCACGTCAGCATCGAGACAGTCACACCGAACTCTCCTGCTGCCTTGGCAGACCTGCAGAGGGGTGATCGTCTAATCGCCATCGGAGGTTTGAGATGTTTGTTCATTGTTTTAATCAGCAGAATTTATTTTTAAACTGTCAGTCCTTTGCACTACTGATAGAATCCTCCTCTCTTTACTCTTGACAGGTGTCAAAGTGACATCCTCCGTTCAAGTGCCCAAACTGCTGAAGCAGGCCGGAGACCGGGTGGTGGTACTTTACGAGAGACCGGTTCGTCACCAGACTCCCTCTTGTGGAAGCCTCGGAACTCTTCAGGAAGGGTTTGGGCAGCTGGAGGAAACCGGTTTTATTTCTCAGCCAGGCGGCTATGAGGAAGACCCGGCCCCCATCACCACCCTCTCTGACATATCCGACAGCAAAGACATGGACTCTGAGTTTGAAGAGTTGATTGTGGACTCCAAATCCGGCCAGACTGGTGGCCCTAACAGTACCACAAGTACCAGTGATACTAAGGAGGATTCCTTACTTACAGTAAACCAAAGCCCCAAAAGGACTGTGGCCAACTTGGCCTCTAAGCCCCTTGGTACCATATCACCGATCCTTAACCGCAAGTTAAACCTGGTGGGTCTCCAGTCACCACTAAAGCCCCAGCCCAAAGAATCACCAAAGCCCTCACCACATAAGACCAATAGTGATCCAGTGGAGGGTCTGCAACGCCCCACCGTCCCTCCCCCACCTCCTCCTTCTCGCCCTCCAGTGCCACCAAGACCTCAGATAAGGTTGACATCAGCCTCCTCAGAAACCAGTCTTCTGGAAGGCATTGATTCTGTTTCAGCTACTAATGCCCCTGTTGTTCCCACCATGACTACCACAATCAGCGCTTCTGAAAGATCTCCAGAAAAAGTTCCTCTCACTGGAGGCAACGAGGACAAGGCCGGCTCTGAGAAGACGCTTGTCAAACAGGCTGAGACGAAGCAGTCTACTAGGCCAGCAGAGCTCAGTGATGAGCTGCCAGTCCCTTCCACCGTGACCAGCAGCGGCAAAGCAGATCAAGCAAAGGACAAAGCTTCAGAGAGCTCCTGCGGCACACGGGACAGTCTAGAGGGCCACTCCCTCTGGGAATCCCCAGAAACCATGATTCGTAACCAGACGGCACGCTGGCCCAAGGCCGCTGTCGTGCTCGAGGTGGAGGGCAACCATAAGTACCTTAATGTGGCCCTGTGGTGCAAAGATCCCTTTAAGCTGGGCAGTTTGTTGTGCCTGGGTCATGTCAGCATCCAGCTGGAGCATATAGCCCTGGAATGCATGGCCACGTCTTCAGCAGAATACCAGAGCACCTTTAGGTTGGGGCCTCCAGAGCCCAGAGCTAACGTCAGTCGCACTGCGCTACGCAGCCTCAGCACCCACAAGGGCTTCAATGAGAAGCTGTGTTACGGAGATGTTACTCTGAACTTCTGTTACTTAGCTGAGGGTGAGTTAGAGTACGCAGGAGGGCTGGCAGAAAGGGAGCGAGAGGGGAGTCTCCATGAGGAGGATCTAAGGGAGAGGGAGCACATCCCCGCTGCACAGCGCGATGAATTGGCCTACGGCGCCATGCAGTTGGTGGAGGTTCGTCACAACTTCCAGGACACCCAGTTCCAGAACCCGACGTGGTGTGAATACTGCAAGAAGAAAGTTTGGACCAAGGCAGCCTCTCAGTGTATGATCTGCGCCTATGTTTGCCACAAGAAGTGCCAGGACAAGTGCCTCACTGAAAACCCCTTCTGTGTGGCAGCAACTGAACGTCGCGGAGCTGACCCTGAAGCCAAATCCACCATTAACCGGGCCACCACTGGTTTAACGCGCCACATCATCAACACCAGCTCCCGCCTGCTCAACCTCCGCCAGGTGCCCAAGACTCGGCTGGTTGAGCAGGTGGCCGACGTGGTGCCTGGAGCAGTGGAGCCCTCACCCAAGCATACCCCAAACACTTCAGACAATGAGAGCAGTGATACAGAGACCTACACCAGCGGCGCAAGCCCGTCCAAGCAGCCTGTCGGCAGCGGTGGCAGCAGTAAACTTGTACGCAAGGAAGGTGGGTTGGATGACAGCGTGTTCATTGCTGTGAAGGAGATAGGCCGCGACCTGTACCGGGGGCTGCCCACAGACGAGCGCTCCCAGAAGTTGGAGTTGATGCTGGACAAGCTGCAGCAGGAAATTGACCAGGAGCTGGAGCACAATAACGCCCTTCTGCTGGAGGAGAAGGAGGCCACAGATGGCCGGCGCAAGGCCTTAATTAGTACTGCCTTGGCCAAGTCTGGGGAGAGACTCCAGGCCCTCACTCTGCTAATGATTCACTACCGGGCGGGCATTGAGGACCTGGAGTCGGTGGAGAGCACCTCTCCCTCAGAGCAGCAAGGCTTTAAAGGCAAAGGAGAAGGCCTGGAGGAAGAGGCCCTCATGGGGGCGGAGGTCTATGACAGTGACATATGCAGCCCGGTGGAGGTGCAACTGCTGGATGACATTACGGAGGAGCAGATCTGCGTGGAGGCGCTCCACTAAATAAGACTAGAAAGGAGAAAGAAGAGGAACCTGTGCTTTGGGCTCGTGCCTCACAACACAATTATGTCCAGTATGTTTTTTTGACATCGGGGAATTTCAGGAGTCCATTTTGAATATCGGGTATGTTTGGGTCCAGTGTTTGATTCATTTTTACGTGAAAAATAAAGGACGGGTAAAGGAATTTCCTCCCTAAGGATTCATGTTATCGATGTTTTGATTTGCACAATATGATGCCGTTTCCATGCTCTTGGTTTTTAAAGGGAAGCTTGAGAGCTACACTATTATCTGCCCTCAGTAGTGCTGCATGTGTGTCCTCCAGTTTTTTTTTTCTGTGGCTTCAAAATGTCATTGTGAGCAATTCATTCAGTTTGCTTTCTTGTCTGTAACTGCTTCGACATGAGGATTTAAGATAATGTACACGCGTCTGAATCATCTTAACTTTGGGGAAGGAAAATAATTTTTCAATATATTTGTTTGCTGTGAGTAACAAGCCCATATGAAGGTGAAATATTTGAGTCAATAACAGTGTGAAGACAACCAGGGAAAGGCAGGTTTAGACGTCCACCTCGGTTGAACATGTAATTTTTGTCTAAGGACCCTGCAGGCGGTCAAGCATATCTTTTATTTTTGAGCATTTTTTTATTTACTGTGATATATTTGGATTTTAAAAGTGACTCTCCCTGCTCACAAAAAGCTCTTTGGGATTTCAGCAGCCGCATAACTATTAGTGGAATCGTATATATATAGTTTGCTTTCTTTTGGTGTATTTGTTTGTGTTGGTTTGGCCAAACCTGTTTTACCTTAGTTTTCCCTGGGAGGATGTAAGGAGGTAACTGTCTTGTGTTATAATTAATATTTCTTAACCAGTTATTATTATTTGTTTTGCTTTACTAAGTCACGTTTTGTTCAGAACACTCCATCAATATCTAAAACTCAACTATGGCACATTGATAACTGATCAAAAAGAAATACATAATGGGCACATATAATTGAGTTTTTTTGATTAATCTCTGAATGAATGTTACCCTGGATCTCTCACGGTGTGAACATTTTCCCATTTATGTAATTGGTTTAGTTTTTGTGCATGTGCATTCATGCGTGTGCATGTTTGTATGAAGATGATTTCCATGCTTTAAGAAGTAATGATGTGATTTAGTGCAGATCATTTGCCTTTATGAGTTGTTTTCATGCCCAAAATGAATGTATGATCAGCCCCTTTCTGTGTGTTGTGTATATACAGCTGTTTGTCTTTCACCGTTTCCTTGCTAAACATCAAGCATTAATGTAGCCTGTTAACAGTGATTCTATCATAACCAGCTACAGCTCTAAAAATGCTGTGCTGTTCATCTATCTCCATCTTTCACACCCTCAGAGAGCCACTGGAAAGAATTGCTTGTGAGGAAGGAATATATAAGTCTGACATATCTTACGGAAAATCTACCCTTAAAACACGACATTTCTCTAAATCTATTTGGTGGTGATGTTCTTTTTCTTTGTTTATTCTTATGGTTATTTTGCCAGTCAGTGTCACATCACATATTTCCAGCACAAATATAACAGTTTGTTAGTGGGTAGTCAGTGAGATTGAGTTTTGATGGTCAGAATTGTTACTTTCAACAAGCAGACAGGGAGAACTCCATTAAAGGAGATGTACAAGTATAGGCGTTAAAAAATGTCATGATGAAACGTGACCCAAGAGGTCCAGTTGGAGTAATAGATTGAAGAGTTTGTAGGAATGCTACCAGGGTCTGAAATTAGCATCCGCCGACCGCCAAATGCGGGTAAATTGTTGGCAGTAGCGGGTGAAATCATCAGGACATCCGCCACTTTGGCAGACAGGGAAAACGCTAGTGATGGAATAGAGAACCGTAGTTGTCCGCTTTCTTGGCATCTCATGCCTCCGTGACTATTGATTCCTCTTATTGATGCTTTCCAACAGTTACACTGCACAATGATTCAGACGCACGCTGTATCATGTTTCAGTTTGTTTTGGACCGGAGACACGGAGGAGAGAAAAAAGGGCTCAACAGCATGACGCTACTAAACCTGAGGGGGTGCACCCTATTTTTCCCTGATAATGCGACACTGTGAACAACAAACCTGTGTTTAAATCAGCAGGAGGAGAGTTAGTAACGTTAGCTGTTAGCAGCCGTTAGCAGCTCAGTCCTGACAGGATAAATACCAGAGATACGAACGTTAACGGAGGTGCCATTGAGTTACTATTATGAGGCGTTCAAAGTCTGCTCAGGAAAAAAGACTACTGGGCGAAGGTAAATTACAACGTTATCACGATGCGTTCAAATGTAATCTCGTAAAATTAAGTTTTTGGCAAGAAACTTGAATAAATCCAGTTTGAAGGAGATGTTTTCACATCAATATAAAATAGATAATGGAGAGAGAATTATGACCGGTTTAACTTCATAACAACTTACCAAGATTTTTTCTAATCATAGCAAATATTTAAATAATCATAATCATTTAAACTGTGTGTTTTTATGTAAACAACCACTATAGATGACAATAACGAAGTACGGTACAGTACAGTGTACAGTACCCTCCCTCCCCCCAAAAATAGGGCTCCCCCAGAAGCTACGGTGTAATTCGAACACTGTAATTTACCATGTATATAATGTTTTTTATGATATATATATTGAACATTGAATGACATCAGATCTAAAATGTTATTCCTTCATTTAGCGCAGAGATTTCAAAAGTGGCAGATAAAAAAAATACTTGTCTGCCACAGGGGGAGGCAGTGAAAAAAGTTGATTTCAGACCCTGGTTGTGACGATCACGAGGTATAAAGTAGAAATATGTTGTTCATGTTACAGAGTAAACTATTTAGAATTTGTGCTTGCAAATATTTGATTGACCAGCAGCAACCTCGCTAGATGATGCTGCATTGTATTGAGGCAAAAGTTGCTGGACGACCCAGCGCTGTCACCCCGTGCTGAGTAGCCTCATTCCCATTAATATAACTTCTCTGTTGGTTGTTGAACATCATTTTGGGAAAAATGTAGGGTTATAAGGCCTCAGTATGCTTCAAACAAAGTCCTAAGAGCATCTGAAACCCTCTGTCTGACAATGGGATAACATTTTTTGTAACTTTTCTAGACAATCCGAAAGCCCCACTTCACGCCGTTAAACAATGTTTTTGTTTTTTAACTAGCTAGTTGCAGCAGTCACAGCACTTGCAGATCAAGGGGCTATGTGGTGTTGAACGTGATGAACTGACCTACTTCACTTCAAAATCAGTCTCATATATACAGTATATATATACTGTATATATTTATTTTTTACCAGTAGGGAACCACTGCAGCAGGGCTAGGATTACGTGTTTCTCGAGACATCTTTAGCTATTCTACCATAAAGTACAACAAAACAAGCTGATGGATTCAGCTTGTATAAAAATGAAAAGACTTCACCCAACATGCACCACTGGAACACCAGTTGAGTGCGTTATCAGAGGGTAGATTTTTCCTTAAATGTACCGTAACTCCAAAAGGAATTAATGCAAACACACATTCCCTGTTCTTTTCTCAGAGATACATGTTGCTCATGTACTGTAGATATTATTGGCTTGCTGGCTGCTATGCTTGTCAATCTCTCTCTCAGTCTCTGTACATCCAGATTTTTTTGTGCAATATTTTTGTAGGAAATTGAAGCTGATGATCAGGAATGAATCCCGTGTTCTGTGATTTCTCTTCTTTTTCTTTTAAACACATGTAGTCTGTGTGCCCACCTGTCTGGTAGTGTTGACCTGAGAGGGCCGGCCTGAGAAGCACTGCTTTTACTGCTGCTGCTGCTGCTGCTGTTACAATGCCCCCCCCCCCCCCCCCCCCCCCACCACCACCACCCTGCTCTAACCTTTGAAACTGCACTTACCAACACGGCTTTCAGCAGGTCGAGATGGTATCTGTTTGTCTTTGTGTATGTGAGGGGTGTTGTACACAGTTTTCAAAAGGCTCATGTGATGAAGCTTTATTGTACATAACCTAAATAAACAAGCTCAAATGAAGATTCCCAACATTCTGCTTCGTCTTTTAATCAGCTCACACAGAAGAACTTTAAAGGCACAATCTGTGATCCAAATGTAAACGAGTCACCCCCACCGGCAACAACCAAAAGACTTAGTACCTTCTATTACATCCAAACTGAATGACAGATCTTTCAACAGTAGACAACCGCTGAATCTAAGTTAAAGGTTTATTTACATAAAACATGTTCTTCAACACACGAGGAGGGAAAACCAATACTTTCAATTCAAAGTAGCTGATGGCTATTTGTGCACCTTAAGTCAAATTCTTTAATTTAGTACAGTAACTTCCATGTACACTAACTTAATGCTTTGTATACTAACACTGCCGTCCATTTCTCTGATAACTCCAATGTTGGACTCGAAGGATATGTACCATTCATAGTACTATAGGGTCCGCATCGGCCTGGCGTTCCACGCTTGTGCCTTTCCCCGATCCACACGCCATTTGACTATTTTCATTCCTTCATAGATGAATTATATAAATGTGTGTAACGGCGGATCTCCTCGCACAACCTCTATTCAAAGCAAGCATCCATTTTTGTTATCTTCTTGCCACCAACTGGACCGGAGTGTGCAACAGCTGGAGCATGCCCAGTTGTTGCACACTTGCTTTGCATACAATTTTTGGGCTGCACGCGGACATGAGCGGATGACGATATTTATGTCACGCGGACCAAAGAGGACCCCCGCAAAACACGTAGATGCGGAAGGTATGAATTAGTCTTTAGAGGGGTGAGCTGCACCCCCCACGTATGGATGTATTAAGAGAACTGGATACAGCGTCGGAGTTGCTCAGTGGTGCATGCATCCAAAATGGCTCGACTGCTGAGTGATAAAGTACCCGGATCATCCGGTGATCTTCTGCATCCATTGGGCCCATAGAGCAGGAGCAGTAGTGTTTCCTTTAACTCCTCCTCCCAGCCCTCGCTCCAGCCTCGGTCTGGGTCTCATTCACATGAACGGAGGAAGGGAAATAACTCTGGATTCAGCTATTAGTTCATTTTACAACTTTTAGGACCTAATGATTTAAATAGGTCCTACTCAAATGTTCGTACTGGGAAGTTGATTCACCTCAAAAAAAAATTATCCATTGAGTTACAGACGTCTCTTTCCCAATGTAAGTCTATGGGGAAAAGTCTTTTTGGGCCCAAATGCATCACGTGATAGAAACGGAAGTTGTAGTACCGCCATTTGGCCAGCATAAAAATTTTGCTTCAAAGCCCTGTGCTCTTCCTGGGGGCTTGCCCCGACCCCGTACACTCCTACAGCTCAAGAAATTTGTGAGGAATGTCTAACGTTTTTCCTTCAGAGGTGTCAATACTTGTCAACCTTGAGACTTTAAAAAAAGGGAGGATTTCAAAACCAAAGCGGTGTGGGGGTCCTACTCCAGACAAATTTGAGTTTCAGAGACTTTGTTTCCTGCATTCTGGTGACTTTAAATGAATGTGAATCTCTGGTATAAACTAATATTCATCTGTTTTTATTTATTTTCGCTCCTGCTTGAGTATTTCATTCTCTTAGTTCTCTCCATTACTCTCCTTCTTTCACTCACTGAAGGTCCTTTCAGACACAACGCGACAACGCCACCACTGCGCTCTGAAACACATTATTTCCAACAACTTGCGCCGTGCCACGACAGCTTTTCGCTGCATCGAGTAAAGCCCGACTTTGGGCTCAGCACGCCGTGGCGAGCGCAGCTTAAACATGAGCTCAAACTGCGCTGTGTCGCGAACATAGACCGCTCTCTTCCACCGGGAAACGACAGTTGGTGTAGCTCTATTGTCGTCCGGGTGGAAACAGTAGGGATTATACACACTGTTCAGTTCCAGAAACAGGCTAAGATAACGAAAAGGGGGGAAAAAAAGTGTGAAAATTTGCCATAAATTGGGTAAAATACAGGAGACTTGTGACCCCGGGAGGAAACCGGGAGAGGGCGAGAATACGGAGGTGTCCCCTCCTAAAAAGAAGAGATCTGGTACGATGACTTTTTTTTTGGTGAAGGTCCCCGTGTTGCTGTAAGAACCAGACTTGTTTGGGTCCTTAGTGAAGAGGGAAAGACGGGAAGGTAGGCTATAGTGTGAACATCTGCAAAGTAATTGTAGCCCAGTGTTGAGATGGACAGGCTGATTACAGTGTGTCTGCTCTCACATTGCCCCATCATGGCAACTCATTCTGCTGTCTTCCACCAACCAGCGCAAGCAATCAACAGCAATGTTTCTGTTACCAAACTGAACTGTTAACATTTCCTCTCCATCTCTCTAATAGATTAATATTAGCAACATTTTATCTCCATCGCTCTAATAGTTTAGTCTATTAGCAACATTTTATCTCCATCTGTCTAATAGATTAGAGTATTAGCAACATTTTCTGTCCATCTCTCTAATAGTTTAGCCTATTAGCAACATTTTCTCTCCATCTCTCTAATAGTTTAGCCTATTAGCCTAAATACTCATTCACACACCGATGGCTCAGCCTTCAAGAGACATTTGGGGTGCTGAATTATTGGGAGATGTGTAGCTTATATAACTCCAGCCTACTCTGAGATGATCTGTGTTTGCCTCCAGTCTTTCCTTTGTCTTGCCTCCAGCTAACACCGTGACGTAGTTTGATTTTGATGAACTCTGACACACAAATTAGCTTCACTGACCAGTTCGCAAACAGTCTTGACGGTGCTGACTAACGAGGGGATGGAGGACAGGAGAGTCCAAAACAGAAGCTATCCTATTAACTGTGATACACCATCTATCTTTATTTATTAAACAGATAGCTCAAATCAAGCAATCTGATTTGGTTCATAGCTGTGATATAATAACCACACACCACGGCTATGACGTCTGATTCATTTGCACTTTCAGTATCACTCCCCACGTCTGAGAAAAAACGGAAAATGGAGCAGGTTACAGATACAAAGTAAGAACTAGATACTGGACCCCAAGATGGTGCCTCGTTGAACACAATGAGCATTGCTTGTTAAAGAAAGTCAAAAGGTTAAAAGTTTTCTGGCTTACTTCCGGTGTTTGCGGCCCACTGAATATGCGCAGTAGTGTTGCCGCTGGCCCTGCCCGTGAGATCCTTTTCGGCACATCGACTTTACATTGTAATCACATCACCGATTTTTAATTTCCTTTTTTCTCTCTCTCTCTTTCTTTCAGGGTGTCCTGTCAACAGTTTTACAGATCTCTATTTTACAGTGGTGGTCTATGGGGAAAATGATTTTTGGGCCGCAGGGGGATTTTTCTTTGCAATAACGCAAGTGACCACTGGGCAAAATTGGAAGCAAGGCTGAGCAGTGGCGCCATGTCCAGTTCTTATTTTACATCCAGGGCTAAAACCCGCTACAAAATGGAAACATTTAAGGTCTCGGCTGCGTGTCAGCTGCGTCTCTTATAGAGATTCGAGGTCTCGCCTATTTTTGATGCTAGCCGCGCGGTTCACAGTAACAACAGACAGTGAAGGTGATCTATTCACTGTATATTAACATTATACCAGCAACATTACTACAGTTTCAATGTCTAGATATCTTTAGAATATGTTACAGAGATGAAAAAAAGTAAGGACTTTTAAATCAACACTTCCTGCTTTCATTTAAAAATAAAAGCCCTCAAGTGTTTTTTTTCCTGTGGACAGAATTCCTTCATTTGTTAACACAAGGCTTTTATTCTGAAATATGTGCAGGACAGTGCTGTGGAACATGCAGTGACTTGCAGAGCTCCATGAATGAATAAAGTACGGGGTCTAAATCAACACTTCCTGCTTTCATTTCAAAACAAAAGCCCTCAAGCGTTTTTTTTCTGTAGACAGAATTCCTTCATTTGCTAACACAAGGCTTTTATTCTGAAATATGCGCAGGACAGTGTTGTAGAACATGCAGTGACTTGCAGAGCTCCATGAATGAATAAAGTACGGGGTTTAAATCAACACTTCCTGCTTTAATTTCAAAATAAAAGCCATCAAGCGTTTTTTTTCTGTGGACGGAATTCCTTCATTTGTTAACACAAGGCTTTTATTCTGAAATATGTGCCGGACAGTGTTGTAGAACATGCAATAACTTGCAAGGCTCCATGAATGAATATAGTACGTTGTTTTAATTGTGGATTATTACTATTATTTACAAATTACCAGACGTTTCTTGACCTTTCTCTGTCTAAAATAAATATAAATATAAACAGCTGGTGTGAACACCCGACGCGTCAATCACGCAGCCGCCACGCGACGGGATAAAGTGGAGCACCATCCTCACCACGCCAAGCAACACTCCTCCACCTAACAAAACAAGGCAGCCTATATACATGCAGTCATCAAAGTCCTCCTACTGACGCTGGACAATTTGTCAGTAGTTGCACAATAAATGGCGACATACTATAATGTAAATAAAGAACCACATAATGAAATCAATATTATGCTAGCCTGTGCAACCGCCGTTCCATAGCAACTGCCACAGTATGTGCAGACAGCCAGCCCTGGAGGGTCTATTTCATTTTGAACATTACTATTTATTAATAAAAAAAAGTATTTAAATTGGAATCTGTCTCTAACTTTCAAATGGCTATGACTGTTTTATAAAAGCAATAGTTCACTTCAGGCCGTGATATGTTGTGTTTATATCGCAGCTAAGGGGCGTAAATGCTTAAATGGCCCTGCTTCACAAAAGACACCTGATTTGCAGACAGCTACAAGACTGCAGTCCCTGCAGTTGAAACGCAACGAGTTCCTCTAAAAGGTTCTTAGTTCCTGGGGGGAAAGTTCCTGTGGTGGAAACGGGGCTTCAGTTATCCAGAGACAACCCCGGGTTGGATGCATGTCTGTTTAGGAAGTGGTATATTTTATACTGTAGGTATGAAATCTGAAATAAATGCACAACTAGCAATGAGAGACCTACAGCAAAGACGGAGTTATTGTGACAGATTGTGTGGAAGCTTTCAGTTTATTTAAATTACAGTCAGATTTTATTAGGTGTGATAATATAATAGTAATAGTGAAATTGTGAAAGCATGAATAAGGTGTGAAACTCCAGATGGTTTGTCACCTTTTGATACTTTTCATAGAAACAGGGCAAAGGGTTAATAACTATTTCTCCTCACAGATGGACATACCTGTAAATTCTCAAAGCCAGTACTCAAATAATGGCCTATAGTCCAAAGTAATACCCTTGAAATACAGGCTAGTCAATAATAAAGGGAGAGCATTCAGGAGGGATTGAATTACCTGTCGCCTAATACAACAACCACATGATAAATCCAGATTATTTTCCACTAGTACAACAACAGCCATCTGTATGACGCTCTCACAGAAATACTGTTTTCAGTTACTAATTAATTCCACTCTTTCCACATCAGTGTTAAGCTATCGTCAATGAAAATTGACACTGTCAACGCATTGTTCACATTAAAAAGCCTAATAATAAAGGGAAGGCTGGAAGACTTTTAATGTGAAAACTCAGCAGGAAGTCTTTCATTCTCTGTAGCTTAATTTCAGTTCAGAAAAGGTCAACGTGGAAGTGACTAGAGTGAATATAAACAGAGAAATGACTCTGAACTGATGGAAATAGTGCTGTCTGTGGATGTACCTGTTGGCTTTATACGATAAATTAAATTTAGAATTTGCATTAACTGGGGAACAGAGGAAATAAAGCGTATCTCAAATATAAGCCTGTTTTAGGCCTGGTTCTCGCTGCCAATGAGGTAAATAAAGGCCACTAATTTGAGAATTTTCAGTATTAATGATTTATTAAACATAAGAAAAGAGTACGGACAACAGCTTTAAATGGGTTTTTTTCTCTGAAGTTGCCATAATGCCATACGTTTCTATAAGTTCTATTCATAGGAGGATATCACGTATTTATATTGTGTTTTAGAATACATTCCTCATCCTTTTCTTAAGCAGCTCAAACGTGTTGACTTCCCCGAGCAGTTCAGCCACAACAGTCGGGCCGATGGGAAGTCCCAAGTATGTACTTTTTTTTTTTAACTGCATCAATGCAAACAAGGACCATAGACAAGGCCAAGAAATCTGCCTGAACTTTAAACAAACAACAGTTTCTTAACATACCACACAATTACCCAATATAATACCAACTTGCACAAGGTCTGGTAATAATACTCTAGACAGCATCATGGACGTACAGTGGATAAAAAGGAGACTTTTAATGGCTGACACATAAATTAAGAAAGATTTGTATCCAAAATAAACCAGCAAAGCGTACTTGTTGCTCAACACTTGACACATCTCTCTACTGAATAAGGCTGTTGGCTAAAAATATATCTCTCATACAATGCGCTCGCAACCACAGATCAAGAACAACTTTGGTTTGCTCCAGTACAACTGCTAAGAGGACACAGAACAGTGAAGACTGAACGCGGGACATTCACATGGAAATATCTTGGCTGTTTTGTTTCATTGCTGTTTTTTTTTTTCTTCTGTGTTCCTTATTTTTTTTGTACAACAAAATAGATCCTCTGAAGGGTTAACCTGCATGGCTGGTGTCCTGTTAATCATAATCGTCATATTCTGGATCCATGTTTTCACCCTGGTAGTACGTCCCCTGTGTGGAGTAGGACCTCGTCTTCATTGAACAGTTGGTGTCCATCAAAATAGCCTGAAAAGACAATTGTAGGAAAGTGTTGTTTCTGCCACATGTGTCAAAGTTCCTTCAGTAAAATACCTTTTTTTTTTTTTTTTTTAAACAGAACCTCACTTTTACTTCAATTCATGTTCTATATTTGAAGAGGTGCTGGGATTTAAGTACAGTTATCCAGACAATGCTATACAAGGTTCATTCAGGGTGGTTTAATGTCAGGTTGAAATCATAATACTGATGGAGGGAAAAGACAGAGAACACGAATACAAACTGAATGTAATGGAGAGGTGATGAATGATAACAGATGCTGCATGAAGATGGACAAAATGGATGCGAGGCAGAGGGATCGAGCGACAGGATGAGGAGCTTCATTCACAAGCATGCAGGATGGAGATTTGCATGCAGCCAATTGATGTCCAGTGATGGTAATTCATAGTTCTTTTCCAGGCGCTAAAGGCTGTAAACATGTCAAAATGCATTCATCCACATCAGACAAATTGGCAACTCCTTCATAAGAGTTATTTGCAGAGTCATGAGATACACATAAACCTCATGGAAGCTGTTTTTTCTTGCATTGCCTTCTGGATTCCACTATCATATAGTCAGGAGTTCCAACAGTACATGCAACCACTCATATTTAATCTTAAATACAGAATAAAGCCTTTAACCTAATGTGTGACAAAAATCCAAGGATCACAGAATTTTAAGGGTTTTTACCTCAGTATTCATAGTTAAAATGGTTATATGTAGCTAATATCTCAACTTGTCTAACTGAAGTTCTTAAATCAGAGGTATAATTTATCATGATTTTCTCGTGTCTAATTTAAGAAAAAGATGCATGAAATAAATGAGGGACGCTCAAAAACAAGCACTGAAAATGGGTTTTGTTAGGCTGGTTATGTTGTTTGCTCAGTGTCAAAAGTGATAAATAAACACCAGTGTGAAATGGCAAACTTACATTTGACTTTGCCTAGATACGACATCTTAACCTGTTAAAGCTGTGTAATGGTGATGATTTTGCCAACGTTAATCATACTATATTTGCAACGGGCAGATATAGTAGAAATAACATTTCTAAAATGTTTGAAATATATAATTATTATATTTTTTCTATGATTGACAAAGGTATAGTTTCTCCCCTCCAATGAATCGCCACCTTAACGTGGTGGATTCAAAGACCCTAATGGAACGGACCCAACGGACTGGTGTGACCTCGCCCGGACAAGGGAAACCGGGGCCCCCGCCTGGAGCCAGACCTGGGAGGGGGGCTCGCCGGCAAGCATCTGGTCGCCGGGCCTTGGTCCATGCGGCCCGGCCGGGCACAGCCCGAAAAAAAAAGTGGAGTCACCACCCTGTCGGCCCACCCCGCGCAGGGATAGGCATTGGGGCCGGGTGCAATGCGAGTCAGGCGGCAGGCAAGATCTAGGCGTGCTGATCCCCGGCATCGCAGACTGGCTCTTGGCACGTGGAACGTCACCTCTCTGGCTGGGTGTAGGAACCGGAGCTGGCGTGGGAGGTGGAGCGGTACCAACTAGATATAGTTGGGCTCACCTCCACACATAGCTCTGGTTCTGGAACCACACTTCTGGAGAGGGGCTGGACTCTCACCTTTTCCGGAGTTGCCCAGGGGGAGAGGCGCCGGGCAGGTGTGGGGATACTCACGAGCCCCCGGCTGAGCATCGCTGTGTTCGAGTTCTTCCCCGGAGAACGAGAGTCGCTGAGAGGAAGTCTCTGACTGTTGTTTGTGCTTATGCACCAAAAAGCAGCTCAGAGTGTGCGGCCTTCTTGGAGTCTCTGACCGACTGGGGACTCTATAGTTCTGCTGGGAGACTTCAATGCTCACGTGGGCAACATTGGAGAAACCTGGAGGGAAGTGATTGGGAGGAACAACCTGCCTGATCTGAACCCGAGTGGTGCTTTGTTGTCGAACTTCTGTGCTAGTCATGGATTGGCCATAACAAACACCATGTTCGAGCATAGGGCCGTTCATACGTGTACTTAGTACCAGAACACTCTAGGCCAACAGATCGACTTTGTGGTTGCATCGTCAGATCTGCGGCTGTATGTCTGGGACACTCGGGTGCAGAGAGGAGCGGAGCTGTCAATTGATCACCACCTGGTGGTGAGGTGGATCCGATGGCGGGGGAGGCTGCCGGACAGACCTGGTAAACCCAAACGTGTAGTGAGGGTTAACTGGGAATGTCTGGCTGAGGCCCCTGTCCGTGAGCTCTTCAACTCCCACCTCCGGAAGAATTTCTCGCACATCCTGGGGGATGCTGGGGACATAGAATCTGAGTGGGCCATGTTCAAAGCCTCCATTGTGGAAGCGGCTGCTAGGAGTTGTGGCCAGTAGATCATCGGTGCCTGTCGTGGTGGCAACCTAAGAACCCACTGGTGGACACCAGCGGTGAGGTCGCTGAGGTAGACAAAAAGCTAGGCTAGGTGAAATGAGCTTCCTCCGTAGGGTGGCTGGGCTCAGCCTTAGAGATAGGGTGAGGAGCTCAGACATCCGGAGGGAGCTCGGAGTAGAGCCGCTGCTCCTTCGTGTCGAAAGGGGCCAGCTGAGGTGGTTCGGGCATCTGATCAGGATGTCTCCTGGACACCTCCCTTTGGAGGTTTTTCGAGCACGGCCAAATGGTAAGAGGCCCCGGGGTAGTCCCAGAATACGCTGGAGAGATTATATATCTCGTCTAGCTCGGGAACACCTCGGGCTCCCCCAGGAAGGGCTGGAAAACGCTGCTGGGGTGAGGGATGTCTGGAATACCCTGCTAAGCCTGCTGCCCCCGCGACCCGGCCCCAGATTAGCAGTAGAAAATGGATGGATTGATGGATGGATGGATGATGGATGATGGATAATGGATGGATGGTATAGTTTCTATTTAAAGGGGACATACCATGTTCATTTTAAGGTTCATACTTTTATTAAGGGTTTCTACTAGAACATGTTTACATGACTTAAAGCTGGGGTCTGCGATCTTGGAAAACTAGCATAATTTGAAAGTCGCATCGCCTCAGGAGCTCCGTCTAAACCCCCCCCTCCCCTCGAAACTCCTTATAAGGCAACGCCCCCCACACACATGCACGAGCACCGCCGCATCGTAACTACTTCACATTTTTCGTAGCTATTTCATCACTAAATTCACTTCTGAAAAATGTTGAGGCGAGAAATCAACGGTGTAGATTTAGAATATTGACAGTTTTACGATGTTAGATGGCGAATCAAACATTTTCTCCACTGTTGTCGGAGTTTAGAAGCTCCACAAACTGCCGGCACAGCTAGCTAGCTCCTGCCGGGATCGCCACCTCTCCACCCGGGCATTCACTCACACAGACCCCGCTATGAGCTGGAGCTCTCTCAAGAGACCGGTCTCGTAGACGAGGGGCTTTATTTCCTTGTTGACGGAGAGGGGGGGGGGGGGGTAGCAGCAGCTCGCTGGAGAGCCGGCCACAGAGCAGCAGAGAGGGGAGGGAAAGAGAGAGATACCTGCTGAGACAACACGACCCTTTTTAACATTACTCTAATATCTGGAGGGAGATCAGTCCACTCGTTAGTTTCTGTAACTGAAAAAGTTTGAGTAATGTAAATTTCGTTCGGCAATATTTTCTATCCGCCGTCTCCCCTCGTTGATAATCCTGTTTGTCTGACTTCACTTTGAGCTGTTAGAATAAATAGTTTAAATCTGCAGTATCTTATAAAGTAAACTAACAGAACATAAACAACTAAATCAAAGTTGTATTTTTCGATAATATGGTAATAGTGGTACGAGTTCGTTCTCGTTGTCCGGTGTTTTAAGAGCTGAGTTTTCTCTTCCACTCTCCAGTGAACGTGCGGCGGACATGCGCTTTGAGTTCACGCTGGTGCACGCTGAGGCTAGAGTATGAGCAGGGAGGCAGGGAGGCATCTGATTGGTTCCTTACAACCGGGACCATTTTTACTGACTGGTAGACGTTTTTACAGGATTACAGCAGCTACAGATGACGGATCTTTTCCGGTCTTTTTTCAGTGCTCATAAGAAACGGATTGCTGTCGGGGTGTAAAGACCATTTCAACCAATATAACAAAAAGTGTATACTGGATAAATCGCAGACCCCATCTTTAATGTTCAAAAAACACATTATTTTTCAACCCGTTCTCACAGTTGGTAGATGCCCCTCTGCATTGGAAACCGATGCACGGAGGCACCCTTTAGCAACAGTATGTGATGAACCAGGCTTTCAACTAACTCCAATGTAAACCCACCCGCAGCGTTATTCGACGGTCAGAGCAAGAAACGTTGTATTAATAGTGTGAGAGTCTGTTCAGGGCGGGATGGGTGGTTAATGAGTCAAACAAACATAAGACTTTGAACCACCCCATGCATTAGTCTCTGATGCCGAGGGGCACTGACTGAGTTGAGGTATTTGACGAGTACGGAGTGAGAATATGTTGTATTTTTCTCATCCTGTCTGTCTGAATATATATCACAGTTTGTGGATAGGCACTCTAGATAGCAAAATGTATGTGCACAACCACTGAAAAAGTGAGTTTTTCATGATATGACCCCTTTAAAGACTGTATTTCCTTTTTTTGAAAAATGTGGGTTCAGGTGGGAAGGGCCTAGAACGGTGTTTCGTTATTTGTTTAGTGAATTTTGTTCAAATTTAAAAACCTTGAAAATAAAATGCTTTTTAAAAGGATGGATTTCCCCAAAATCTGAATAAACATGCTCAAACTTTCATTGCCTGTAAGTAGTCATGGTATAAGCAGGATACTGTAACCCACTCCAGCCGTGTATGCGGTTTTGAAAAAATTATAATAATCTCAATAAATAATATGCTGGTACCTTCTGTACAGGTTTGAAGTTTAAATGAGTATAGAATGGGTGGGATACTTATAGTCTTCCAGCACAGGGATATGCCATTTACCGTAGAGATTATGAGATTTTTCATGCAGCTGTTTTAAGCTTAGCTATTGAACTACATGTCAGAGCAACATCATCCAGACTTAATGGCAATGCAAGAAAAAATTGTGTTGGAAGTTGTACAACTTATCATCTATCCAAAAACTACCAAGCCATCCAAACTAGAAAAATTCTCAAAATTATGTTTGGTGACATTGCCTTCCAGGGCTTCCATATTTCTTTGTGTTTATGTAGGATTTGGTTGACTGTAATGTGACTGACTAAATGTGTTTTGAATCTTACAATTTTCTCTTCTTGTCCCGGTGGATTCCTGAGGAAGATGCAAAGAGGAGCAAAGAAAATATCCACTATTCCAATTATGGTCATCAGCCAGGGGAAGCCAATACTCTCAGCTACGGCTCCTCCGATAGATGGACCTACATCAGACGTGGACAGATCACACACTAGTTTAGTTTGGTTTGTTTGGCTGAGGCCAGCACTCTGCATTGCAACTCTCTACGGACATATTTATAACAACAGGTTAATTTAGGGTAAATACATGGAATAAGTCAAGTCAAGTAAATTTTATTTGTATAGCCCAAGAGCCAAATTCGCCTCAAGGGACTTTACAATCTCTACAGGGTACGACACTCTGTCCCTTACAGTGCAACCCTACAGAGGTAGTAACCTAGTAATATTTTGGTAACTATGAAAATATTGAGATTTAATATCTGCAACAGGTAGTCATGTAATATCAGTAATAACATGGTAATTTTGGGGTAACAATAGGTCACTCAGAGGAGAGGAGGTGGAAGGCTTTGTGTGCCCCCTTGACCCTGAGAGCACAGTGTGACTGTGTTTGTTATTGATGGATTATTACTGTGCTAGTCATGGATTGGACATAACACCGTGTTTGAGCATAGGGCAGTTCATAAGTGTACTTGGTACCAGAAAACCCAAAGATCTTTGGGATCAATGGTCGACTTTGTGGTCACATCATCAGATCTGCGGCCGTATGTCTTGGACACTCGGGTGAAGAGAGGAGCAGATATGTCAACTTATCACCACCTGATGGTGAGTTGGATCAGATGGCCGGGGAAGCTGCCGGACAGACCTGGAAAACCCAAACGTGTAATAAGGCTGAACTGGGAACATCTGGCTGGGGCCCCTGTCCACGAGGTCTTCAACTCCCATCTCCGGAAGCATTTTTCGCACATCCCAGGGGAGGCTGGGGACACTGAATCTGAGTGGGCCATATTCAAAACCTCCATTGTCGAAGCAGCTGCTAGGAGTTGTGGTAGAAAGGTTGTCAAGGTTGTCCTGGTGTCCACCAGGAAAGAGGCCGTCAAACTGAAGAAAGAGGCCTTTCAGGCTTGGTTGGCTCAGAGGTTCTCTGGAAACAGCAGGCAGGTACCGGTTGGCCAGAAGGGCTGCAGCTGCGGTGGTCGCCAAAGCAAAAACCCGGGTGTGGAAGGAGTTCGGAGAGACTATGGAGAAGGACTTTCGGTTGGCCTCAAAGGACGACTCAGAAAGGGAAAGCAGGGCTTGGCTCAATCTGTGTTCAGCAGGGGAGGAGAACTGCGGACCCGGACTGGGGATATCGTCGAGCGGTGGAAAGAGCACTTTGAGGAACTCCTGAACCGAACCAACACATCCTCTGTGGAGGAGGCAGAGTTTGAAGACTCAGGGGAAGACTTATCCATATCCTTTGCAGAGGTCACTGAGGTAGTCACAAAGCTCTTCGGCAGCAAGGCGCCAGGAGTGGATGAGATTCGCCCTGAGATGCTGAAGGCTCTGGGCATTTTTGGGCTGTCTTGGTGGTTCCCATTTTTAAAAAAGGGGACCGGAGGGTGTGTTCCAATTATTGAGGGATCACACTGCTCAGCATCCCCGGGTTTATTCTAGGGTGCTGGAAAGGAGGCTCCGACCGATTATCGAACTTCAGATCCAGGAGGAGCAATGCGGATTCCATCCTGGCCGTGGAACAGTGGACCAGCTCTTTACCATCGCGGGGCTGTTGCGAGGGGCTCAACGGAGTTTGTCCTTCCAGTCTACATGTGTTTAGTCTACATGCATTTACAACTGTGTCCTGTGTCCTGGAAGAGACATCTCATTGTAAAATAAACCTATCTAGGGTAAACTATGACTCTCACTCTTTCTAACAACTAATGAGAGGGAATAATCCTGGTTTTAATAACTCAATTTACTGCAGAAAAATATGAATTAACTTATTCAGTCATACAGTTTATGATGAGAAACACAGTATCTCAGTTTCAACCTTGTGTTAACTGAAAGAAGGAATTTCACATATCAAAATACAGGAACACCCAATACGAAAAATAAAACAGAAAACAAACAGTCTTCAGTCTGTGTTAACCTGATTGCACTCTTTGTTTTAGTTTGTTCTTTAAGCAAGCTTGCATTAAGTTTCGTTGGCGCGTTTAACGTTGGAGCTCATGAAGAAACAGAACAGCAGTAACATCACCTCCTTGTGTAGAGTTTAAACGGCTCCTACCGCGTCAGTATAAATCACTCCCGCTAGACCTGTCCCTCGGTCTGCAGCAACACAGCAGTGATGAAAAACAGGAACGCCATGCTAGCCGGTAGAAGACTTCAGAGCTGGGCAAAACATCCGCAACGACCGCTGAAGCTTTTCCCCTCCACCGTCACCACTCTTGTCCATGCAGGCTAAGTATGAGGCCCTTGCTTCTCCAACGATGATGGCACTTTGGCTAGCCTAGCTAGCTCGCTAGCTCCACAGCAAAAACACACTTCGTCGGCAGTAAACAGTCCCAATTAATTAAAGTGGTAAATGGTAAATGGACTATTATTTATATAGCTCCTTTCTAGTCTTCCGACCACTCACTGATGGCAGAGGCTGCCATGCAAGGTGCCAACATGCCCATCAGGATCTAATCTAAATACTCATTCACACGCCGATGACACAGCCTTTGGGAGCAATTTGGGGTAAAGTATCTTGCTCAAGGACACTTCGACATGTGGACTGGAGGAGCCGGGGATCGAACCACGACCTTCCGATTGGTGAACGACCCGCTCTACCTCTGAGCCACAGCCGCCCAACTCTCACACATCATCAGATGAGTTGACCAGCAAAACAGTTAACAGTCCAATATACTGTATGAAACACAACGAAAACTACCTGGTCTGTCATGACTCTCACACGTGTTCAACTCTCTGCTCTATGCCATTTCTTCTCCCTCTCGTGATTACCCAGAGTTCAACAGGAAATCAAACTCCTCCCAGGTCATTAATTCTCTAAAGTAAACAAGGTACTGAACCAGCCTGCTTGAAACATCTTGAAAATCAACAGTAAATTATTAAATCACTGTCTGAACAGAGTGATAACTATTTAGTTAGTAAAATGATAATGATTATACGCAAAATAACTGAGGTAAATCAGGTTTTTACACTTGTATAGCCAAAGTGAGAGCTGTGTCCATATACTCTATAGTCAAACACGTTTCCAGTGGGTGTTGGCCTCCACCAGGGTTGTCTCTTTTTCGATTTTCGTGGACGGGATCTCAAGGTGCAGCCGGGGGAGGAGGAGATTGTCCGGTTTGGGTACCTCAGAATTCCATCTCTGTTCTTTGCAGATGATGTGGTTCTGTTGGCTTCTTCAGACCGGGACCTTCAGCACGCACTGGGGAGGTTTGCAGCCGAGTGTTCGGTGCGGCGTCTGTAGTTAGGCTGGCGCTTTACCAGACTGTTGTGGTGAAGAGGGAGCTGAGCCGGAAGGCAAAGCTCTTGATTTACCGGTCCATCTACGTTCCAATCCTCACCTATGGTCATGAGCTTTGGGTAGAGACCGAAAGAATGAGATCGCGGATACAAGCAGCTGAAATGAACTTCTTTGGTAAGGTGGCTGGACTCAGCTTTAGAGATAGGGAGAGGAGCTCGGAGTAGAGTCGCTCCTCCGTGTTAAAAGGGTCAGCTTTGATGGTTTGGGCATCTGATCAGGATGCCTCCTGGAGGTTTTCTGGGAACGTCCAACTGGTGAGAGGCCCAGGGGTAGACCCAAAACATGCTGGAGAGATTTTATATCTCTTCTGGCCTGGAAACGCCTCGGGGTCCCCCAGGAAGAGCTGGAAAATGTTGCTGGGGAGAGGGACGTCTGGAATTCCCTGCTAAGTCTGCTGCCCGTAGGTAGGTAGGTACTTTATTAATCCCGAGGGGAAATTTCTGACCCGGTCCCAGATAAGCGGAAGACAATGGATGGATGGATGGAATAATAAGGTTATATCAGGATAAACAAAAATGGCATAATGTAATTTTTAAATCTTTGCATTTAGATAGTAGTACTTAGGGTAATAGGGACGTCATATTTTGTACAATATTGAAAAAAAACAGGGTAATAGTGGGGTAATCAATAGGAAATCACCCTTATTATTAACAGGTAAAAATACTTTTCCCTCATCATTCCAAATATTCTGAGTCAATATTATACTAAATATGGCAATGGATACGGCCTGGGTCTCCAGCAGCTTGGTGTCGGTGTTGGCTCCCAGCGGGGACCGGTGGAGCAGCCGCCGCTGCCGGGCAATGTAGCTCTCCACCTTCCGCCGGAGCTCGGACTGCAGGTTGTAGGCAGCAGCGAAGCCTGATCTGGATTTCTCCGCGGTGGGCTGATCGTTGCCAGAGGCCTGGAATCTGAGTTAAAGCTAACGATGCTAACAGCACGAACAGGGCAAACAACTGCAACAGCGCTGACAGAGCTAACAGTGTTAACCGGGGGGGGGGGGGGGGGGGGGGGGGGTTCCAGAGGGTGGGCGCTATGCTTCCACGACGACTGTAACCGCTGTATGAGAGCAGTGCAGAGCGGTTGGCCATTAGCTAGCCATTGCGGTACCGTCACATGCACTAACATGCACTAAAAGCACAGAGAAGCTCTGATTACAACACACACAGAGGGAGAGACTTCATTCTCTGCTCAGGTAGACATATATCTTTACCTGTCTAATAACTGTTTGGTGCTATATTAATGCTCTGAATATCGAATTTAGCACCTTTAGGAGTTTCTGGTGAAGCTGCATGATTTTGCTGGTATTGGATCCGGTGGCAGACTGTTTCATAACCAGTTAAAAGTTCCTCACAGTACCCATTGATGTCTCGGTTACATTACTTTAACCTAGATGCCAAGTACCACAACCATTAGCAGGGAAACACATATGGTACTTTCTGAATAATTACCATGAATCAGGCATAATAACCAAAGAAACAATAACTGGAATAACATATTATATGTTAGTTTAAATTAAATAGTTTAAATCTCTGTTGCTTTTCAAATTCACTTCAGAGGTATCATGACCTGTAGTTTAATAGTCTATAATATTGCTAAGGTGTTAGTGTGGTTAACGTGGTTCCTACTTACCTAAAGCAAATCCCATGCAGAAAGCCACATCAGCAATGGCGTACACACTTCCATAAACAGACACATGACGCAGGTCCACCAGGTAGCCCATTATAGGCATCATAGAGGAGTCCACCATGCCTGTAACACACCAAAAAACAATAAAGGTCTTACGCGCTCAGCGGGGTACATACATGTTAGCATAGTATTACATTTAGCAGACTTACCAATAGCAAAACCAACACCAAAGTTTGGAAGAATCAGACCATAGATGTTTGTAGCAAATGGAACCTACAACAGACAGACAAATATCAGAAAATGTATTAATCTGTTTTATTCAACTTTTATTTATTCCTTTGTGTTACATGGTAACGTAAACAACAAACATTTTCCATCGGGGAGAGATGCTGGCAGCATTTTGATTTTAGAGTGAGTTAGAGATGCAGAATGAGATTTGGAGACTAACGAGATGTAGAACAGACAGAACATCTTGATGATCTGGACAATTTGAGTGTTGTTTTTTTTTTTAACCCTAGAAACACTAAGAGAAAAACACTGGATCCAACCCTCTCAATGCTTCGCTGTCCATGAAAATCCTAACCTGGTTTTCAGAAAATATAAATAAGTGTACACATTGCATGTAGTGGATCTACTGTTGTGTTTCTACTGGCTGAGGAATGTCTGATGGATCTTAAAATGTATATAAATTATTAGATATGATTGCACACCCTATAAAACTTCTTTAGAATTCAGTTGATTTTAAACAGCAACATTTCTGCTCCATTTTAACATCTTTAGTGACCCACTAGATATCCGACAGGTGATATCTGAATTCACACTAATGGTATAATTATTATTATGTATGATTAATAATCCCTCATACTTACACATATTACACTGATTCCAACCATCGTAATTCCAATGAGAGCACAAAGCCATCTGTGAGGGAGAGAAGACATGGTCAGTGTTATCTAATCTAAAACAATCTAATCTAAAGGCGTATCCGGCTGGCTGCATCGCGTGGTGGCTGCGTGATTCATGCGTCGGGTGTTCACACCAGCTGCGTTTCTGCTGCTGCGGCTGTTGCTGTCAGCCCTTTCTTTCTACATAGAGTTTTCCTTTCATAATGGCCATTTAACTTCATTATAAATGTCATTTATATTTATTTTAGACAGAGAAAGGTCAAGAAACGTGTGTTCATTTGTAAATAATAGTAATAATCCACCATTAAAACCCCGTACTATATTCGTTCATGGAGCTCTGCAAGTCACTGCATGTTCTACAACACTGTCCTGCACATATTTCAGAATAAAAGCTTTGTGTTAACAAATGAAGGAATTCTGTCTACAGAAAAAAAACGCCTCAGGGCTTTTATTTTGAAATGAAAGCAGGAAGTGTTTATTTAAAAATAAGTCTTTACTTTTTTTCATCTCCGTAACATGTTCTACAGATAGAGACATGTAAACTGTAGTAATGTTGCTGGTATGATGTTAATATACAGTCGATAGATCACCTTCACTGTCTGTTGTTGCTGTGAACCGCGCGGCTCTCGTCAAAACTAGGCGAGACCTCGAATCTCTAGAAGAGACGCAGCCGAGCCGCGCGGGCTGTGTGGCTGCTCTAACCTGTTAACACGGACGCCGAAATATAAAACAACAGGTAACGCAGCCGCCACGCGCTGCTGACGTTCCCGGTGTGGATGAGGCTTTATACGCCAGTCGACCGCAATAATCTCTGCTTAAAGTTAGAGAAGGATGTGAGTTTGTTTTACTTGCGTGTAACAGATATTTATCTACATAGGTTGAATATTATAACCTCATTATGTTTAGCACAGCTAAGTGCTTAAAAAACATATATTCTTTAAGTAAACAGAGTTGCGTAAACTCTCCCCACCCAACATCAACAATATATCAAAGCTATTACTTAACAGCTTTGAATGTTTTACCACTTTAGGTAACGTATCTCTACAAGCAATGTGTATTTATTATTGTGGCAAGTAGTATGTAATGTGGAGGTGAGGTAAGAGTTTGATGAAAAAGAAGGAAATAGGGGAGTACCGATGAGGTGCTAATGTAACTTGAAATCACCATCATGACTTGCCAGAAATGATGCTGAAATTCCCCTCACTGTTCCAAACATTCCCCCTTTTCTTTCAGGTGAACTCCAAATGCTGCAAATTTCTTACATGGAAATATCTACTGTATATAACTGTCTGTGTAGGAACCACCAATTAGCACTACACTAAGTCTTATATGTTTGTGGTGGAACAACGGAGAAAGAAAAATCTCCCAATTTCATACATTTTGTGATGTAGTCCTTAGTGTAATTTCAGAGGCAAGCTGTGGGGGGAAGAGCTAAAATGTATTTGTTACATTAATTTAATTAATTTAATTTATTTGCACACATAAAACTGCACAACAATTTTAAAGTGTTCTAAGGATAACGAGCTCTTGATAACATGTACTTTGGGTTTTCCGTATTTGTACACCACGATATCTGAGGGGGTACTGGCCATGTTTTGTTTTGTAAAAAGGCAGGTGAAGATGATTATTGGCCACCATTAAGTGAATTACAATTAGGCGATTGAAACCTGATCCTCCATCATACAACATTTGGATTCAAAAAGGATGAAATGGAGCAAATCACACAAGCATCAAGGCCCCAAAAACCCAAATTTATGAAATATAATAAATAAACGGTAATTGCTCTATTAAAGGTCCCATATTATGCTAATTTTCAGGTTCATAATTGTATTTTGTGTTTCTACTAGAACATGTTTACATGCTGCAATGTTAAAAAAAAAAACTTTATTTTCCTCATACTGTCTGCCTGATTATACCTGTATTTACACTCTGTCTGAAACGCTCCGTTTTAGCTCATTTCAACGGAATTGCAATGAAATTGCGTTGCTAGGCAACAGCTTGGGTCCATGTTTACTTCCTGTCAGCTGATGTCATTCACATACACTGCAACCGGAACTAAACTGGGGACACATTTATGTTTACGTTTAAAACTGTGAAATGGTCTTCATATTGTAGATTTGTGACATCATAAAGGGACAGAAATCCTGACGGCTTGTTTCAAAGGCACAGTTTCTGAATACGGTGGGGGGTGTATTTCTCTGTGGATTGAACGTTTCGATACTTTCACAAGAATTTATAAAGCACTTACAACAAAAAAGACATGAAAATCTCACGTTTTACAATATGGGACCTTTAAAGCAATAAGGTTATTTATTCAATTCATCCATTCCTACATTCTCTCTTCCATCTCTCACAACGTTATACATGCACAACTCCCTCACACTGTATGTAACCTGTATCATCAATAAAGCCTCACAAACACTAAAAACTCATTTAGTGGAGCAGAAAAAGATATCACATCCACACACAGAGAGAGATAGACAGAGAATAGATAAGGGTAATTTCTCTCCTTACCTCCCCATCTTGTGCGCCAACGAGCCAAAGATGTAGGTTCCAATAAGGTAGGAGATGGACGCTGGTAAGAAAGCGACGCCTGGGCCGCAGACAGACACACACAAAGAGATGAGAGACTGAGAAGGTGTGGGCAGGCTTCCCAAGATAAGCAGATCTCTATCAGTGCCTCATCACTGCGCTGCTGTACATCTTCCATTGTCTGTAATGAAGACTTTGTGCTTTCCACCTGCCAGCACATGACACCCTAATATCCTGTTCCCCCACTCGTCCTTTTTTATCTGACCTAGACTTCATATACAACCAACTGGAGCAAACTAATAACACCAAAGGCTGCAGGAAGCCTCTGTAGAGAAAATATCTAGCAGGATAAAGGAGTGATACGTTTGCACTATACGTCAAGTAAAAAAAGGTATGTATATATAATGTAAATGAGACATTGACCCTCAGCAACAGAGAGCCAATGAACATGTGTTTTTGGATATAGGGTTTCTAAAAAAGTGAAATACGATACAGTTTTCTGTCTGTAAATATGTATGTAATAATAATAATAATAATAAAAGTAATAATTAGTGAATGTTGACCTGGTTTTAAACAGGACACAAACAAGCGGTCCTATGTTTGTTGGATCCACTCATCCACCACGACCTCCTCCCTACACAGACATCCGCGGACTATGATTAGAAACATATTTGTGATGTGTCAAAAACAAACGTAATCTGGAAGAAATACAATATGTTTCCCTCGAAGTAATTTAACAGTGTTTGCGTATGTATTTACTCCTTCTATACATTTTTAATGATTTGCTTTGTGTATACAAACTCTAGACTTTGTGCTTTCTCGTCTCACAGGTATCCATGGATCAGGGTTACACCCGCTGCTACTATCTTTATTATCAGCCATATTTCTATTATTACTACTGCTACTATCACTGCTATTATTATTATCACTCTATTATATCCACTACTGCTATTATTATTAGTAGTAGTTGTAGTTTTATTATTTCTGCTATTATTTCTGCTATTACTATCATTCTATTATCCACCGCTACTATTATTATTCTTATAAGTCCTATTTCTATTATTATGATAGCTGTTGTGCTATTATGGTTGTTGCTGTCTCTAGCTGCATCTCATTTCCCGATTTTTTGTCTCCTCGTCTCCTCGATCCTCCGGCTTGTGACCCAGAAATCGATCTCAGCGCTCCATCTTGAAGGACATCCCAATTCCTAAAATGCATCTCGAGGAGCGAGGATGCTTGCCGGAGGAGCCATAAGCGAGGATACACCGGTGTATCCTTTGCGGAAGTTTTTTACCGACGGACACGCCCCTTATTGGATATCAGGTACTGATTGGACGCTGCAGTCGATCGGACTGATCTCATACACGTCAACATCGCTGGAGTTTTATAGCGGAGTGAAGACAGATCACAGATTAACAGTTTTATATTTCAGTTGTCTTCTGATTCACCATCTAGTTAAAATCTGTGTAAATTATCGGTCTGAACAACAGACGGACCATGTTGATGTAAAGTGGTCCAGCAGCAGAAGGACCTGCAGTATCTCTGCTTCACACTTTATAAGACCTGACAACGACTTTCTTTAGCTGCTGTAAAGACATATACTGTTCGTGCATAATGTGTATTTTCTGAGTGAGTACTGAGCTTTGTAAATACCTAGCTGCCATTTCCTGGCACACATGGTCTCCATCATCCAGATCGGCAGCGTTGGCTCCAGCATGGCGATGGCCATATTTCCAAAACAAATGGCACCTGGGGAGGAAAATTGAGGATAAGTGGACACAGTGTCAATTATGTTTTTTGTTCTTTGGTCCTTATTTGTTACCCTTCCAACCTCCATCCGCCTGCACATAGACACAACACAGCTTGCTCACTTTGTTACTGTGTTGTCGCAGTAATTGACGTGATGGGAAACGCTAACTTGCACACAATTGCAATTTTTCCTGCCACATACATTTGTATTACCCTACTTGTGAGGACCATATAGTGACCACATTTATTCCATAATTCCTAGCCATGGCCTCTTGGGATTGTGTCTCTCTGGTGATCTACAGTAAGACTGTAAGACAGTATTTGTCACTAGTCAGCCTCTGCAGGGAGAGTTAGTCATTTTGTTCACCTGTTAAAACACTAGTCTTGTTGTCGGTGAGTCTGTTCTCAAATATTATACATCATTCGCGTGATAAAACACGATGGCACATACATTTAACCTCAATGCTGTTTTTCTTAGAACTCCTTTCTCTGCAGCAGTAGGGATGAGATCACGGGTGGCTGAGTCTAGCCTTGCTTCGTAAAGGCGCTAAATTCGATATCCAGAGCATTAATATAGCAGCACACAGAACAGCAGAACTATTGTCTATGTAAAGATATGTAAGGGATAATGTACAGCGAGCCCATCATTGTTGTGAAAGAATCCCCTTCAGGGCGATGCAGCACCCCGACACGAAGCGGAGGTCTCTCATCGCCCTGAAGGGGATTCTTTCACAACAACGACCCGCTAGCTGTACACTGAAAAAAAGGGAAATGGCAGGTCTTTGAATTTACAAAAATGGAGTTAGTATATGTAACACAATTCAATTATATTCCTTGTGTAAACATGGTTTAATCATGTAGACTTCAGTTGTTTATGGAAAATGTTGAATATACAAGTTTCTATCGCGTCGATTGAAAGGGATTGAATTGAAAAACTGAAATCAATGTAATTGAGTTTTTTCACCACCGGAAATGGAAAATATTCAAATGGCGCCAGGCCAACTGTCATTGGTCACTCCAGAGCAGGAGGTGGCGGTAACGCACCAATCAGCTGGAGGCTGGAGGCCAACCGGCAGCAATACAAGAAGAAGAAGAAGAAGCGTTGACCGCGTAAACTGTGGAAGATTCTCCAGCCACATGTTGCCTCCAACAGAGACCTAACTACTGAAAAAGTAATTTCATCATATTTATTTATGTTTGTGTTCAAGTAGGCGATATTTCCACTAGATTGTTGTTTTCGAAACGTTGCGTTACACTGCGCATCAATTACAACAGTCTGTCCACTTGTTTGTGTATATCTTTTAGCTTTTTAGCTAGCTAGCTAAACACTAACAATAGCTAGCGTTAGCTCCCGCTGCTGACAGCGGTGCTTTAATGTACTATCAGCCAGTGGAGAGCAGTCAGCGGGCCTCTCCTGGGGATTCACCCCGAGCCGAGCCGCTCCGCTCCGGAGGGGCTCCGGACACTGTGACGGGGGGGGGGCGGCAAATACGAGCGGCGGTCGGTTATGCAGTTGTGTGTCGGTAAAGGCAAGTGATTGATTCTCTATTGATTATATGCTCGTGTGTGTGCGCGCGCGCCACAGTTTAGTATAAACTGTGTTTATCACGTCAGTTTCTCTTCTCTCTCTCCTCACATACATCAGCTAAGTGTTCAAATGAATGAAGCAACGTTCTTAAAGTCGGACTCAAACTGGATTTAAAGTTATTTTCAGTTTGTCATTGTGTCCAACATTGCGCCATATTACAGAAAATACTTCTTTGCTTTGTGCTTTTGTTATATTTGTGGTCTTTTAAGTAATTGAGGAAATCCACTGAGTTCACCTCACTGATTTTAAATATTCTCTTTCACAGGTCCATCATCCTATTTGCACAGCATACATACTCAAAGGCTTTATAGTGGTAAGTGCTGTCATATTTATTTTATTTTGTTGCTGATAAAGCCCTAAATCTGCATTATTCTGACTTTATGAGGTATATTTCCAAAGTTGATTGAAGAGATGGAGTTATAGATGGAAAATAGCAATTATAATATAATAAGCACATTTAGATGTTGTTTAGTGTTAGTCCTTGTATTCAAAGATCTATCAATTGATTTGGATGTGATAAATTCATGTGTTTTGAATTTTGGTAGTGCAGCTGCCTTTTTTGTTTATATTTGAACAGGAAGGTGCAGCACCTTCTTTCTGCCTGCATGTTATAAGTTTTATATATATATATATATATATATATATATATATATATATAATTTTTTATGTAATACCTGTTCCAACCTACTCTATTCCAGGGTGTCTGCAGGTCCTTAAACATTTTTTATATGTCTGAAATTAAATTGTATAGTATTGGGCTTAAAACTCATTAAAAAATCTTAAATATGATTCACGAGATCTTCATTTCAATATAAACTTGACTTAAGTCATTAAAAAGTCTTAAATATGAATTCATGAGGTCTTAATTTAAACATAAACTTTTTAAATTTATTTTGTCAACATTTGACAGATATATCTGGACCAGATATACAGTACTGACCTTTATACTGACCTGCAGTGATGGTTTGAATTGGGAAAAGGTGATTTAGCTAAAAAATCAGCCTGAAATGTAGATAAAATTTGTCTTTAAAAAGGTATTTAAAAGTATTGAATTTAACTCCTTTTTTTCCTATCCTACTCTATTTTATCAAACATTTTTGTATTATAAATTTGCATACCTGTTGCACTCAGTAATTGAAACGTAGGCTTTTACCACTGAATTTGAAATCTAAAATGTATGTATGTCTGACATCTAATCATTTTTGTGTGTGTGTGTCTCCGCAGAGTAAACAGCTTTGAGGCAAATTTGCCTAATTCACTTTGTGCCATATTTACTTTACTTGTGAGATAGTGTTATTCTAGTTTTGTATTTGCTCTTGAAAATGTGCTGTTTGTTACAGTTGACAGTATTTTGTATTTGCACTTTTAAATCTACTGTGACAACAGTTTACACTGTTTACACTTTATAACTGTATTTGCTGTTCTTAATCCACTCTGAAGATACGTTTGAAGTATGTAAAGTATATGCTCCTATTGATACACTGTGAAAATTGTATGTATTGTGAATCCATTGCCCTTTATGCAGAATTTACATTATTTCTGTTGTGAATCCACTGTTGGACCTGACCATCCAAGATGGTGGCAAAGACATGAACTGCACTTCCCAGGATTCCTTTGGGTCACTCATTGAGTAGCTCCACCCATGGACTCAGTAACCATTTCCATTGGCTACTTTAACAGGATGACTCATTCACAAGTACATGTGAATTCGGCTGCTGACCTGGAGGAAGGTCAGTCTCTTTGCTCTTTGGTTCCTGGCCTTTCAACACCCCTGCCCCGCAGGAGGTCAGCTGCGGCCCTTCTCACCTAAGCTCTCCAGCCAGAGACTGCATGAAGAAGCAGCTTTTATCTGATCTATGTCTTGTTAGCAGACAGACATAGAAACACAAGGAACTTCTTAAGGCAGAAGACGCGAGTGCCTGCCTTTTGATCAACTAACTTCAACCAAGGAAGTTAGCACCAAGCCACCAAGCTGCAGAAACAGGACTGGACCAGTTTCCTTCCAGCTGCACAACTGGATCTCACACAGCAAGGACAACCACAACTTCAACCCTGGAACCACAACCTTCTCCAGTCGGCTTTCTCCAATCCCTCCTTGGAATTACAACCCCTTTCTTCCATGTAGTGGTAACGTACTGGGCTTTACCTTAGCATTAGTAATTGCACACGGCTGAGCAAGACTGTTCAACTTAACTTCTGTAAATGTACATGTATTGTATGGTTTGATGTAATTCATTAAGTTTTACTGTTGTGATAGTGTTGTAGTCAGGATATTTGGTTAGCTGGCTTCGCCACATCTGATGTGTTTAGTTTATGCTCCACACAGACATAGGGTCTTGCATGCAAACTAACCATCTTTTCTAACTATCTTTATCATCTGACACACATTAAGATCACTTACATAAACTGTGAATTGGTTTTAAACACAAACATACCCATTCAGATAACCCCAACCCCCACATCACACCTCTTTGTTCTCCCTGAGCCCATGTGCTCCAAAGGACAAAGAGGTCATGTGGTGACACCCTGGCGGCCATCTTTGATCCGGCCATCTTTGTAGTTTTACAGTGCTCGCCATTTTGTTTTGTAGGCCATGCAGACATCAAAGACAAGTAGCCATCTTGTCTTTGTCTCCCTCTCTCTCTCTCTCCCTCTCTCTCTCTCTCACACACACACACATGCTCACACACTGTGTTTGGTTTATTTAGTTTAGTTATTTAGTTAGATTAATATTGTGTTTTAACATTTATTATCTTATAAATAAATATTTGTGGATCATACATGCTGGTCTGTTTAATGTTGTACAAGAGTGAATAATGCCAACCGCTGCTGTGTCAAGAACTCCAAAATCCTTCAACCTTTACTATCTATTGATATAGTGATTTTTGGTTATAGTTATTAATTTAATTATTAATCAGAGTTCTAAATTGATAGTTTAGTATATTTAATGAGACTTAGCTATGAGACTACATTAATTTGCTATCGTTTTCTCTTTGTTTCAAAGAGTGGTGCCCCGAGGATGATTTAATACACATTAAATCATATTATTCATTATAATTAATAATTATTTTAATAATTATTATTTACTTTTGATAGCCATTTTAATGTCTTTTGAGCTTATACCAATGTAATTTGGTGCCCTGTTATTATTAATATATATTGATAATTAAGTAATATTAATTTTATTAATATTGATAATTTTCTTTAATATTGTCTAATAACTAGACCAGCTCCTACCTGCGTTCCCCAACACCACTGTTTGATGAAACCACAAACAGTTGTGTGGTTTGCATTATGTTTTTGTGTTTGAATCCACTGCTGTTGATGCAGGGCTCAATATAGAAAAATGTTGGTACAGAACTCTGACTCTGCCTTTTTTTGTCAATGCAAATCAGCTTTTTTACATTTATGGTTTTGTATTTGCACACACTTAACCGGAACATGGAACCGATCTACAATATGTTTGGATAGAGTTAACTTTAACAAATCAAGTTAGATTTACAGACCTAACTCGCGTACCAGGAACATAATGGAATTGTTTTAAAGTTACACAATACCTTTGAATAATATCAGCATTAAGAAATCAAGTTGGAGTTACAGTTGTAAATCATGTACCCTGGACATGATGAAATTACTTTAACATTACACAATAAATTGGTATTACGGTAACTGAAAAATAATGTGTTGAATCAACGTGATTCTTTTAAACAGTCTAATGTGAATGAAATATGTTGGTTTGATGAGCAATAATTAATTGAGGAGAAGAGGAAAATTATGTCAGATGGCCACATTCTGATGGTGTGGGACCGATGTCCACATTAAAATCAAGTAAATCCAAAGGACTTTTTTTTTCAGTGTACATTATCCCGCTTATTACACGGCTACTTACTGAAGAAATCAATATTTTGATACAAAAACGGTACGACAGAGTCCGACATCAGAGCTGCACCCATAGCAACAGTCTGCTATACATAGCAACGGTCTGTTATACATAGCAACGGTCTGTTATACGTAGCAACGGTCTGTTATACGTAGCAACGGTCTGCTATAAGTAGCAACGGTCTGTTATACATAGCAACGGTCTGTTATACATAGCAACGGTCTGTTATACATAGCAACGGTCTGTTATACGAAGCAATGGTCGGTTATACGTAGCAACGGTCTGCTATAAGTAGCAACGGTCTGTTATACATAGCAACAGTCGGTGTAGTTACAACTAAACTGAGCTTTAAACACAGCTGTTTAATTTTAATTTTAATTTCATTTCGATTTACACACACACAATGTACACAAACACCATGTGCTGTCCACAGTGTTTTTATTTCTATATAGATGACATAGATGACCCTCTTTAACATGTAGCACTCACTTCACAACACAATCCCAAACCATATTCCTTCACTGGAACCAGCAAATCAATTGTTGTCTTTGTGTTTGGCTGACACGTCCAATAGACAAAAAAAAAACACAAGATCTGGGTCAATTTCTCTTCCTGCTCTTTTCCCACCACCACTATAAAAGGCAATATCCCACTGGTGCTTCTCCTAAGTGGGGTGACATTAGGTTTCCTCACATCTACTGTGCTGCTATTATTTTCTTACCGGCTGCGATTACAATGTATGGATCCTTCATTAGTGTCAGCAGCGGGGTCCCCTTCTGACTCTGTGGAGACACAATAACAACATCCTATATGAAATACAAAACAACAAAGCATATTTATCCTTTGTATGTTTGCACACACATCTTTTTTCCTTTCTTTGAATTCTACCCCTACCACTTGCCTCATTATGTTCTCCTTTAATTTACTTTTATTAGGGCCCGAGCATGAAAGTGCAAGGAAACCTATTGTTGTTCTAAGGATTATTATTATTTTTCCGCTGCGAGATCGCATGTTTGAGGCACTTAGGATGCAGGAAAACTCACGAGAATTGGAATACGCATCAGAACTGGGGAAAATTGCAAAGTTCTGTAGTCATTGGGCTCGGACGTCGCCATCGGGCTCCATAGCGCCCCCAAATGCAGGCAGGGTTGAGAAAAAGTTACTTCGATCTTCACAAAATTTGTGTAGCTCATTATTCACATCTGCAACAGCATATTAAATATTTTTTAGATTTTTTTGGCCAACAGGAAGTCAGTCATCTTGGATTTCGTGCGTTAATTTAAAATTTACGAACATGTTTGAGGACTTTAGGATGCACAAAAACTCATGAAACTTTACACGCATATTCACACTAGTAATTACTTCGATTTGGTGGTATAATTGGGCTTGGACGTGGCATGTTGGCTCTGTAGCGCCCCCTTATTACTTTTAGCCTTTGATCATACCTTTTCATACCTTCCAAAAAACAAATTTATGTTTTTTGGAAATTGAAAAGAAATTAATGGGGATATTGAATTAAAGATTTGTGATGTTGAAATTTAATTGAGTTTTGAGACAAAATTCCTAGGGGTTGTGATTGATCATAAATTAACATGGAAACACTCTAAACTCAATCTAAATTCAATCGTTTTACTACAAAAACGAGCCATACGTATTATTAATAAGGCCGGTTACTGTGATCACACTAATCCACTGTATAATTTCCCATGTTATGTCATTTAATGATTTGGTATATTATAAAATAATGCAAATAATGTTCAGAGCCAAATCAAAGTCACTCCCAGACGGTTTAAAAAAGTTTTTTTCACTAAGGGAGAGCAAATATGATCTGAGAGGTATTTGTAAATTTACTGTACAAAAAGGTAAAACAGTTATTAAAAGAAGATGTTTTTCTATTGTTGGGGTCAAATTATGGAACATTGCTAATATAAATTTAAGAATGTGTAATTCGCTTTTGGTTTTCAAAAGAATGATTTACAAAGCTATTTTTGAGAGCAACAAGTGTGAATGATTTTTTATTTCTGGAGGGCAGCTTAATTTGATAAGAATATAGGTTAGGCATTTTGCTTCTGCCTGTTCAGTCACTACTTAATACAGAGACTGTTGACTTTGTTAATACTGTTTGTACTGCTTATACTTATTGTATTATGTGTGATGACTGAATGAAATACTGCGATACCATTAGCCATGGATGTTTTGTTGCATGTCATCCACTCCTCTATTTCTCTCCACACTTCCTGTATGTACTATCCAATTAAGAAAAGATGCCGTAAAAATAGTCTTTAAAGTGTTCTGCAAATAAGGTCATCTTAACGAAGTAAGATAACCTCCTGGAAATGAATTATCGAGGCAAACAAACTCACCTCTGGTTCCACCTTGGTGGGCTGAAGAACAATGAGCTGCAGAGCTGTGAAGACACAGTGAATCAACTTAATGTAAGCCTTTGATATCTAAAAGAATAGATAGTATTTCAAAAAGCTTATGAAATTATGTTCAACAATTACATAATGCTTACCACAGTGTGACTAGAGTGACTATTCTTGATTTGGATGTAAGAAACAATGTAACTGTACCTCCATCAAACAAAGCCAGGAAAGCCAGAATAAGGAAAGGAGCGGTCTTCCCAACAAACTCGTACATCACACTGCCGAATGGGGGTCCAACTGTGGAGGACACACTGGATGGTCAGTTGTGGAGGGATCAACGTTGTAATCACTGCAGCTTCTCCCCCCTAAAGAGAAACTTGTTTCAAAATGAGCTATTTGCATGGAATGTATTCTAAAACCATGAAATACATGAGGGGGTAAAAATCATCCTAGTTTCCCGGACGAGCCCCCAAATTATGTTACGACCCAGAGAAAAGCTCGTTTGACGAGGAGGTCGAACATAACCACACGAATCAAGAGTTGTCAAAATACATGTTTTTATATGTGTACAAAAAATGTGGGGGTAAAAATCCTCCAAGTTTCATGAATTGGTCCCATTAAGCCCCAAACATTTTACTAACTTACACTTACTGGTTTAAGAATGGCCAGTTTGTAGGTCTTTGGTCACAGTTTTATGGTTTCTTTAAAGGGGACATATCATGCTCATCCTCAGGTTCATACTCGTATTTTGGGTTTCTACTAGAACATGTTTACATGCTTTAATGTTCAAACAACACATTATTTTTCTCATACTATCTGTCTGAATATACCTGTATTCGCTCTCTATCAGAAACGCTCCGTTTTAGCTTATTTCAACGGAATGGCAACAGAATTGAGTTGCTAGGAAACAGCTTGGGGTCCATGTTTACTTCCTGTCAGCTGATATCATACACATACACTGCAACAGGAAATAAACTGGGGACACATTTAGAATGTTAACGTTTTTAAAACTGTGAAATTGTCTAAATATTGTAGATCATCACAAATGTACAGAAATCCTGACGGCTTGTTTCAAACGCACAGTTTCTGAATACGGGCTGCGTGTATTTATCTGTTGATTGAGCATTTTGATACTTTCACAGTATTTATATATCACTTAAACCTGCTTTATAATATAAAAGACATGAAAATCTCACTTTTTACAATATGGGACCTTTAAGTTTTGTTTAGGTATTTATGCAAATAGCTAGAAGCTACAGCATTTAATCAATCAATCAATTTGTTTTCTAATCTGAACACAATATGTTATGGCTGTGTTGCTGTTGTTGTTTTCAGATTAAGCACACAAACATTCATCTGTGATTTCTGTGGTATCATTTACTTACAAAAATATATTAATACAAAATATAAATAAATATGTAATAGCTCAACAGGGGCAACAGAAGTATATGCATATGTATACATACCTAACACTCCCAAAGCCAGACCTCCCAGGGCGATCCCGATGGCCCGACCTCTCTCCTCATCATCTGTGTACACACTCGCAAGCATTCCCATCCCTGAAAACACAGATGAACAGATCCTGTGAAACAGACCACTTGTTCATACAGACAACCGTTACTGATACAGGGTTATACAAGAATTACTGTTTCTCATTGATGATGACTTTCTTATTTTTAACTAAGTAGAATCAGTACATTTTTACAGAAAATGACCCACATAAAAGTTTGAGTAATGCCAAAATAGGCATTTGGCTGGCGTCTTTGTCACTTAAAGCTTCAGTAGGCAGAACGTTTTTGGCATCATTGAACAAAAGTTCCATAATAACCCTTCAGCATATTGTAATTCAAGTGTTCTGAGAGAAAACTAGACTTCTGCACCTCCTCATAGCCATGGACATATATACGTAGACGGCGCATTGGACGCTTCAGCCCGTTGCAGCGATACGTCAACGTGGGAGCCATATTCGACCTGGCAAGACTGGCCTGTAACCCTATACTAGTGAACGGGGCAGCTGTCGTTTTTCTGGATAAAAAGCACTATAACGTCTACATTTCTCACTTGATTTCAACGAGTCGTTATTATATTAAAGGGTTTATGATCTAAAAAAAAATGTTTTGTCTCCGGTTACTTAGAATATCGATAGTTGAGCTCTAATCGTTGCTAGACGCTCAGGAGACGAGTTTGTACCGTAGGCTGACATGAACTGAATTACTGACGTGATAGAAAATAATTAATTTATCATAAAGAATTGTTAAAATTCACGTTTGTCAAATATGGCTTTGGCTTATTTTCCTTGTTTAAGGTTAATACTTCTAGAGAGGTCCCTATATAATATATCATAATATAATAAAATACAATATAATATAATATAATATAATATAATATAATATAATATAATGTACAATGAAATGTAACACTGCTACTGCATTACTATTATGTATACTTACTAATAAGAGCAAATAGTAGTACATAAATAAATAATGGTAACAATAAATATTAGTATATTAATATTAGTTATGATCTGAATTTAGTGAAATAATGGTGATAATACAGCAATTATAAAAACAAAATAATCTAATAGCGTAATTGTTAACCGAGACATGCCATCAGATTTATTATTTGCAATATTAGACACATATTGTTTTTAATACGTATCGTACATTACATGTTTTAAACACGATATCATGTTAGATATGAACATCATCCATTAGCTAACAATAAGGAACGTTAGCTAACATTAGCTTATATCGATTAGCTAACAATAACGAACGTTAGCTAGCTCTTATCTGACGTTACAGAAGCAAACGTTTTGTAAAGATGTAACGTTATCTTGAACAGTTGATAATGTGAAAAATGCTTAAAGGAAAATGTTATATGATAGAACTAGTTTATAATAATGACCTAATAATTGATTGAATCCCACAATATTGATGGACCGGAAGCAGTGACGTCAACGTATTTATCAGTCTTTTACCAAAATCTTTGGGAAAAGAAAAAAATCATAACGTTAACTTGACGTTACTCCTCGTATATCATAAACGTTTGACTATAAAACGACTCGTTGAAATCGGTTGAGAAATGTAAACGTTATAGTGCTTTTTATCTAGAAAGACGGCAGCTCCCCGGTTCACTTGTACAGGGTTACAGACCAGTCTTGCCCTGTCCAATATGGCGCCCACGTTGACGTATGCTCAATGCGGTGTCTATGTATATATGTCTATGCTCATGGCTCTGTTTTCAGGCTTTAGAAAATCTAGCCAATGACGGAAGACTTTGACCAGTCACAGGTCATTTCAGAGGGAGAGAGCGTTCCTATTGGCTCTGCTCCGGCTGGTGGGCGATGCTTGGTTGGTGCTCATATGACCTGGATAGGAGCTGGGCATATCAGTCACTGCTTCTTTTATTTATTTATTTATTTATTTATTTATTTATGATTACACTTTTTAAAACCCATCTGAGCAGTGCAGGGAGGATTTCTATAGACCCACATGAGGATGCATGCTTCTATTATTTGGCACTGAGCAGGAGCAATACAGGGCTTGCATACATGTCATTTCCTTATCTTACCGTTGTATTTCGTAGCTCTTTAGAGCTGGGTGAGACAGGTGGTCAGTGGGTGAATACCGGCCCTACTGACTGACTGACTGACAACAAACAATAAATAAGCCATTGTTGATCATGGAACTGGTGCATTGCTGACGCCCTTCAATATGGAGAGTGACGCTAGATCGTAACATCATTGCAGGATCTCAATACACCTGTTGGCATTATATAAGGCCGGTCCGCTCCTGGCTTCCACTTACTGCCGATTACCCACACCTGCCTTCCATCAGCAGTATATCAACCCTGGATCTTCACTCACTCCTCGCCAGCTCGTTGTTGCAACCGCAGCGGTTGTTTGTCGTTCTCGGCCGCTCTGTTTCATACAATCAAAGTTATTTCTTTGTGCTGTTAGAGATCCCTGCCTCCCTCACCAGCTTGCTACCATAATAACCTCGAGCTATCGCACCAGCCACCCTCTTCCTCCGCTGCTCCTCCTCAACCTCTCACCATCCTCATCGCCCCTTGGTCCCCACAATAAATCCTTCCTTTACTCTACACTCTCTGTGCCTGCATTTTGGTCCTGATCGCAACAGCCTTCCTGTTACAACACCTTGCATTTGGGGCTTTTCCAATTCCATCATCAATCCATACAAAGCTTTCAAACTGAACACACATCACAGTCTCACAGCAGACTTTCAACAACACGTGATGCACGTGTCAATTTCAGCTCCAGTCTTTTCAAAATAAAACTACTCAGTTAGGCTTAGGAAAAGATGGTGGTTTGGCTTAAAATAACTCCGGAAGAGCCGTAACTTAAGTAAGGAAGTTACGTGGCAAATAAATCAACTCGGGTCTCACATGGGACATGAACAGCGGTCTCCTGGACGATTTTTTGATCCCACCCTCCACCTCGACCTCCTCCCTACACGGGCGTTTGCCGCTCTTTATACTTCCCAGTTCACAATTACGTGGTTTACATATAAATTAATTTTTTTGCTGACCATCACAAAAAAATTGTGAAATTCGTGGCGATCTAAACGAATTTCAATTCATTAAATTTCGTGACTATTTAACAAACTGCTGTGCGACCGGGCTGGAATACTGGCTGTGGTCAGGATTAACTGAGCCTATTATAGTGAGAAGTATGACGCTTCCTTTGATGCCAAAAGTATGACAAAAATAGTGTGTTGGATAATAGTGTAAGGTCGTGTTGAAAGCTGTAGGTGTTGTTCACGCATTAAAAATCAATCAGTGATGTTGACAATAAAAGAGAGAGTTACAGGATGTCCTCAGTTTAATTCCAGAGGATTTGATATGTTCATATCTATATATAGATATATATATAGATATATAGATATATACTGTATATATGACTGGTGTTTTCTATCAGTGAGGGGAAGCTGAATTACAGACACACCTCTCCGTATAATGCAACACAATTCAACAGCACCTCAAACTACATCTTCCAAAATGATCACTTTACTGAACAAATGTTACTTAAAGATGGGGTCTGCGATTTATCCAGTATACACTTTTTGTTATATTGGTTGAAATGGTCTTTACACCCCGACAGCAATCCGTTTCTTATGAGCACTGAAAAAAGACCGGAAAAGATCCGTCATCTGTAGCTGCTGTAATCCTGTAAAAACGTCTACCAGTCAGTAAAAATGGTCCCGGTTGTAAGGAACCAATCAGATGCCTCCCTGCCTCCCTGCTCGTACTCTAGCCTCAGCGTGCACCAGCGTGAACTCAAAGCGCGTCTCCGCCGCACGTTCACTGGAGAGTGGAAGAGAAAACTCAGCTCTTAAAACACCGGACAACGAGAACGAACTCGTACCACTATTACCATATTATCGAAAAATACAACTTTGATTTAGTTGTTTATGTTCTGTTAGTTTACTTTATAAGATACTGCAGATTTAAACTATTTATTCTAACAGCTCAAAGTGAAGTCAGACAAACAGGATTATCAACGAGGGGAGACGGCGGATAGAAAACATTGCCGAACAAAATTTACGTTACTCAAACTGCTTTTTCAGTTACAGCAACAAACGAGTGGACTGATCTCCCTCCAGATATTAGAGTAATGTTAAAAAGGGTCGTGTTGTCTCAGCAGGTATCTCTCTCTCTTTCCCTCCCCTCTCTGCTGCTCTGTGGCCGGCTCTCCAGCGAGCTGCTGCCCCCCCGTCAACAAGGAAATAAAGCCCCTCGTCTACAGACCGGTCTCTTGAGAGAGCTCCAGCTCATAGCGGGGTCTGTGTGAGTGAATGCCCGGGTGGAGAGGTGGCGATCCCGGCAGGAGCTAACTAGCTGTGCCGGCAGTTTGTGGAGCTTCTAAACTCCGACAACAGTGGAGAAAATGTTTGATTCGCCATCTAACATCGTAAAACTGTCAATATTCTAAATCTACACCGTTGATTTCTCGCCTCAACATTTTTCAGAAGTGAATTTAGTGATGAAATAGCTACGAAAAATGTGAAGTAGTTACGATGCGGCGGTGCTCGTGCATGTGTGTGGGGGGCGTTGCCTTATAAGGAGTTTCGAGGGGAGGGGGGGGTTTAGAGGGAGCTCCTGAGGCGATGCGACTTTCAAATTATGCTAGTTTTCCAAGATCGCAGACTCCAGCTTTAAGTCTAGTGTATTTTTTTTTATTTCACACCTGACTTGTTGCAAAGAAAAATCATAATATTTCTGAATTAATGCTAAAACTGACACTACTGAAGGTATCTGACAAATTCAACACTGCCTTAGGATAAAAAAATAAAAAAACCATCAGTATCAACTCCGCGACAGTGACAACGTCATTCTGTGTTGAACACAAGGCCAGATATAGATGTAGATGTAAGGTTCACAAGCCTGCCTACGGAAACACACCTCAGTATAAAAGGTCACACAATTATGAACTGTATGGACAGGTTTCACACACAAGCAGCAGGCAGGTTTGTGCATTTCAGCCTCAAACTTACGCTGCCGGTTACCAACACATCGACTAATGAAGCAACCGTATTTGTTCTGTATGAATGAGCATCGCATAGTGTTGTTGCGACCGTGGTGTTCAACAGAGATACCCCCCCCCCTCCCCTGCAATAATACAGCGTAAGCTAATTTAGTATTTCTTTCAGTCCAACCACACCAACAGTATTTAGGTTTTGGAGCGGTGCTTCATTGTTATCTTACAAACAAAAGTCTGCTAATGTTAAAGCCGTCAACATTAAACGGACTGTATGTACGTTTTTAAACGTATTAAATGTTTTTTTATTGCCCATGTGTAAACAGGTTGTAACCTAACCTAAAAAATGAGGTCTGTGACATTCTGTGTTTCCTCTATCAGCCTGTAGACTGATTTTAATGTGAAGAATGCGGGACATTTTTTCCGTGATTGCCTTTATTTTCAGCTCCACTACAGGGCTAACAGTGTGCAACCGTAGCTAAGTTAGAAATGGAGTCCGCTAACGCCAACAAACAACCAGCCCCCATCACAACTCAGACTCCAACACAAACTCCACAAATAAAAACAAAGTCATATCTAGTGAAGCCCGTCTGGCAAAACAGTTATGTGACCGACGTCGGGGGGGAAACTAGGATCAACATCAGCCGAGCCTTCGATTCATGGAGGGACCTTCGTTTGGTTTTGGGTATCAAAACGGACCCCGAGCTGATTCTTACACAGAGCCTCTTTAAAAGAGCTGCTTTTGTAGCGCCAAAGAAAACAACCGCCGTTTCTCCTGGGAAGTCGACACTGTTTCCGTTGGATGACAGGACTGGGTCTCCACCTCTGGTCTAGACTGGCAACATTTAGGCTACAAACAACCCATAATGCAGCACTAACACCAGTAACACAAGAGCCAATACTTCAATGTCTGTTGTGATATTTCTATTAATGTATTCAAATAAGACTGACTGGATGTTAGCATCACACGGGAACAGAGACAGGAGGAGATCTTACCGGCCACAGATGAGCAGGAGGAGCCGACACCTTGCATCGATCTGGCCAGAAACAGCAGAGCGTAGCTCGATGAGAAGGCAAACACTTTACAGAAATATAAAGAAAGAAACATCAGGCACTGTGCAGGTATTCACATGTTCTGATCAGTTCATTTCAAAATGTATTTCGAACATGTAAAATAAAAAATAAAGAGAATGATCATACAAACAAGTGGACAGACAGAAAAAAAGTAATATTTACATACAATGAAAGGCAAAATAAATGGTCAAACACTCGGTTTACATATTGGAAAAGGAGTGAGAGGAAGTACAAACTTATTTAATCCCAACCCTTCTCCATCAGTCATTCATTGATAATTAACCAGCTTCCTTATTGAGCTACACATATACTCTTATTAATTTTCCTAAACTTGTCTATAATATAATAATTATTACCTATTATCTCTATCATACAAAAATATAAATTAATTACTGCTATAATTATGCTTATCAAAATATAAATTCATTACTTTCATTTTTATCTTAATCATATTGACTAGTTGTTATCTTTTCGTATATGCGCATATTATTATTTAGAATATACAATACGCACATGTAATACAATATGCATATACATACATACTGTATATATATATATACAGTACAATACACAGCATCCAACCATGCATATAAAATATGATGATTATACATTATTCTTATACACATACATATATATACCCATATACATACACACCTACTGCATACTGCACATACACATGCATACATACATGCACACATACACACATATATACATATGTACATGAACACATACATACCAATACGTATGCATACACCCACATACCCCAAATCACATATCTACAAGTTGACATTATTCTTTACAGAAAAAAAGAGGAATAACGACGAAACGTTGGATGGAACTTACTGATAGTGGAGACGAACATGATGCAGAAGCCAGCGAATATGGGAAGTTGGTATCCTATTCTGAAGGGACAAAGAGAGAAAAAGACATTTGTACAATAAGCATATAATTAATTTGAGATGAAATAAATGGCTTTTTCTTTCCAGCATATTATTATTAAGCATGATACCTAAAAAAAAATCTGTGTTATAAGTTGTGGAGGGCTGCTGATTAGGGTGATAATGCACATATGCATCTGAATAATGAGTGAAATCTGTTGTCAGTTTGAAGACACCGTTGCTAGGGGCAACCAGGACAGGTATGGAGGATGTAGATTGTCTCCAACTGTGTATAAAGTGTGTGAAGCATGTAGTAAAACCAAATCATTACTTTAAAGCCCAAATGATTAAAAAAAATTAATAATAAACTGCATACGTCTCACTGTATAAATTCTGTATCTGCAGGAAACCTTCTTGCCAGTTACAACTGACATTTTAACCAGAGGAGGATGACAACGTGTTCTTTCATTAAAATGGTAAAAGCTGCCGCGCACGTCAGAGCTGCTGTATTCCCCCCGTAGATACCTGACATGCTCGACTTGCCTTGCATTGTCCTCTGTCAGGAAGGGAAGGTGACTAACAACCGGTAATGTTCCTCGCCTCAATTACAGCGTATCTGAGTGCTCATCTGAGACACTAAATATTGCTTTTGAGGTGAGTGCCAGTAATGTTGGGAGCATCCAGGCTTCTCCCCTCTATCCCCTAAAAAACATTTAGCTCACGTTCTGCTCAAAATCTTCAGACTGGTGGCTTTTTAATCTTCAGAATTATTTTGGGCCCCTCGTTATAACGTTAAGTTCTCCAAGAAATTAATAACCTAAACTATATTAAGCCAATTTAACAATTAAGAGAAGATGTGAGGCAGCCATGTGTTCTCCTCCATACACAATAAAGGTTTTTATCACAGTGATACAACATAATAAATCATCACAGTGCAGTGTGTAGGATTTTACTGTAAATATATCTTCTATTGGTAGAAGACACAGAAACAGTTTTTCCCCAGGCCATCAGACTTTTGAACAGATAACTCGTACAACTCTCTCTCACAAAAAAAAGTGCAATAAACAAGTGCAATACCTCAATCAATGCAATATGTGCAATATAAAAGAAAGGCAATATTTTTATAGTATGCAACCTCTACTGCTCCCATATATATATATATAGATATATATATATCTATATATATATAGATATATATATATGTGCTTCTATATTTACCATATACCAAGTATTTCCTTTATTATTGTACTGTATATTATTTGAAAATACACTTTTTATTAAATTCTATTACTGTAAATTTATTTTGTTATCGTTGTGTCATTTATTATTTTTATTTTTATTTTTATTATTATTTTTATATTTTTATATTTATTTTTATTTTTATTGCTATTTTTATTTTTATTTTTTTTAACTTACTGTTTTCTTAATGGAGCTTCACAGCAAAAAGTATTTCACACAATTGTACTTGTATAACCAGTGAGACAATAAACATCTTGACTCTTGAATCTTGAATATTGAATCTTGAATCATAAAACCTGTCTTAATGTGCCGCGTGTTGCCGACCCAACCCAGCAGAATTACAATAGACCCGTATAGCAAGTGGACACTTTCAGTGTCTTCTGATGTCCAAATGCTGTTTCGGGCGGCTGTGGCTCAGAGGGTAGAGCAGGATCGGTGTGTGAATGAGTATTTAGATTACATCCTGATGGGCAAAGTTGGCACCTTAGCAGCCTCTGCCATCAGTGTATGAATGTGTGTGTGAATGGGTTAATGCTGACATGTAGTGTAAAGCGCTTTGAGTGGTCGGTAGACTAGAAAAGCGCAGTATAAATGCAAGCCCATTTACCATTTCTTTAATCAGCTTTATATTGTACTATTGAACCTACAGTGCCCTTCTATGATGGCAGTCAATTTTATTTCTATAGCACCGAATCACAACAGAAGCTATGTCATGACACTTGTCATATAGAGCCGGTCCAGACTGTACTCGTTGCTGGCTGCACCACAGGTCATTAATTAAAGCAGCGTTATTATATAAGCTGTAACATCTGACATATTAGCATAAAGTTATTAAGACTAATGTGTTAGCACAGGATTACTGATGCAGGGTCGTCTCCAACATCACTTTTCGTTTAAAAAAAACGCTCCAGTTTGTGTCACTGCATCCGAGACATATATGTCTGTAAAGGGGAGACTCGTGGGTACCCATACAACCCCTTTTCATTCACATATCTGGAGGTCAGAGGTCAAGGGACACCTTTGAAAAAGGCTATGCCTGTTTTTCCTCGCCAAAATTTAGCGTAACTTTGAAGTGTTATCTAGCCTCCTTCCCGAAAAAGCTAGCATGGCATGGTTGGGACCAATGGATTCGTTAGGTTTTTTTTAGTTTTACATTATTCCAGTATCCTTCCTCTAGCTTTAAAACCCACATTCATTTGAAGTCGTGTTTCTGGTCACTCAACAAAAGAAAGTCCATTATTCACTGTCTTTTTTTAGCTCTGCTCAGATTCTATTGATGAGGCCTTAGGTCTTAGTGAGATCATGAGAATAGATTTTCTTTCCTTAATGGAGTTCAAGGCTCTAAGACAAGTATATTTTAGAAGGTGTTTTGTTGATTGGCATGTGTCACAGCCTATCACGCTCAGTAACTCCATCCAGCTGTCCATGCATGAAAACAGACAAATGCACATGCACACACATGCAAGCACACACATAATCAGGAATTGCGCTGTGTTTGGTTCAGTTTGATGTGATCCGTTAAACATGACATGTTTGCCAAATGTAATGTTTGGTTTTCCTGCAGCTCGAGAAGGGAGTCTTTGTGCCGGGTGTTGAATTAGATGAGACCGTATATGTTGTTCTGTGTTGATCTCTGGCTTGCTTTCCAAAACACGAGGACAAATTTGAGCCACAATTTTGGCCCTGGGCTAGCTGAGAGGAAAACCTGCCACACTGTTTGTACTCTCGCTCTGTCTTCTGTCATTCTGCTTTAAATGGAATCATTTCCTCTCTTTCTTCTTCTACGCAGGAAACTCTGGCAAGATGTCGTATCCCTGACATTTACAGACCAATTAATCGATTAATCAAGAAAATAATCAGCGGATTCATAGATTATAAAAAATATTGCAGCTGTAACGGTATGTCTAAGGGGAAATATGCTGGGCATTTATAAAGAATAGGTTTCACCCAGTGATCTATCCTCATGTTGTTTGTGACTTAATGATTGAGAATGTAAACTGTATTAAAGCTGCGAGCAGCGTTGAACGGGCCTTCGCCCCTTTGCGCACGTCGGGGTTACCTGCTGCCGTGCATTTCCATGAAAGTCGGACAGTTAGAGGGTATTTTCTGCGTGACGCTAAAGACTCTTATAAAACATATCAAGTTTGGGGCTGATTGGACAATGTATAGTCGATTTACAAAAACTTCCTGTTTCATGTAGGTGGCGCTATGACTATCACTCATAATGGCACATATACGTCTTCAGGTCGGGACTCTTATTGTGAAATTTGGGGCAGATCTGACTATGTAAAGTCAAGTTACAACAGCCTCCTGTGTCATGGCGAAACATCGCAATTCGCCGCGACCCCAAAACAACGCAAAAAAACACAAAAGCTTCGCAATTTTAGCATCATGAAGATGTTGAGATTCTGCTGCCCGACTTTGAGGTGGATCTCTTGAATCCTCCAGGAGGAGTATCGTAAAGTTCCACACCTATAAAGTGATAAAAATGGCGTCTTCTCACATGACCTATGACATCACCGTTCGAGCGATCAAAAATTCCTTCATAATTAAGCGTCACATCAGTTTGAGGGTTACATCAACCAAATCTGACGTGAATCCGATAAACTCTCTAGGAGGAGTTTGTAAAAGTATGCATAAAATACATGAAAAAAACGCACAAAATTAAAAATGGCCGACTTCCGGGTGGGCGGAGCTAATGAAACCCAATGAGGAATATGTCTGAGCGGGATGTGCCTACCAAATTTCACGAATACAGGATCAACTTTGTCCAAACTATGGCCTTCCACGCATTAGGGGGCGCTATGGAGCCCGCTGGCGACGCCCGAGCCCAAATTTTCACCATTTTCTGATGCGTATTCCAATTTTAGTGAGTTTTTCGTGCATCCTAAGCGCCTCAAAAATGGGATCTTGCAGCGGAAAAATAATCTTTAGAAAAACAATAGGTTTCCTTGCACTTTCGTGCTCAGGCCCTAAATATAAGATAGATAAAATGGCATCTTGTGGTTTAAGATAAGAATCACAAACATGATTTCTGTACGTTATGTGACGATTGCAAAGGCAACAATAATGTAAAACCCCTTAACCAGCTGAACCCCCCCACCCCCCCCCCCCCATGGGTAAATGATGGATCCACAGAGAGACAGAAAGCTACCTGTTTGTGAGCGGCCCTATGAAGGGGTTGGTAATCAGCTGTACGGTGGCCTTGGAGGCGAACAGAAGTCCCACTTTGACATTCTCATTGAGCAGCTTGCTGGTAGACTGGGGACATTCGGAGGAGTTTTGTGGCAGCTCTTCAGCGGGGGGCGTGGGGGCCGGCTCAGTAGACCTGGCGGCGGCGGTGGCGTTGGAGCCCGAAGACCTCACGGTGTTGTCGTATAAGGACACGATGCTGTGGAAGGCTGCCGGAGGACTCTGCTGCAACACGCTGTTGTTCTGCAGCACCGCGTCTGTTGGCTCATCCAGGGTGTACAGGTAGCTGGGGATGATGGGAACTAAGAGAGAGGCAAGGGGAGACGGATGCAATGAAATCCCCAAACCCTGGCGTTCATTTACCTAGAAAGAACTAATATAGCAGCGCACATCATGACGTGATGCAGACAGGCAGTGAGACACAACAGGTCAAGACTGAGGAGCTGCTACTGAAAAACAATCCAACTTTTTTTGGGATTATTCACTAAAATGTAAACAAAACATTGCGTGCATTAAATTATTTATGAAACTACCATATAATCCATGTCCAAAAGTGAGCTGACTTTTTCACAAAGACACGTTGTGTTCATATTTCAAATTATGCAAATTGTTAAATTGAAATTAAAATCTTCTGCTGCGCCTGAACAGCTGTTTGCCTCCTCCAGATAGCATGGTAGCATGGGGACACTAAATAAAATAATAACTGATGCCACACCCTTTAAATAAATGTTTGACGTGCCGGTCTTCTCAATGACTAAAATAGGAGTTTATTGGTTATTAATACAACATGTGAAGCCTTATGAGATTATAAAGTAATAACCAGAATGTCGGCATTGACAGTAAAAAAATAAAAAGATATACGTGGGAAACCTATAACTATACATTATTTTTACATTTTGTGTGTGAGAGAAAGACCAAAATCATGAAATCATTAATATATATTGAATTTGGCACCGTCATCCACACGATGTCCAAATAATATGAACGATTGTGATGCTGGACGTGTGATATTGATCGTACAGTAACGAGGGTTAGATGTTAAAGGCTGCAGGTGTGATGAACAGGTGTCATTTCTGTCTGCAGGTTATTTTTTAAAGATTAAATGCGATCAATAATTGTGCATCAAGTGCCTCCGGCTCTGCTTCACACTAGTGATCTGCTAGTGTATAACAGAGATGTTGTTAGTGGTGGATGTCTTGTCTGGACTGAGCCCATTCATAAAGTATAAACCTTTAAACGATTTAAGTTAATAATGATATGTCTTAAAGGAATAATCAAGGAATAGGCGCTGTAATATTTACAGGTCTATTGTTACTTTATCATTCTACTGATGATTTAAGAGAGAGTACATCCGCACCTTATATTCAGATACATTATTTCTTGTAATTTATCAACTGCACTACTGATACACGTACAATATGTGCTCTTATTACTGTGCAATAACTCACTGCCTTGACCGTACTGTAATTGTATTGTCAATATTGTATCATAGGTCAACATTTCTAGTTATATATATACATTTACTTATTTTATTAAGTAGTTTAGGTTAAGCTTGTATTGAACAAAGGTTTTTATCGTATCTTTTATACTGTATATTATGTGTGATTGCTACATCAGTGTGTGTAGAGACAATAAAGGAATCTTGAATCTTGAATATGTGTGAGCGTCGGATGAGAGGTTAACATGTGAGCTGAGCTCAGATCAGTTATTCTAATATAGAGAACAATGTCCAGCGGATATTATTAGATTATTAGAAAGCTCAATCTAATAAATAAATAAATAAAAAAATCCATGTTCCTGTCACTTGTACTATATTTTAGACATATAATATTATATGTGAGCAGTTAGTCCACAGAGAGCTCTGATCTCTGATCTCTGATCTCTGCAGATAGAAATGAAAGATAACTGGACAGACCTAGACTACCTGTTGTGCTAGATAAATAAATAATAAATAAATAAATAAATAGAACTTTGCACCTACCAACTACAGTGAGCAGCATGTTATCCAGCAGCAGAGCGACGAACACGATGACCAGACTCAGTTTCCTGGACTGTCTCTCCTCTCGGAGCCATTTGATGACATTTAGCTGCCGGAGCGCATCTAACGTCCCCATGGTGTTATAGTCCCCGAGCAGCAGCAGCAGCAGCACGGATCACAAGTCCTGCAGAGACACAAAGTGGCAGTGATGGGTCAGGAAGTTTAAAAGAAAACCACCCTCCTCAATCTGTCTGTCTGTCTGTAGGAACCAAAGCGCTCAGCATGTGTTCTCCAGTGAGGCTGCAGCGGAGGAGTCTTACCGAGGATGCTCAGGGGCCAACAGGAGGAGGAGGAGAGGAGGAGAGGAGGAGGAGGAGAGGAGGAGAGGCGGGCTTTCTACTGACTGGACCCGCTGCTGACGTCATACAACCTTTATATAGGTCCCTATACTGAGAGAGGTCAGCATTACCCGGGTTATCCTCTCCTTATCCTGGCTTCACTAACCCGAACAACCGCGCCGAGATGCTCCAACGACGCACCAGGTAAATCAGCCACGAGGGGGGTTTCTGAGCGCGCTCACATGGCCTACAGGGGGCGGTGTTTGCAGCAGGTGACCAATCACAGACATGGACAAGTCTACTGTCAGCAGAGCACATTTTATAAACTATAATATTATACACAGACCAAGAAGTTAAACACATAATCAGACTGAAAGTAACAGAAGCTGATCTGTGGATGTGTAAATATCACTGCTCATCTAGAGCATGATAGATCTGACTATATATTATATTTCGGTATTTTTGTTAAGTTAATGTGTTGCTTAGATATATTCTTATAGAATAGAATAGAAGATACTGTATTTATGCCCTTTTTTTAGCCTTAACTTTAAGCCTTAAGCTGCTCACTTTTTAACAAACACTTCCAGACGTGAACACATCTGCCCCCCCCCGTCCTTTACTCACTCCGTTGGCTTCCAGTTGGCTTTAGAATCCATTTTAAGCTCTTGATGTTTGGTTTTTAAAGCCATTAACGGCCCTCGCCCCACCTTATTCGTCCGAGATTTTAACTCTCCGCGAGCATAAGGGGGCTTTGCGGTCAATTTTACTTGCCATCATGACGGAGAGTCCACGAGTCCACCATCCAGAAAACAGATTAACAACTCAAAGAAACAAGTAATCATAAAACCTTGCTCTCAATCCACGCATGGACAAAGTTTCACAAAATTTAACGTTACCGAAATGTCGGCAACATAATTGTTACGTTGCAAACCCGACGTTACAATTACCACACACAAAAACACTGAATTATAACAGTCATGGCGGAGTAGTCTATGTGGCTGAAGTTATAAGCAACATCTGACAGAACATTTGGAATAAAGCTCATTAGATAAACATAACGTTAATATCATTTACAACCTTTGGTATGACACCAAAATACGTATGTCTAAATAAAACATAACGTACCGTGGTGACATGAAATGAACCGTAAATGAAGCAGCACTGAAAGATTCGCGCTCCATGCTGACTGGAAGTTGGGGCGTGGCCTTATGCCAAACATGGACGTGTTGCGTACATTTACTATTGGCTCGAGTCTTTTATTTCTAGATGTGGGCCACGTACATCATGCCTAATGTGGTCTGAGTTTGGTTAAAGTCAGGGTTGATGATGTTCTCCAGTAGACACTATTTGTTATATTGGTTGAAATGGTCTTTCCCCCCCGACAGCGATCCATTACTGATGAGCTCTGAAAAAAGACCGGAAAAGATCCGTCATCTGTAGCTGCTGTAATCCTGTAAAAACGTCTACCAATCACTGCCTCGAGGTCCGCTTGGAAAGAACCAATCAGATGCCTCCCTGCTCGTTCTCTACCCTTGGCGTGCACCAGCCTGAACTCAAAGCGCGTCGCCGCCGCACGTTTCCTGGAGAATGGAAGAGAAAACTCAGCCCTGCAGTAGCACTGCACAGGTTACTTGTCATGAGAAAGCGTTGTTGAGTTGAGGTCCTCTCTCCGCTCTGTGGCTGTGAAGTAGTTACGATGCGGCGATGCTTGTGCACGTGTATGGGGGGGGCGTTGCCTTGAAAGGAGCCCCGAGGGAAGGGGGGGGGGGGTGGACGGAGCTCCTGAGGCGATGCTACTTTCAAATTATGCTAGCTCTCCATCGTCCACCCTATCTTTAACCAGTACTCAGCCGCACCTGTTGTACTGCAGCTATCGGCCACCCGTCCACCCCACACGGCGTTCGCCGCTCTTTATACTTCCCAGTTCAAAATCACGTTTATTACATACAAATTGATTTTGTGCTAACCATCACGAAAAAAAAATGTGAAATTCGTGTCTGTGTACACGAATAAATACATTACATTTCGTGACTATTTCACGAACGGCCGTGCGACTGATCTGGCAGTGCGCATGACAAGTGACGTAGCAGTCCTTAGGGTCTGTGGTGAGGTAGTTCCAGGTAAACTGAGCCCAGAAATAGTCAGCCAGTACTTGGCTGTGTTTCCAGCGACGACGTCCGTCCTAGCAGGTCACTGGTGCCGTACACTGCTTGTGGCGAGGATGCATCCCGCCGCCCAATGAGCAGGAGATTAGGCGTAATGGGGTCGGGGTCAGCAATGTCAGATGTAGCTTCTTCTACTTCTACTAGCACTGTCATCCGGACCTCTCCTGGGACCATTTGGGTCTTTCAGGACCACTTGCAGTGAAGCTTTCACTGATTTGATCTGCCTGTCCCATGTACCACCAAAGTGTGGAGCAAGTGGTGGATTCAATTTGAAGATGATGCTCTGTTCAGCAAGTTGTCCCTTCGAGAATGGTTCGAGCGCAGCGAAGGCTTCTTGCAGCTCTCATTGTCCTCGCCCGGAAATTAGTCCGTGCCTCGGTCACAATCTTCATATCTTCTCGCTACAGAGCTAGCAAAAAGGAATCTGTGTCCATGCTGAACGCACCTGCTGGTGAGGCACTTAAATATCATGCCCCACCTTTTCTCATGCCGACGGACAATTTTTATCACGTATGGGCCAAAGCAGACAACTCCGGTGATGTTTTTTGACCACTTGCCGTCCGCGAAGTATCCAACACGTTCATCTTATCTCTGTAAATACACGGTGAGAACCTGCATGTAGCAGATGTTTATCGTAGTCCTGTACCAGCAGCTTTGTGACTGCTCTGCTGCCAGGACTCATAACCTTTATTTAACCAGGAAGTCACATTGAGATTAAAACCTCTTTTACAAGTGAGACCGAGCCAAGACACAGGGTCAGATAGCAGCATACAACAAGTAAAAAGACAACACTGAATCACGACAGCAACAACAGGTACGACAAAATACATTACATCATCACACAGTGCATTAACAGGGCAGCATGTTGGTCATGTGTTGGCCTGCAGATCATTCCAGGACCAGGACCATAGTGGATCAGGCTTGTTTTGCCAGCTTCTGTACTGATAGAAAGAACTTTAAACTGGAGCTATTTATGTGACCTTAGATTATAACTGTTTCAGAGAATTACAAACTTCCAGCTTGAGTAAATCGGAAGTTTGCCAGAGATCTTATAGACTAAAATGTACCAGTGTTGTAACCTCCACAGAGTGAGGGATCACCATCCTACCATCCTGTATAAGGTACAATGATTAGTGACATACCTCAGGGCTGAGTGATACAGGGGGTCAAGTTTGGAGAAGGTGGACAGTGAGGCAAACCTGTAAGTAGTATCACCAAAATCAATCTGAGTCAAGAAAACTAAGCGTTTTCTTGATGCCGTGTAAAAACAGGACTTTCCTCTGTACAGGAAACCCAGTGTGAACTTTAATTTCTTTGCTAGATATATGTCAATATTGTCAGGGTTACTGGGTTTTAAGGTGGTGGACGCAAATGCAGAGAGAGGAGGAGGAGATGACGCAGATATAATTAAAAAAAGGTTTAATTAATCTAACAACAAAACAAAAAGGCAGCTGGTCCGGCATGCCATCCACAAAATCTCCAAAATAACAAAACATGAAAAATGCAAAAACACACTGGAATTACCTACTGGCTGATAAACTGGTGACACGCAACACAGGGAAGTAACGACGACGAACCGACAAAAACAGAGGGGAACACACAGGCTTAAATACACTAGGGGATTACACACAGGTGGAACGAATCAGGGTGGGGCAAACAATCAGAAAAAGGCAGGAAAACAAACAAAGGCAGGAAGCAAAACTAGACAAGACTTGTCCGGGACAAGAGGGCACAGAGGACCTTAGGCGGACGGCCCGGAAGCATATCAGGGACAGAGTCATGAAACTAGGGCGGGCGGCCCGGGGGCAGAGCAGGGACAGAGTCACGAAACTCGGGCGGACGGCCCGGGGGCAGAGCAGGGACAGAGTCATGAAACTCGGGCGGACGGCCCGGGGGCAGAGCAGGGACAGAGCCGGGAAACTCGGGCGGACGGCCCGGGGGCAGAGCGGAGACAGAGCCGGGAAACTCGGGCGGACGGTCCGGGGGCAGAGCGGAGACAGAGCCGGGAAACTCGGGCGGACGGTCCGGGGGCAGAGCGGAGACAGAGCCGGGAAACTCGGGCGGACGGCTCATGGGCAGAGTAGGCACAGAGACAGAGTCTTGGGTCTGCGGCCCAGCAGTAAAAGGGGCAGGGTCTTTGGGCTGCGGCCCAGCAGTAAAAAGGGCAGGGTGTGGCTGAAGCCCAGGCGGAACCGGGAGTGGCTGAAGCCCAGGCGGAAGCGGGCGTGACTGTAGCCCAGGCGGAACAGGTGATGGCTGCGGAGGCGGCGGCGACACAGCCGGAACAGGTGATGGCTGCGGAGGCGGCGGCGACACAGCCGGAACAGGTGATGGCTGCGGAGGCGGCGGCGACACAGCCGGAACAGGTGATGGCTGCGGAGGCGGCGGCGACCCAGCCGGAACAGAAGGCGGTTGCGGTGGCGACGGCGACCCAGCCGGAACAGAAGGCGGCTGCGGTGGCGACGGCGACCCAGCCGGAACAGCAGGCGGTTGCGGCCCAACCGGAACAGAAGGCGGTTGCGGCCCAACTGGAACCGCAGGTAATGGTTGCGACCCAACCGGAACAGAAGGTGATGGTTGCGACCCAACCGGAACAGAAGGTGATGGTTGCGACCCAACCGGAACAGAAGGTAATGGTTGCGACCCAACCGGAGCAGAAGGTGGTTGCGACCCAACCGGAACAGGAGGTGGTTGCGGCCCAACCGGAGCAGAAGGTGGTTGCGGCCCAACCGGAACAGCAGGTGGTTGCGACCCAACCGAAACAGCAGGTGGTTGCGACCCAACCGAAACAGCAGGTGGTTGCGACCCAACCGGAGCAGAAGGTGGTTGCGGCCCAACCAGAGCGGAAGGTGGCTGCGGCCCAACCAGAGCGGAAGGTGGCTGCGGCCCAACCGGAAAAGCAGGTGGTTGCGGCCCAACCGAAACAGCAGGTGGTTGCGACCCAACCGGAGCAGAAGGTGGTTGCGGCCCAACCAGAGCAGAAGGTGGCTGCGGCCCAACCGGAAAAGCAGGTGGTTGCGGCCCAACCGTAGCAGCAGGTGGTTGCGGCCCAACCGGAGCAGAAGGTGGTTGCGACCCAACCGAAACAGCAGGTGGTTGCGACCCAACCGGAGCAGAAGGTGGTTGCGGCCCAACCAGAGCAGAAGGTGGCTGCGGCCCAACCGGAAAAGCAGGTGGTTGCGGCCCAACCGGAGCAGTGGTCGGACGGACCCCCGACGAGACCCTCAGAGCAGGAGTCGGACGGACCCCCGACGAGACCCTCGGAGCAGGAGTCGGACGGACCCCCGACGAGACCCTCGGAGCAGGAGTCGGACGGACCCCCGACGAGACCCTCGGAGCAGGAGTCGGACGGACCCCCGACGAGACCCTCGGAGCAGGAGTCGGCCGGACCCCCGACGAGACCCTCGGAGCAGGAGTCGGTCGACCCGCCGACAGGACACGTGGAGCAGGAGTCGGCGGGACCCCCGACAGGACACGTGGAGCAGGAGTCGGCGGGACCCCCGACAGGACACGTGGAGCAGGAGTCGGCGGGACCCCCGACAGGACACGTGAAGCAGGAGTCGGCGGGACCCCCGACAGGACACGTGGAGCAGGAGTCGGCGGGACCCCCGACAGGACACGTGGAGCAGGAGTCGGCGGGACCCCCGACAGGACACGTGGAACAGAAATCGGCATGACCGCCGACAGGATACTTGGAACAGAAGTCGGCATGACCGCCGACCGGACACGTGGAGCAGGAGTGGGCGGGATCGCCGACACATGAGCAGGCTTGGAGTCAGTCAGGATCCCTGACACAGGAGTGAGCCTGGAGTCGGCTGAAACAATGAACAGCTTAGGAGGACGCCGCCGCCGAGACCCGCGCTTCCCTCTAGGGGCTCCAACCCCTAGACTGAAATCCGGCTGGATGCTAGAAGCATGCTGGGTGCTAGCCTGCCTAGAAGCAGACTGCAAACTTTGAGGACCTCCCAGAGCAAGGCGGGTTCCAAGGAACCGGTTTGGGACTGAAGCCAGCCTAGGACTAGCTGGCTTCTGGGGAGTGGGATGAAGCTGGGGCTGAGGCAGAGGCTGGCAGCTCAGGAAACCAATATTAATAGTCCGGGGTGGAGACTGGTGACTAGCAGGCAGAGAGAGTTGATTGGTGTGCATGAAACGGTTGAGCCTCTCTAAAACAATGTCCAGGTGGGGCACAAAATGGCTCACCCACGGCTTCTCTTCGAAATACAACTGCTGCACAGCAAGTTGATCCAAGAGGGAAGTCCACTCATTAACATGAGCACAAAATAATGTCTCCACAGTCCTCTCAAATTCAAAAACTTTTAAAGAAAAAATGTACAGCTCTGCTGGGTCCATCTTTGGTCGGTTCGTACTGTCAGGGTTACTGGGTTTTAAGGTGGTGTACGCAAATGCAGAGAGAGGAGGAGGAGATGACGCAGATATAATTAAAAAAAGGTTTAATTAATCTAACAACAAAACAAAAAGGCAGCTGGTCCGGCATGCCATCCACAAAATCTCCAAAATAACAAAACATGAAAAATGCAAAAACACACTGGAATTACCTACTGGCTGATAAACTGGTGACACGCAACACAGGGAAGTAACGACGACGAACCGACAAAAACAGAGGGGAACACACAGGCTTAAATACACTAGGGGATTACACACAGGTGGAACGAATCAGGGTGGGGCAAACAATCAGAAAAAGGCAGGAAAACAAACAAAGGCAGGAAGCAAAACTAGACAAGACACAGGAGGACCGAATTACAAAATAAAACAGGAAACACACAATGCAGACCATGACAAATATGGCGTTTAAAATTTAGACTTTATGTCATGTTGCAGGGTGTTAAAGTCAGTCTGCAGATCAGAAAATGCTGTCTCCGCGGTGAGGGGGCACAGGAGTACATGACTGTGTCATCTGCATAGAGATGGTACTTGCAGAATCTGAGCTTTCTCACAGATTTTATTAATATAAACTAGAAAAAAAAACAAGGGTCCCAAGATAGATCCCTGCGGAACACCCGTCTCAAGAGTGACCGGGTCAGACGTGACGTTGCCGTGTTTAATGATCTGATTAGTCAGATAGCTGTGGAACCACTTTGCCCCTTTACATCCAATGCCGGCATTCTGCAAGGTGTTAATGAGTAACGCGTGGTCCAAAGTATCGAAAAGCCATAGTAATAATCATTTATGTAGCGACTAATGTTTCCAATATTTTTGAGAGGACAGAGAGATCAGAAATAGTTGTTCATGTCAGATCGGTTGCCAGCTTTAAAAAGGGGGTGATACATAATGCTTGCTTCCAAATAACTGGAACCTGATTAAAACCATGTTTAAAATGTGGGTGAGGGGCTCCGCAATAAACAATGCAGCGGCCTTTAAGGACTACAGGGTGTATGACATCATCCTTCAGGTTTTCTGCCTTCTTCTGAGCCGACCTCCATCGCTGATCAATGCTACAGCGTTGTCCTACACACGGAGAGAGACAGCAAATAACTGTTAGGGCTGAGAGGTTTACCTGACTGACCACCTCTGCAGGGAAACTCTCCTCAAGAGTGCAACCTCTGTCTCTATAGCTGGACTGGTATGTAGCATGTACCAGTTCAGACCATGAGTTAAACAGGGTTAGATCTGGAACAACGGGGCCGATCGTGACATACGTTACTCTCCAGGTTCGAGACCTTTCCAACGATATACGTAGGTCCTGATCTCCCGTGACTTTCCAAAGTGGGTAGACTAAAGGATAGCCCAAACTAAAAGATTTTTCAGATCTTAACAGACGTTGAAAATGTGAGAGACCCCACACGTTATGATAAATTCAACAGTTTGGATCCTATAGTGTGTCGTGAGCAATGATTTGACGTGACTTTAGTGGCGCACGATGGGCAGGAAGAATTAGCAATGTTAGTTTTTGCACTACTTTGTACTGAAAATTGACAAGTAAAAAAGAAGAAAAATATGGATGTAGTCATGGAAACATGTTAAATAAACAATTGTGTCAACAAATTGGTCCTCCATCTCTGAGGTCCGTCTTACTACTACTTTATGCTTCGAGTTTAGCATTAGCCGCAGTCGCCATGACGGCGGTGGTCGTCCTTCCTTCTTCAGTCAGGTTGGTTCCCTATTGGCTGTCGTTCTTTCCCACATGACAGCGTCATCGTCTGTCCTCGGGGTTCCCCACAAACACCAGGATATTCAATCATAAATACTGAACATGTTTAATATTTGTGTGTGGTTTGTGTTCTCTTTAGATAATAAATATAGACAATGTGACTTCACACAGATATATTTCCCAGTGCTGCAATAAGCTTTATGTTTAAAAAGAAGATACATTTTTTCTACAATCAAACTTTTATGTCAGTGTAGTAGTCTATAGAACAGATATACATATATATATATATATATATATATATATATATATATACAGTATTTGGTGTAGCATACAATGAAAAGCAAAATAAATTGTCAAACACTTGATGACTTGGTTTACATATTCGAAAAGGAGTGAAAAGAAGTACAAATTTATTTAATCCCACCGCTTCATCGTTCATAATTAACCAGCTTCCTTATTAAGCTAAACATATACTCTAATTAATTTCCCTAAACTTGTCTAACTGTAATTATTATTACCTTTTATCTCTGTCATAAAAAAAATATAAATTAATGACTGATATAATTATCCTTATCAAAATATAAATTCATTATCAATCAAGAATACCAATTCATTACTTATAATGTATCTTAATCAAAATACAAATTCATTACTTACATATTTATCTTAATCATATTGACTAGTTGTTATCTTTTCGTATATGCGCATATTATTGTTTATGGTATACAATACGCAATACAATATGCAATATATACATATATACAATACACAGCATCGGACCATGCATATAAAATACAATATAAATATATACTTAAAATAATAATAATAATAATAATGAAATAAACAAAGTAACAATAAAATGAACATTTTAAAATAGAATAGCGAAATAGTAATAATTTTAAAAAATGGGATATAAAACTTGAAATTAAATTAATAAATAATAAGAATTATGTAACAGTCAAGATAAGAATGCATGGCACAATCTAAAGTCCAGATTGATGATGAAATATATGAAAGTGACAAGTGCAGAGATTAAATGAGGGATTTTAAATGTAAAATCCAGTGTGATAACCCCGTCTTCATCACGTTTATTTGGCCATGGTACCAGAATCGGTGCAAACACACACACACACACACACACACACACACACACACACACACACACACACACGAAACGTCGGAGTGCTTTATTATTGGATGACGTCAAGTCAAGTTAATTTTATTTGTGTAGCCTAATATCACAAATCATAAATTTGCCTCAGGGGGGTTTACAATATGTTCAGCATACGACACCCTCTGTCCTTCACAGGGACAGCTCGGGACAGATGTGGCTCAGTATTAACTGAGGAAGACTCTGGGCCTTGTTTAAACGATCCATAGTGCATGGTCTAAAGTGCATGTAGGGCGTGTCCATCTCCACTTTATGCTAGTTAAACGGAGCATTATCTGGGCGCAAAGTAAGGCGCAATAAGGGGCAAAGGGGGTTTTGGGCGTAACAGGAACTAAACCTATCAGAGTATCATGTCCCTTTAAACGCCAGGTGCACCTGCACATTGGCACATTGCTATTTAAAAGGTGTATTTAAAGGTGGAGGTGGTGGTAGCAGTGGACGTAGTGAGCATTTTCATAGACATGGATCTTACGCTGGGCTCCGCTGGCGCTCCTCCATGACAGTGTCGCCTGAAAACGCCAAGGTTGACCGAGGAATGTCCACGCAAGGCCAACTCAAAAGCACCACGAAACTTCAGACATTCAATTATTTTGGATAAAATGTGCCGGTTTTTATCCACCTCCTCGTTGTGTTTCCTCACCGCAGTCCTGTGGTCCGTCCAGCTGCGTAGCGATGTTCACTTGGCCTAGCACGGCTAGCTTGACAGAGTTTTCCTTGTGTGTTCTAGTAATTCCGACAGTTTTCCATGCTGGATCGGTCCCCGTCGCTTTAAAGAGCAAGCACGGAAATCAAAATAACGCATTAGGATGACGGCATCCAGCTAGCCAGGTCTTTCTGGTGTACCAGCTACGACAGAAGCCTCGTATATACGTCCTCCCTTCTTCACCAGCCTGCTGTTTTATTACCAGGTCGGGTTGATCTGGGCCCGGCTCCTTCACCTGTAGTTTATCCACCAAAGTTCTTCTCTCAAACGGCTCCAGGAGGAGAGATTTTATCGAGTCAGGGTTCGGTCTTGGAGTAGTGGTCGCGCTCGCAATTGTAATAGTTAAAATGGCGCCCGCAGAGAGCAGTCCTGACTTTAGCAGTAGCTGGCTTGGGGCGATAAAATAATCGCCCCTCTCGTATTAGATTTGAGGACGCTGATTGGCTAAATTTAATGTCATACGTTCAGAGCTTGAATCAGCTATTGGCTAAGCTGCTACACAGACACATATTACACATATTACTGGGTGCTTTCAGTGTATAATTTCAGCCTGGCAGTCCTGCCAACGAGAACATTATTAATTTTAAGCCACTGCTTCTCAATAACCCTCTGTTGTTTCTGTCTCACAAACACTGATGTGTGCCCCTCTCTCTCTCTCTCTCTCTCTCTCTCTCTCTCTCTCTCTCTCCTTTGAATCAGGCTTCTCCGTGATGGACCATCAGTCGTTCTGTGACGTCTCTGCCTCTCTGGTGGTGCCTCATTCCACATGACAGACCTGGACCTCCGTCCTCCAGGAGATTTAGCCTCTCTAACAATTTACCTCAGTCCAAGCTGGCTTATTGGCATGGGTAACGTACGTTTATATTACTAAGCAACTGTCAATTAAAAACAAAAATATGGTCCTCTCTCTAGGTTCCATGGTGGAGAGGACGTTGTGTTGCTCTGGCTCTACCTATCTGTCGTGGAGAGGAGCTTGTGTTGCTCTGGCTCTATCTATCTGGCGTGGTGAGGAGGTCGTGTTGCTCTGGCTCTATCTGTTTGCCGTGGAGAGGACGTTGTGTTGCTCTGGCTCTATCTATCTGGCGTGGAGGGTAGGTTGTGTTGCTCTGGCTCTATCTATCTGGCGTGGAGGGGAGGTTTTGTTGCTCTGGCTCAATCTATCTGGCGTGGAGAGGAGGTTGTGTTGCTCTGGCTCTATCTATCTGGCGTGGAGAGGAGGTTGTGTTGCTCTGGCTCTATCTGTTTGGCGTGGAGAGGAGGTTGTGTTATTCTGGCTCTATCTATCTGGCGTGGAGAGGAGGTTGTGTTGCTCTGGCTCTATCTGTTTGGCGTGGAGAGGAAGTTGTGTTGCTCTGGCTCTATCTATCTGGCGTGGAGAGGAGTTTGTGTTGCTCTGGCTCTATCTGTTTGGCATGGAGAGGAGGTTGTGTTGCTCTGGCTCAATCTATCTGGCTTGGAGAGGTGGTCGTGTTGCTCTGGCTCTATCTATTTGGCATGGAGAGGAGGTTGTGTTGCTCTGGCTCTATCTATCTGGCGTGGAGAGGAGTTTGTGTTGCTCTGGCTCTATCTGTTTGGCGTGGAGAGGATGTCGTGTTGCTCTGGCTCTATCTATCTGCCGTGGAGAGGAGGTTGTGTTGCTCTGGCTCAATCTATCTGGCGTGGAGGGGAGGTTGTGTTGTTCTGGCTCTATCTGGTTGGCGTGGAGAGGAGGTCGTGTTGGTCTGGCTCTATCTATCTGGCGTGGAGAGGAGGTTGTGTTGCTCTGGCTCTATCTGTTTGGCGTTGCCTGGAAGCTGCTTGACATCCTCCTGAATCCACCTTCTCACATATGTTCCCATTATATGTATTATTTTTTGTCATATGGATTGTCTATGTTGTATTTCATTATATTGTTACTCTGTACACACGACATCTATTGCACATCTGTCCATCCTGGAAGGGGGATCCCTCCTCTGTTGCTCTTCCTGAGGTTTCTAACATTTTCTTCCCTGTTAAAAGGTTTCTTTTGGTTAAGTTTTTCCTTATCCGATGAGAGGGTCGTACTGTAAAGGACAGAGGTTGTCGTATCCTGTACAGATTGTAAAGCCCCCTGAGGCAAATTTGTGATTTGTGATTTTGGGCTATAAAAATAAAATTGACTTGACTTTCCATATTTAAAACACACAAATATTGACAATTTGTATAATTTATTATTAGTAGTAGTAGTAGTAGTAATGTTTTTTGTGTGTGTGGCTGTCTGGCTCAGGGAGGGCGGCGCTCTAGCCTTCTACACAATCCTCTATCTTTTGGTGTATATTGCATTTTTGATATTTATGTCGAGCACAGTACCGTAGGGTCAACAAGGCATTTCACTGCACAATGTAAAGATGTGTTGAGTGTGTGACAAATAAACTTGAAGCTGAACTTGAAGCTGTTTCGAAGGTTGGATACCGTCCTGATGGTGACATCTGCTGGGCAACCTCTGGTAAAGCACCTGGAAACAGTGCTGGAGAATATACACATGTAGGTAGGGTAGGTACAGGTGGGAGATCAGTTCTGGTTCAAACTGCTCAGTTCAGTATAGACCTATCTGTCCATATGCATTACATTAACACACATCATTTTGGACTATTATATCTGTACATTGCAAATTCTTTTTAATTTCTAATACTGGGAACCTTTGCACACCGCCGACATATATTTTTGCATTTCTGCCTAGGGCTTTCATTTAAAACAGTTACATTATACATATTTTAAAATGTTATTTTTTTTAAATATTTCTTATGTAATTTTTACTGTTCTATATTTATGTTTTTTGTCTATGCACCAACTTGACAACAAACCGGATTCTGATTCTGATTCTATAGCCATGAGATTTGTTGCATCCTGACGTTTCTGTGGTTTGTAATTCCAGTAATCTTTCATTTAAAAGCCCAGGAAATTATTTTTCTATAGCCCAATGTCACAAATCAGATATTTACAATCCGTGAAGCATACAACACCGTCTGTCCTTTGACCCCTGCTGCTTCGGATAAGAAAAACTCCCCCCAAAAAAAACCTTAGCAAGAGCAACAGAGGAGGGTTCCCTCCCCCTGGACGGACAGACATGCAGTAGATGTTATGTGTTCAGAATAACCAACATAATAAAAATACTTACAGGATGCAAACTGATGAAGAAAATGCATACAGGAGGAGGTCAAGCAGCTTCCAGTTGTCGCCAAACCATGGAACCTGGAAAGAGGACCGTCTACTACACAAACACAGAACAGGTAGGAAGTCATCAGAAGCACCCTCTTCCACTCCTTGAGGGCGCCCTCGGCCGACTTTACCTTTCAGATGCCGAAGCAGGTTCAGTTTTAGAGTGAAGGTACTGGTATCATAGAAACTAGAAAACCTAAGGAATCCATTGGTACCAACCATGTCATGCTAGCATGTCGGGAAGAACGCTAAATAACGCTACGAAGTTGTGCTAAATTTTGGAGAAAATGCCAGGAAAAACTGGCATGGCCATTTTCAAAGGTATTGACCTCTGACCTCTATGGGTACCAAGCCCCAAGGAAGAGCGCCAGGCATTGAAGCAAATTTTCGTAGTGTCCAAACGGCGGTACTACAACTTGAATTACATAAATTGTGTATCACTGTAAAGCTGAGACTCTTGTGGATCCAATGAGCTCAACTGTATTCATGTGTGATGATGTTAGTCCCCATAGGAGACATTTCATTGTAGTGAGACCATTTTTTTTTTTATTTATTCTTTCATTAATTAATGTTTATTTCTGATTTATGACTAGAACAACGTGACACACAGTGCTGAGCTGCATCTCAAATTAATCTCCAGGTTCCCAGCTTTCAGAAGATGTACACCACTTCTATGTGACATCTACTGTTGAGCTGCTATCTTCCCCTAAAGACCCCCTGTACCCCCCTAAAAGAAAAGGTAAAGGTTAAAGTCTCAGCACCAGGAAGTAATGTGCTGTACATCACGGAGTAGCTCTCTCTAGAGCCCCACTCAACAGACGTGTTAAAGATGTACTGAACACTTCTAATAAGTCAGGTTTCCATCCAAATTTCCAGAAAATCTGCCAAAAATGTATAAAAAAAAAAATGCAGATTTCATCCACTACTGTTATGCAAATATCAGGAGTTTTACACACTTAGATAAACAGTTGGTTCCATTTAAACCAAAACACCTGCAGTCAAAACACAAACAAAGGAAAAATCATGTGGAATACATGATGGAAATATAACAGTTCTGTTTGTTTCATGTATTTACGTGAGGAAGATTACGTTCTCCTCATCGCTGCACACAGATCTGGAAGCTTGAGTGATGTTTTAAGCTTCATGTAAGTTCTGATCATTTATTCACTTAAAGCCTGTTTCCATTGCACTTGATCATGTTTTCTCTTTATCGATACATCAACTTTTTAGCCAAGTGTTAAAATATTTTTGCAATATTTTGACTTTTTTTTTTTATTTCTGGCGTTTCCACTCAGGTTCTTTTGTGCACAAATTCAAAATGCTCTAACTCGCTCATTGATACATCTTTCCTTGATACTTCTGCTTTGAAAAGTTGATTCTGAGGTTGATGAGGAAAACGAAAAACATGATATACCTAATGAATTCAAACAGGTCATAATACTGGGGGGGGGGGGTTGCAGAATTAGGTCATAATTCTCCGTTGGTTTATCTCTACAACACATTACATGCACTCGTTTGACCCGTTACACTGATACTGGTAAGTGCAGCTATAAGGTTTTCCCCCTAAGCCTTCAAAGTAAAGGTAAATTAAGATATACAGCATGTTGGACACAAATTGCCAGTTGGGGCTGAAAGCGTCTGTCTTTGACAGCAGCATATTGGCTCACAGTGGTGAAACCTAGTTGATTTGATGAGTTTCTCTAATAACATTGTTATATATTTTTTACTATTTCACCCTGAAAGCTTCCCAGATGCTTTGGTAACAAGCGGTAGATCCTTCCTCTGCCAGCAAAGCTCATGTGAAGACTTCCTCTCTCACTTGCTCCTTATTGTACGAGAGCACCATCCTGTGCTCTGCTGACGCTACTACAACAGGGAGTTGGGATGAGAACATGTTGCTAAAACACACATTATTATGTTACGTAGCAACTGATGAGCTTATTATATAACTTATAAAATGTAGTAAAGTGTGCTTCAATTAAATAAAAAATCAACAAGCATTCCTTCCTACGGAGTGTGAACTGCTTTGAACTGATGATAACACAACAATAGCGACTATAGAGGTTGATGTTGAGGTGGAGTAACCAAGTATTTAACTCAAGTACTGTACAATTAGGTACAATTATACTGGCACTTTATTTAATTATAAAATGTCATACTTACTGTATATACTATATATTTAATGTATGGCTATTAGTGGGAATATTTTACAGCTCATACAATGTGATATATTGCTTTTTAAACCTGAAACAATTCAACATTATTGCATCAATAATTTCACACTTTAAAAGCGACCGATTGTTTTACCTAAAATACCATCAAACTTTAGTCCTCCGGAAACGTTTCGTGAGGATTGCAACTCGATCAGAGTCACACATCTCCTCTGCTCCTCTATTTCAGAAACTCTAGATTCTTACTATTTATGATGTTTTTTTATTTATAAGATACTTTCTGGTGAAGGGAATATTCCAGAGCAGTTCATGACCTATTTTAAAACACATTCTCAGGTCCATTCTTACTCAACCGGTCAATCCTTAGATCTTCATCCTCCTAAATTATAGTAGAGGTCAATTTTTTATATACATTTATTGTTATTGTTGTTATTATATATATCTTGTTCTAATTGTTTGTTATCACTATTTTGTAGTTATATTATTTCCTTATATTCTTCCTTATATTGATCTTGTCTCTAGGTGGAGGCTTCAGATAAGCCCAGTGGGTTTTTAGCCTCTTCCTGCACTGTCTATTATTCATTTATTTTTTTTGTTATGTTGTGTAGTCTTAAATTGTGCAAAATAAATAAACAAAAATAAACCTGCCACCACTAATACTCAGCAGAGGTTTCAATGCAGGACCTTTGACCTTATTATTGTGTATTTTTTTCTACTGTGTTATTGCTGCTCTCCAGGATTTATGACATTTAAAAACATCTCTACAGGCTGTCCTAATCACTGTCAGCATGACAACCTGCTCATGTTCATTAGACATAATGTGTACTATAGTCATCATCTTGTGCTGTCCTAATCCCATACTACACACTAAGTGTATACTATATACTAAACTTAATAATATACAGTTTTTCAGTTAGTAAAATCTACATATTTAACCCTTAAATGCCTACAGTACATACCTCAGGTCTTAAATGACACTTCATATAATATAATATAATATAACACAGATTAATCCATGTGTTTAAATCATATTAATTGGAAACTTTTCAGTATGTATTATTAACAATAACAAACATGATTTCTGCTATTTATGACTTGTTTTATGTTATCATTTATTTATTTTTCCACCTGTTCTATCTTAATCTGTCCGTGGACGGACAGATGGACCGTTACTGTCTGAGCTATAGCATCGTCATTCTCTCGCTCCATCTCTGCTTTTAAATGATCTGACTAAAACCAAAAGGAGAGCACACATTACGCATATTTCAAAGTCTTTACACTGGTTACCTGTTAGTTTTCGTATTGATTTTAAACTTCCTTTATTAGTTTATAAGGCACTACATGGCCGTGCACCAGACTACCTTGCAGAAATGATTGGTTTTGGTTTATGAACCAGGAAGTATGGAAAGCCATTTGAGCATTTATTAAATATCCTTGATATCAGACGTCAGTGTCCTCCACTAGTTCGGTCTTTGTCAGCACTAGTTGGACATTTGATCGCACTAGTTGGCCATTTTGTCTTACTAGTTGAACAAAAACTCTTACTAGTCACTGTTTTTCAGCAACTAGTGGCACTTTTGTCCAACTAGTTCCAGCAGAAGCCTTACTAGTGAGACTGTGCACCGCACTAGTAGGACCAAAGTCCCAACTAGTCAGCTTTTTGACGCACTAGTGGACCTCTGGACCGAACTAGTAACGCTGAGAACCTTACTAGTTAACTAGTAAGCTGCAAAAGCTCTGACTAGTTAACTAGTAAGCACATATTCACAGCACTAGTTAACTAGTGACCTACAATGTTCTGCACTAGTTAACTATTGAAGGCCAAAATTCTCACTAGTTAACTAGTTAAAGTCTTTTTGACCTTACTAGTTAACTAGTGAGGCTCAAAATGTTTACTCGTTAACTAGTAAGGGAAAAAATGTCCACTAGTAACACTAGTTGCACCAAATGCTAATGAGGAGGGGGGGAAGGAGCATACACTGAGGCTTCCTATTGGCGTTCCAGTTCAAAATAAAAAATACAAACCAATCAGGCATCAGGATTTTGTCATTATCCCGCCAGTTTCATTTGCATGTTGTGCACTAGTTAACATGTTGGCCCGAGGAAATGCAACTAGCTAACTAGTGGCTGCATGTTGCACATTACATGTTAACTAGTGAGGTCCGAAATGCTCACTAGTTAACTAGTTAAAGCCTTTTTGACCTTACTAGTTAGCTAGTGCGGCCCCAAAGAGCCCTAACTAGGGCTGATCCCACTAGTTAACTAGTGGCGCTGATATTTTCCTCACTAGTTAACTAGTTGAATGCATTTAGTCTCACTAGTTGGACTTTGTGCCGAACATGTAAAGACTTTGACCGAACATGAGCCTTTCTCAGTACTAGTGTGCGACTGTGCGTAACTAGTGAGACATTTGTTTGACATGTTGAAATTTTTTGTCGCACTAGTTGACATTTTCGGCACACTAGTTGACGTTTTCGTCTTACTAGTTCGACAAAACTGCTCACTAGTCGACATGTGCGCTTGACTAGTTAACTAGTGAAGTGGTAAAATTTCATACATGTTAACTATTGAAATTTTACCACTTCACTAGTTAACTAGTCAAGCGCACATGTCGACTAGTGAGCAGTTTTGTCGAACTAGTAAGACGAAAACGTCAACTAGTGTGCCGAAAATGTCAACTAGTGCGACAAAAAGTTCAACATGTCAAACAAATGTCTCACTAGTTACGCACAGTCGCACACTAGTGCTGAGTGAGGCTCAACTAGTTAAAGAAAAGACCCGACATTTAAGAAAAATTTGCAACATGTTCGGTCAAAGTCTTTACATGTTCGGCACAAAGTCCAACTAGTGAGACAAAATACCTTCCACTAGTTAACTTGTGAGGAAAATTTCAGTGCCACTAGTTAACTAGTGGCTCTTTTTGTGCCGCAATAGTTAACTAGTACGGGAAAGTGTGTGTAACTAGTTAACTATTAAGGCCAATAAGACCTTAACTAGTTAACTAGTGGGCATCTTGGTCCTAACTAGTTAACTAGTGGCTCTTTTTGGCCTTCATTAATTAACTAGTAAGGTCAAAAGACACCCTAACTAGTTAACTAGTAAGCATTTTGTCATTCATTTGTTCTATTAGTAAACATTTTGAGCCTCACTAGTTAACTAGTAAAGTAAAAAAAGATCCTAACTAGTGTAGGATCTTTTTTGATTTTATATTATTATGATATGGCAATTAATTGAATGCATTTTAGTAGATTCAAACTACAACTCAATGCACACATTAAAAAACCAAAACGAATGTAACATTCATTTTTTTATGTATAGAAAATTTGCAGCTATACAGAAATAATTTCAAAAAGAAAATCTATTACTATTTTATTAATTTTATTTGTGTGCGTGTGTGTGTGTGTGTGTGTGTGTGTGTGTGTGTGTGTGTGTTTTAAATTTATTAATTTTATCAGAATTTGTGGGAAATAAAAGAATAGGCTGTCACTGAAATTGTTTTCTTCACATCCAGACATATGTTAACCCAGACTACGCCACTCTCACAGCAATGTGAATAATATAATGTACTGGAACTGGAAAGCTACTATTCAATACATTTGGGTTTATTGTGGGATTGTAGATCTGTTTTATTTTGAAAGAGACTTTTATGAACTGTTCTTTATGATGTGAATAATATAATGTAGTCTAATGAATCAATATTTACTCAAACATAACGTTTTAGTCAGGACGAGCTGATAAAATAACTCTCTTATGCCATAAATATACTAGTAGACCGCACGCAAACGTCGCACTAGTAGTACTAGTAGACTATTTAGCATCATTCTTTTATGGCACAAGAGAGTTATTTTATCAGCTTGTCCTGACTAAAACGTTATGTTTGAGTAAATGTTGATTCATTAGACTGCATTATATTATTCACATCATAAAGAACAGTTCATAAAAGTCTCTTTCAAAATAAAACAGATCTACAATCCCACAATAAACCCAAATGTATTGGATAGTAGCTTTTCGGTTCCAGCAGTAGCCGTGGTTGATATAATTTTTTCTAATCACATTATCATCAACCAAGAATTAATTGTAGTTTTATCAGGGACAATACTTTGATTCTTCAGATCAACAGACTATGGTCTGTCATGACGCACAGAGAATAATGAAATCATACCGATACAAATTCATCCCTACTAAAGTTGGTTATCTTCACTGTGTTCAAGGGCGAATAAATGTAATTTGCTAAGTGTTGGAGACTCACATATGGAGGATGAAATTTTGAATTTTTCATTGCATGTCCTGCATTCTATACAATCAAATACTTTCTGGAACACAATAAAGGTAAATAGACTAATGTAAAATATAACTGGAAAAACATTCAGATCAATAAGCTTTGATACATTTTATGACCTGACTATTTTCAGAGCAAAGCAAAATCAGGGCTTGGAAATTAGCAATAATATGATGTTTATTCTATTTTGTCCAGAAGAGAAAGCGAGCATAATGGTGATTTTATTCTCTGAAATTAATTTATTAATATTCATTTACAGAAGAAAGTGACAAGAAAGAGAGAATAGAGAGATATTGTGTAATGCCTTTTTTGAATTGAAAAATTACAATTTTTGCTGCTTGACAGCTGAACTGTTGCGTCTGTCTCGTGGGTTTCTCTGTCATTAAGTCTCTGTAGACAGCTAAGGGAGTCTGGTTCAACATACTGTACATCACAATGAGGAGCCCGTTATAAACAGGCTGATCTAATGATGTTTGATCCCATACAAAGGTTGGTTGAAGGAGTAGGCTGTTGGTTGAATCTGAAAATTCCAAGCATGTAATGACCTACAAACATATAAATAACAGCATGATAGACACTTCCAACAATGTGTCTATTAAGACTGCTGTTCCCGACATCTCCCTGTGATGTAAATATCACAACAGCAAAGACTATATAAATACAAGAGAGTTCTCTCTTGATTACAAGACAGCATTCTCCTAATTACAGCATTTTGAGGTAGATTGTCATAATTATAAGATGATATACCTTATGTTTCTTATATACAGTATTTGTGCTATTATCCTTTATTATATTATTAGAAAAGCTAATCAGGTCATTCTGTCATTTTTCACTGCCACCTACTGGCAATCGTAAATATGGCAGTAACCTACATACACTGACCTTCTCCAAACATAAGTCAGATTAGAAGTTCATAATATAAGAGCACAATAAATACTGTAGGCCTACGATGGAATATCCATGTATTTGGCAGGGGATCTGCATGAATGAGTGTACCTTCCGATCAATCATTTTTGCATCAATAGTAAAACAAAAATGTATAAAATAATTTTCTACTGTGGGCCAGAATGGACAGGCAAGTTTGCCGCTTGATTGCTTTTTTCCTTCTTCCCTTTTTGAAATACAAAGCTATGCAATCGTTTTTTTATTGTGAGCCAATTAAACAGAAAATTGACTCCAGTGCTTTTCAATGTGTTCTTTCAATACGGTCCGATGAAGGTTTTCATAATACTACAACACAAAAGTCGGAATATCACAACAAAAGGGACAAAACAAGAGAAGGAAGCTTGTAATATCAGCAGAATAAAACTGAAATGTACTCTACTGATGTGGGACAGTCAGAGAGGCGTGTTTTGAGTGATTATCTGTGTTGAACTATATCAGTAACACAGTTTGGGAGTGATTGTTGTAGGTCGCTGCTCTCCTGCTGCTGCTGGACGGGCAGGGAGCTCCAAACAGAGCCATGCAGCCAAAATATAACTGTTATTTCATAACTAGCTATGATGAAAGAGAGCCGGGCAGAGTTTATTTTTCTGATGTAGGCCTACTCGTTGTTTAGAATGTATAGTGTTTATATATAGGATACATATTTATTTATTTGAATTTTTTTGTTTTTTCATTTATTTATTTATTTTAAGAATATTGCATAGTATGCTAGATTAGTTATTGCCACTGATCGGCAATAATATAATATATTATATACACGTGGTTATTTATCGACAAACTTTGCATTTAAAAAAAGTTTTAACCATCACCACCGCTATGGGCTTTTATTTTGAATTAGAGAGCGGGTACTTCCTCCCCTGGTGTTTCTGTTGATAAAACGTTTATGTGACCATGTTGAAAGAAAATAAGGAAAAAGCAATGAAGCAGTGGAGCTGCTTTTCTGTTTTACTGACATTTCATAGCTTTGTGTTTCACTGTTAAAAAGGCGAAAAGGAAAAATAAATCAAGCAGTGAATTTGCACAACAGAAAAACTATTTAATACCTTTTGTTTCATTGTTGTTTATAGAAAAGATGATTCATCTGAAGGGACACGCATTAGCTGCTTTATTCTGCATGTACAGTGAACAAGGAGCTGTCAGTAAACAACAGTGAGAGATCATCAGGCTTTATAGGGTTACATTGTGGCTGGGTGAAATTCCTGCTGGAGAGCCAATAGGAAGCTTCCATGTTTGCCCCTTTCCAGCCTCCTCATTAGCATTTACTGCAACTAGTTAACTAGTGAGCATTTTAGCTTTCACTAGTACTACTAGTAAACATTTTGAGCCCCACTAGTTACCTAGTAATGTCAAAAAGACCCTGACTAGTGTTACTAGTGGACATTTTAGCCTTTACTAGTTAACTAGTGGCTCTTTTTGGCCCGCACTAGTTAACTATTAAAGTAAAAAAGACCTTCACTAGTGCAACTAGTGGACATTTTGTGTCTTACTAGTTAACTAGTAAACATTTTGAGACCCACTTGTTAACTAGTTAAAGTCAAAAAGACTTTAACTAGTTAACTAGTGATCATTTTGGCCTTCACTAGTTAACTAGTGCAGAAAATTGTAGGTCACTAGTTAGCTAGTGCGGTGAATATGTGCTTTACTAGTTAACTAGTCAGAGCTTTTGCAGCTTACTAGTTAACTAGTAAGGTTCTCAGCGTTTTTAGTTCGGTCCAGAGGTCCACTAGTGCGTCAAAAAGCCGACTAGTTGGGACTTTGGTCCTTCTAGTGTGGTGCACAGTCTCACTAGTAAGGCTTCTGGTGGAACTAGTTGGACAAAAGTGCCACTAGTTGCTGAAAAACAGTGACTAGTAAGAGTTTTTGTTCAACTAGTAAGACAAAATGGCCAACTAGTGCGATCAAATGTCCAACTAGTGCTGACAAGGACCGAACTAGTGGAGGACACTGACGTCTGATATCAAGGATATGTAATAAATGCTCAAACGGCTTTCCATAAGGAAGGCCCGTCAGATCCTCCGGTTCTTCTCTTTCAGTTCTTCCACAAAGCAGAACAAGAACATCTGGTGATGCTGCTTTCAGCCGCTGGAACAACCTTCCAGAGGAACTGAGAGGAGCTGAAAATATAGATATATTTAAACGTAAACTAAAAACTCATCTATTTAGTCTGGCTGCTATGTAGTGTTTTATAATTTTATGGTTTTATTGTTTATACTTATTTTATTTATCATCATCAATATAATGTTTATTTTACCCTATTTGATTTAATCAACATTTTATTGCTGCTAATATTTATTCTATTTTATTTTATTAATATTTAATTATTTTAATACAATCTGCTTATTTTGCGTAGTTTCATAATTATTATTTATTTAATTTGTATTGTTATTTTTATTTCCTTGTATTTTATTTATCTTTTATTATCTTAAATACCCATCTTTTATTGCTTTCTTATTCAGTGAACTTTTATCTTGGTTGTTTTGGTGTGCATTTGGTGTGCATTTTAGCTGTGCATTTTACAGTGGAAGTCTATGGAAATAATCTTCAGATCTTCTTAAAGCTACTGCACTTTGAACTTCAACTCCTTCCACATACTTTCAGCTACAGACACCATTTCAACTTTAAACAGGTTACAAGACTTTGAACTGTTAAACTGTCAATCAGCTTTTTGATATCTTTTACAGTTTTTGAATTATCGCAGTTTACGTTTCATGCTTTCTTCAGAACTTTTCTGAGTTTATATTGCGCCCCTTAGAGTGATGACATCACAGTTAGAGCGCAGAGGAGCTTTAAAATCATCTGAAAAAATATTTTAAACTTGCTCCCATTCCTACAGTTTTCACTCTTCATACATCATTTCTGGTCTAAATGTTGGACATGTTACTACGGAATCAGTCAGACTTACACTTTTGGCAATAAATGCGTGGATGTGACAGGATCTCCAGGCAGGATCTCTTTTTTCTAATCATTTTTATTTTTCTTAACTTCTTTTTATTTCCTTTCAACAGGTCCAGTCGTACAGCACATTCACATGTTTTATGAAACAACAGGGTCATAAGTGTCCTTAGGAGGCAGTCCGTGAGCCTTGGCATCCCGACAATGTCCATACATTGTTCCATTAAGTAGGAATGATTTTTCATCCATAGGCCCAGAGAACACATAAATGTACAGGGAGTAAAAATAACATTTTTATGTATACTTATATTAGGAGAGAAGAGAAGCATAGAAAAGGAATTGAAAAAGAATAAATAAATAGATAAATAAATAAAAATAAAATAAAACTGTTAGAAAATAGAAATAAAAGAATAAAGAAAATAGAATAGGAATAATAATAATAAACAAAAATAAATAAAAACTAAATATAGAAAACTAAATAGGAAATAATAATAATAATAAATAAATAAATAAATAAATAAAGAGAAACAAAGTAAATACTGAAAATAAATCACAACGAAAATAAATAAATACCAACACAAATGAATAGAAGTTCTCTACGTATTTATATTGTCAGTAAAAAACTTCATTCAAACCTCTCAATCTTCCACATCTTTCATACATTATTGGTATTTTTAAACTTCAATAGTAGCCAACTAAAAGTCTGCAAATGGTTCAGAACGCTGCAGCTAGGGAATCTTAACAAAGACTAGAACATTTTACAATAGAGGCCCTTTTCACAGCAGTCATTTTGACATGTCATACCAGGGTAAACATACAGTAGGTGTGATTGATCAAATGAATTATCCCATTCTAACTCATTCTAATGGAACACGGCCATAATTAATGTTAGTAAGCTACCCAGCAGTATTATTGTGTTATCAACAGTTATGCTCAGTTGTGACTCAACTAACTAAATATCTAACTAACTCTGCTTGAATTAAACCTTTTAAATTATTGTGCTTTTTTTCATCATTTCTTATAATGACAGTGATATTAATACACAGCCGTGTAAAAATACAAAGTATTTCTTTTTTTTATCCCCCTTAGGCAATCCATCTCAACTTCCAGCTTGGACAGCATTACAGTTTTACTTCCAGCCCTTTTCTTTCAGGTCTTTTAGCATCTTTTTATTACTATGAATCTCATATACAGAGATGAGAGGATTGTATGACTTCATATGATGTGATGTTAAAATGGTTAAAACTAAAGACAAATCTTTTGCTAATTTTAAATATTTAATAATTTATTAAGCTTACTGACTCTGAATCAAGCTTTAAGGTTGGTGTGGCGCTGCACATGCACCATCTAAGATAACAGGAAGCTCAAGGTGAGGCTTGTTTTTCAAAATAAAAGTCCCAAATTCTCACTGTATGTTAACAGGAAACAAGGGATGGACCTAATTTTTCAAATTCCAAATACTACTTTGTCTAACGAATTAGAGTTTTAAAGGTTCATTCCACCCAAATACTTTCTAACGACTCATAGTTTTAAAGGTTTATTCTACTTTCTAGAAGTCTATTCCACATTTGTGCTTTAAGATTTTATGTATTTTCAGCAATGCTTTGTAATTAATTTCAGCATTCAAACGCATTTTCTGCAGGAAATGCAATCACTTAGTTTGCATTCTTTTGCCTCGTTTTACTATAGCAAGGCCCAAAGTGTCATGGAAAGGCTAAATGGAAAAGGTAAATGACCACGCAAATTCAGTAGCTAATGCATAAGGGAAATGCAAATAGGAAAAGAAGTTGCCCTTTTAAATGCCTGATTAAAAACCTGTATAATTAATCCAATTTGTGAATCCAGGTATTTATTTCTCTTTTTAAACTGCATCGTCAAATAGAATTTTAAAATCAATTATTTATTTATGAATTCATTCATGTATTTTTAAATTATGTACTTATTGAGTCTTTTATGGTGTTTTTGTAAATCCTTTTTTGTTATTGATCGATTCATAATTTATTTATAAATTCTTTTAATAATTCTTCTTTTTATTGCCCTTGAAAATGTCAAATAATTAATTACTGTGTAATTTAGTAATTTAGTTTTTATTGTACAATTAGTTGTCAATTAAATGCTTTATTACTGTTTACGGGACTCTTGTGGTCCTCCATAATAATTTTCTACACCATGGTTGCATCAGCGTGAGTATAAACACAATGAGGCAGTAAAGGTGGAAAAGTCTGCGTGATGACGTTTAGTATAGTCTCATTTAGCCACTTGTTAGCAACCGCCTTTTTTAAGACACGTAAAGGCTTCAAAATTCACCAGTGGGGTAACAAAACATTTAAATCTCTTCAGCTTGTGTTAATCACAGACCTTATTTCAACCATTGACTTCCAGACGAGGGAACAGGAAGTGCTAACATGCTAACTAATTTCCTGGTTTTAAGACTCATTCCTGCAGCACTTTTATTAGCCAGGCCTGCACGGAATCGATCGCCCGTCGATTGACGCGCAATGCATGCTGGTTAGATTTGTGTCCAGCTTGATCCTGACCATGGATGTATAAAGAGAACTGGATACAGCGTTGGAGGCGGGGCCCCGTTCATTCCTATGAAAGTGTCTCAGTGGTGCATGAAGCCTAAATGGCTCGACTTCCGTCTGGAAAAGTACCCGGATCTTAGGCACATGGAACATGCGCAGTAGCGTCCGCTAAGTCACATGACTCGATCACGGGGTCGCAACGTCACGCCGTCGTCACGGCTTGGCGCTCCAGCCTTAGTCTGGGTCTCATTCACATGAACGGAGGAAGGGAAATAACTCTGGATTTGGCTATTAGTGCGTTTTACAACTTTAAAACCTAATGATTTAAATAAGAACTATTAGAGTGGTCGTACTGGGGAGTTGATTCACCTAAAAAAAAATGATCCGCTGAGTTACAGACGTCTCTTTCCCAATGTAAGTCTATGGGAAAAAGTATTTTTGGGCCCAATGGCATCACTTGACGGACACGGAAGTTGCAGTACCGCCGTTTGGCCACTACAACAGTTGGGATCAACGACTGGCGCTCTTCCTGGGGTGGATTTGGTTTTTAGAGCCAGGCGCCGCAATTGCTCTCCACCGACTGCAAGACCCAGGGCATGATGGGAAACGCCTGGCTGTCGCCTGATCAAAGAGCTGATTGGCTCTTAGTTTGGACATCAAACACCACCGTGTTGCAGAAAGTCCTAAATTTCTGTGTAATTGTGATATTTAACTCTAGATTGTAGGCTATTAGTCTCTGTTGTGCAGTGAAGGTTCAATATGTTAAAAAACACATCTTGTGTGGTTGATAATAACAATAATAATAAAGGTTATTTATAAGCACTTATCAAAACGAGTGCTCATTATAATGTGCTTTACAAGGCAGACATAAAAATAATAAAGGACAGAATACAGTGCCAGATACATTCACATTAAATATAAATATATCCGAATATGGTCTGAAAACAACAAGTGGCCTACTGATCAAATGTAACCGGATGTCACTTTTTCTGTGACTTCCTGTAAATTCAGTGAAGGCAATATAATGAATACCCTCCTTTTTTATTTTTAAAGATACTGATTTTGTTAGAAAAGATATCCGCACACTTAGATCTATGCAGTGTTTCAATTTATTCTGAGCTTTCGGTCTGTCAGACCTTCAAAGATACTGATTTTAAAACATATTTGACCATGATTTATATTATTTTTATACCGTAAGATATGTTTTGTAAAACTGTATTGAAACATCTGAACATGTGATTACATTGTATTGAACTTTTGAAATAAAAATAAAAAATAAAAAATAAAAAAAAATTCAGTGAAGGCAATATAATGAATACCCTTCTTTTTTATTTTTAAAGATACTGATTTTAAAACATATTTGACCATGATTGAAAACTTAAAACTCAAAAATTCTAAATTGACCAAAACTATTAAATTGTTTAGACATTTCAAATTTATTCCAATTGTTTATAGCAGACCCCAAATGTTTTTTTGTTTGTCTATTTGGTTTTTATTTGTTTTTTTTTTTTATTCCTCTTTATCCTTTTATTTACAGTTTATTTGTTGTACAATTTACAATTTATATTTATATTATTTTTATACCGTAAGATATTTTTTGCAAAACTGTATTGAAATATCTGAACATGTGATTATATTGTATTGAACTTTTGAAATAAAAATTAAAAAAAAAAAAAAAAAAAGTTCAGTGAAGGCAATATAATGAATACCCTCCTTTTTTTATTTTTAAAGATACTGATTTTAAAACATATTTGACCATGATTGAAAACTTAAAACTCAAAAATTCTAAATTGACCAAAAAACTATTAAATTGTTTAGACATTTCAAATGTATTCCAATTGTTTATAGCAGACCCCAAATGTTTTTTGTTTGTTTATTTGGTTTTTATTCCTCTTTTTCCTTTTATTTACTGTTTATTTGTTGTACAATTTACAATTTATATTTATATTATTTTTATACCGTAAGATATTTTTTGCAAAACTGTATTGAAACATCTGAACATGCGATTATATTGTATTGAACTTTTGAAATAAAAAAAAATAAAAAATGTCAGTGAAGGCTGCTGGAAACTGTCCGCAGCTGTTAGTCCCCGCCCCCCCCCCCGTGCTGTTAGTCCCCGCCCCCCTGCTTGCTGCTGCTGCCGCCTGATCTCGTCCACTTTCCAGGCGAGGCGCAGCTCATCTCCAACCGAGCCCCTATTTATTCCATCCATTAATTCTCGTTTGCCACTCGGCAGTTATCGCGAGAAGTGGCGGGGAGAGAGAGATACGCTCCGTTTACCCACCGTGTGAGTGACAGAGAGCCCAGCCTGGAGTTTACCTCAGCCGCTGATGGTGAATAGCCGCTGCTGCGGTAACGGGGCGGAGGAGACGGAAGAAGAAGAGTCAGCAGTGGCGGGCAGAGCTCGGAGTTAGTTCGGTAGAATCAGCAGCTTGTTCCTTACAGAAGGGTTACAGAAAGGGGAAAGAAGAAGGGAAAGATGGCGGCCGCGGCCTCGCCGGGCTCCGGCTCCTCCTCAGACTGGATCGTACTGAGAGACGGCTGCCTGCGCTGCGACGAGGAAGGCCTGCGGAGCCTGTCCTACCACCCGGCCCTCAACGCCATCCTGGCCGTCACCAGCCGGGGCAGCATCAAGGTGATCGACGGCACCTCGGGGACCATCCTCCAGGCTTCAGCGCTGCACGGTAAGCACCGGGAGAGCACCGGGAGAGCACCGGAGAGCACCGGGAGAGAGAAACCAACGGCTGCTTGTCAACACACAGAGCTGTAGCTAACGTTAGCTCCTCCTAGCAGTTTGTCTTTGGGGCCTAACGTTACTTAGATTATCGTTACTGGGCTAAACTGCTTGTGCTTGTCTTCGCACCATTTTTGTAGTTTTAAAGAACTGCTTCTGTGTTCACTCTGTAAGCTAACAGCGAGCTAAGGTAAGGTTAGCAACAACGCTAAGTTAGCCGGTAGCAACAGCTTCTGTCATTCTACTGGTCACGATATGTCAGTGGGGAATTACAGCTTTAAAGCGGCAGTTAGGCAACATTTTTTTTGGGGGCATAATTTGGCAAAAAAAATCCCATAATAACCTTTCAGCATATTGTGATTCAAGTGTACTGAGAGAAAACTAGACTTCTGCTCCTCCTCATGGCTCTGTTTTCAGGCTTTAGAGAACAAATCTAGCCCCGTGACAGGAGACTTTGATCAATCACAGGTCATTTCAGAGAGAGAGAGCGTTCCTATTGGCTGGTGGGCGGTGCTTGGTATTTCCTCAACTGTTCTCAACATGACTGCCAGGTCACAAACTTTCTCATTTTACAGCTAAACAGTAACTACAAGATGATTCTGAAAACATTTGAGGAGAGAAATATTCATAACAGTGACAGAATAAGCAACAGGACGCTGACTTTGGTTGACTTAACGGCCACAGGTGTCGCTGTTAACAAGCAATTTCTGATTCTTACATAGAGTCCCTTTAAAGTGGCAGTATGCAACAATTTTTTGGGCATAATTTGGCAAAAAAATCCCATAATAACCTTTCAGCATATTGTAATTCAAGTGTTCTGAGAGAAAACTACACTTCTGCTCCTCCTCATGTCTCTGTTTTCAGGCTTTAGAAAAATCTAGCCCGTGACGGGAGATTTTGACCAATCACAGGTCATTTCAGAGAGAGAGAGCGTTCCTATTGGCTGGTGGGCGGTGCTTGGTATTTCCTCAACTGTTCTCAACATGGCTGCCAGGTCACAAACTTTCTCATTTTACAGCTAAACAGTAACTACAAGATGATTCTGAGAACATTTGAGGAGAGAAATAGTCATTACAGTAACAGAATATTGATTCATATTTGATCAGCGCTGCCTAGTTTGACCGTTTGGTCGGAGTTGGCGAGTGATTGACAGCCGGCTCTCATAGACGGCAGCTGTACTGCAGACTCCAGATCAGCTCTGACTGGTTGTTTATCTCCGGTCTGTGAAATAAAATTAAATAAAAATAACTTTTTTTTTAATCATATTTGCTCCATTTCTACCCACTGCAGCTTTAAGTCATTCAGTGCTTCTCACCAAGTTATAAATATATAGAGGTAAGGGGATTATGGTATCTTTTCCTTTGTCTTTAAAGTGGCAGTATGCAACAATTTTTTGGCATAATTTGGCAAAAAAATCCCATAATAACCTTTCAGCATATTGTAATTCAAGTGTTCTGAGAGAAAACTAGACTTCTGCTCCTCCTCATGTTTCTGTTTTCAGGCTTTAGAAAAAAAATCTAGCCCGTGACGGGAGACTTTGACCAATCACAGGTCATTTCAGAGAGAGAGACCGTTCCTATTGGCTGTGCTCCGGTCATGTGAGCGGAACTTGGCGTTCCTTTAGCAGATTTTACAATGGCGGCTGGTTCACAATCTTTCTAATTTTACAGCTAAACTGTAACTACAAGATGATTCTGAGAACATTTGAGGAGAGAAATAGTCATTACAGTAACAGAATATTGATTCATATTTGATCAGCGCTGCCTAGTTTGACCGTTTGGTCGGAGTTCGCGAGTGATTGACAGCCGGCTCTCATAGACAGCAGCTGGCAGCGGACCTTGTTTTCCTCCGGTAAGTGAAATCCTTCAGAAGCCGTTAGGAGCACCGGAGGACACAGTAGGACACAGAGGAACATGATTTTTTTCAGATTACCTGTTTCATGAACTACTGTCACGATATAGCGGCCGTTTTCTAAAAATAACTTTTTTAATTCATATTTGCGCCAATATCGCGAACAGCAGCTTTAATATGTTGGGCCATCTAAAGCAGCACACTGTGCTACCTTTAACTAGGTAATATAATATAAGGGTTTACAGCCTATCGTGTGATCAGTCATTAGGAAGCATCGGTGTGATGCTGGAAGTAAACTGAGTAGATGCTGCAGAGGAAGAGTTGGTGTAATTGGGCCATATTTGCTTGCTGGGCTCACTTGGGCCAATTCAGTCAAATCATAATAATAATCAGCCACAACACTTGTCTTGTTGGTGTTGCGTGTCTGCACTCAATGTCCAGTCACAATGTACTAGCATGCAACAGTGGGTTTTTTTTTTTTTTTTTTTTAATAGTGAAAGAGAATTGCATGAACACACCTGGATTGGGTGTCTTATAGAGGGAGGTTTGTTGTTAGCATTTGTTTACATTTTAAATTGTGCTAATGTGCTGATGGGTGTCTGGAAGAGCTTTAACCCTGGCTTTTTATCATCGAACAAAAGTAATATTTCGACATAAAGTAAGGAGAAACAATTGTTTATTAGTTAGTACCTGTTTCCATTTAAAGCGTTTAGTGGGATTTAGAGTAATTCTTGAAAGGGGATTGAGACCATAGCTCTCTCCTTAGCCAGTTTTTCTTAATGAGTATTACTACACTTACAGTCCATCCATCCATTATCTGTAACCGCTTATCCTATTCGGGGGGGGGGGGGGGGGGCTGGAGCCCATCCCAGCTGACATTGGGCGAAGGCGGCATACACCCTGGACATGTCACCAGACTATCACAGGGCTGACACATAGAGACAGACAACCATTCACACTCACACTCACATTCACACCTACGGGACATTTAGAGTCAACAATTAGCCTAAACTGCATGTCTGTACATTTATAGAACTGTGTTATTTTGCACTGGCCATTGTGTTTGATAGACTGCAGCTCATTTGAGGATTGTTTGAGATGACACCTTTTTTGGGAAGTAGGACTTTTAGGAGATAAAACATCTCTTTGTTTTATGGAATACCCATAATAATAATAATACACTTCATTTAAACTGCACTTTTGTGCTTTACATAAAAAGTCTTACTAACAACCACCGTCACCATAAAAGTTTATGCTGCAAATATGGGTGGTGCAGTGCTTAGCCGCCGCGCTCCCGGGACTTTTAGTCCCAGGAACTACTTGGTTCCTTCAGCCCACTGTTGTCTGTGTTTCCACCGCGGTCTAAGGACCCGGGAAGATTAGGCAAATTAGTCTGCTGATGTATGAAAAAGCAACATGACATGAGACGAGGGCTGCTGGTGGTCACAGCAGTAAACACATTCTGTAACCTCCAGTTCAGTGTGCCCGCTTCTTTCATCTAAAAGAACATGTTGAAAAAAAGTAAACGTTATATTTACGATATTTAATGCTGTGTAGTATTTAGTGATGAACGTTGATGTACTGAATGAAATGCAACGGAGGAAAATGAAACGAAGAGCACCTGTCTCCACAGTAAATCATCTGTTGAGTGTTTAATGTTTTTTTAATTTGTGCTTTAGAATGTAACCGCTGTGAAACAATCGGAAAATAACTTTTCTTTCTCTCATTCACAGCACCGCTGCGCTGTCTCCCTCTTCTAACGTTACTGCTCGCCCTCACGATCTCTCTCTCTCTTTTCTTTTAATGAGTCGGGAGGCCGACACCAGAGTTTCACTTTACTTTCAATGTTATCAAACAAAGAAAAATGTTCTCCCGTCGTCCTGGAATGGTCCTAAATCAATATTAGAATACTTCCTTGTTTATGAATGAAGTTGTGCGGCACTGTGTGTGTGTGTGTGTGTGTGTGTGTGTGTGTGTGTGTGTGTGTGTGTGTGTGTGTGTTTCACCAATCACCGACGGTCATCCCTGCAAACTCCACCCTAAAAGTTCCAGTACTTTCAGAAAGTGCTACCCCCCCCCGACCAGAGCCTTTTTTGGGGGTAAAAAGCCCACATAAAATGTTCCCGGAACTTAATTTAGACCCTGGTCCCTGCCGTTGAAACGCATCAAGTTCCTCAAAAGGTTCATAGTTCTGGGGAAAGTTCCTGTGGTGGAAACGGGGCTTATGTGTCCGACCTGTGATTGGCTGGCGACCTGTCCAGGTTGTACCTCTGGCCCAATGTCAGCTGTTATTACTTTATATCACCAGTAGAGTGCGCTCTGGTCAACATTGTACCTGGTACCATTATCATTCAAGAAAAAACTCTTGAAAAAAAAAAAAAAATCATTCAACACAAAGGACAAGCCCTTTAACCCCACAGGAAAATACAACTGGCCTCAAGAAATATAACTCCTACCCCACTCATCGTTAAAACTATAAAACAGCCCAAAAATCACAATTACCAACATAAGATGTTCTGAACGGACACATTAGAAACACTAACAAAAGGAACAGAAAACAGCAAACTGAAACTACTCAGTCCAGCACTCGGGACGAGGCAGGCATGATGGGAAATGTGGGCTGTCCCTGTCGCTATAATACTCATGGCACTTCCTCCATATGCCTATGGCATTTTACACTGCAGGAATTAGCCTAGCGGCTAGCAGATTTTAGTTAGTTACTTTTCCTTACTCATCATAGCTCTTCTACTCTAACTTGGTTTAACATAAACACTATACTTATATCAGCCTGGTTGTCTTTAAATTCAGAACCGAATTAGAATTGAATATTTTAAATACAACCAGGCTACATGTTGTTTCTAGAGCAGCAACAGTTACGTTTACAACAGCAAAGTCACCATTTAAACTCATTAATATCTCACTGGAATCAAATCTAATAAAATAAATCATATTCCTGAGTGAAGTTTATAAAGACTGAAGAACACAGTATCAGTCCTTCCTCCTGTCCTCTGTCCTCCTCCCACTGGCAAACTAACCTAAACAGTCTGACTACATAACCTACTGCCAGCTTTAGTTTTAGCTTGTGTACGCTGCTCCTATACTTTATGTAGATAATAAATTAATAACACGGAGGCTCCGTAGTCTGCACCCTTGTCAAAGCAGCACATCACCGCTTCACTTCTTCCGTTTCTTCACAATAAACTCCCCGGACACAAACACTGATCACTGCTTACTAGAGGGAAGTAAAGTCATTCACAACTCAACTAAATGACTTACACATGTTTAAAATTCACTATTAGCCGCCGAGCTAACTCGCTGTGCTTGTGTAAACATAGCGGAGGTGGAAGAGAGACGGCGGACAGAGCAGATTGGACAAATTGATTAATTTATTAATTGCTGCAGCTCTAATGTAATACTGGTGGTCAAAGGTCAAGGTCAATGTGGCCCCATGTCCGCCCCATTCTTGTTAACACAATATCTCAGCTTGAGGTGTGTCTATTTATTTTTCTTAACAAACAAGGCCCTACAAAAGACAAAGGAATTATTAACTTTCACCAAACTTCACTTAAACATAAATAAAAGATGCCTCTTTAAAAAAAATGTTTTTGTATCCCTGAAGAAACAAAACTCCGTCAAAACCGAGTATATGTCTGGACCGTGTTCGGTCAGTCTGTGAATATGTGGCTGAACTGTTATACAGATAGTCAGTGGTCAGTTCTATAATGTTGAATGCAGCGGTACATGTCCACCAGTTCTGGTGAGGACACTAGGAGATGGTTCCTCTGCGGTCCAGCCAAAACCACTGAAGGTTAAGCATCTGTTGTAGAGCATGCCCCGTGGCCTGTTTCCCACACACTAAAGACCCTGGTTGTCCATCTCCAGCGTTTCCATTTGTGCTCTCATTTTTCTCATATGGGTAAATATATGAGAAAATGATTCCGCAGCTTTTTTAGCAGGTGTTTCAGGCTGCGGCCATCTAGTACAACTTGCAGCGCCACATACATTGAGATGCTGGTGTAAATGAGTCGTGCTGCTGCTTTTAGTTTCCACAGACTTACAGACAAATGTTACGGTGGACAGTGTTTCGCTTGAGGTTGCCGAGGAGACGGTGCCTTTTTTTGGGGGAACAAACTCCTCACTTGTATTGGCACACACTGCCGTGTTGGTGTTTCACCTGCGTCTGAAGAGAAGCTGTGTGTTTACTATGAACTACGGGAGCTCAGGGAAGCGGTGTCAGTTCTGTACCGTAATCACCCAAATTCAATTAAAAATGTTTTTGTTTTTTTTCATTTTTAAACATTGTCCTAAAACATGAATTCAGATTTATTGATTAAAATCAATTAATTTACAGCTCTAGTGTGAAGTGATTGGAATTTGGTGATCAAAGGCCAAGGTCACTGTGTCTTCACAAATCACGTTTGTTTGGCCATAACTCAAGAATTCATATGCTTATTATGTCAATTTCACACAAATGTCTAACAGGATGAAGTGATGACATTTTGGACAGACTTGGATGTCAATTGTAAATTGACTGGTTGGTTGGCTGCCCCTTATAAATTAAAAAGAAAAAATACCATTAATTTGTGAGCGAAATGTCTTTGTTCTTTAATTTTTGGGTTGCTGGGGAAAAATGCCTGATATATGTGACTGTAGAACATTTAATTTTTACTGTATCAATTCAGATATTTACCTAAGTTAAAGGAGTGTATTATTCAACTTTTTCTTCATGGTCTAGTGTTAAAAAAGTTGACAAAAATAATCAATAAATTGTAATATCGAATCCTTCAAAACAACTGTATTATATTCAAGTTTCTCTCGTTACATGAGAGCACATCAATTTACCTTCACCCAATACTTTTAATATACTAAATGATTTTTCAGGATTTTATGTCTTCTTCATTCACACTGAAGAACTTCCAGACTGATCGGCCGGTCACTAGTCATGACTGATCAGCTGAAAACTGCCCGGTTTCTCTCCACTTCACCAAATATAAACGTATCTGACATGTAGTGTTTTTCAGGAAGTAACTTTGGGCCTTTTCCTTCTCGCCGTTCTCCTTCAAACCTCCTGACACCGTCTGCTGTTTTGTGTTTCTGTCCCAGCTAAACCTGGCGGTCGTGTCAGGTGTCAGTACCTTCCCGCAGTGGACAAGGTGCTTTTTGTGGACGACTATGCAGTGGGATGCAGGAAGGACCTGAACGGCATCCTGCTCCTGGACACGGCTCTCCAGCCTCCGGTGGCCAAGCCTGAGGACATGGTTCAGCTGGAGCTGCCGGTCACTGAGGTGAGAGAGACGACGGCTTGTTTTACTGTGAACAGAGACGACAGGAACGCCCTTACAGAGATGCTTGTTGTCACCTGATATTTGACACCAGGTGTTGTGTTTTGCCTCGGTAGATGTGTTTACACTAAGCCTTTTGTTTAGAGCCGCAACGATGAATCTGTCAACTCTTCAACTATTTTGATAATCGAATAATCGGTTTGAGTAATTTTTTAAGAAAAAAACATCAAAATTCTCTGATTCCAGCTTCTTAAATGTGAATATTTTCTGTTTTCTTTCCTCCTCTATGACAGTAAACTGAATATCTTGGAGTTGTGGACAAAACAAGACATTTGAGGACTTTTTCTGACATTTTATAGACCAAACAACTAATCGATTAATTGAAAAAATAATCAACAGATTATTCGACAATGAAAATGATTGTTAGTTGCAGCCCTTCCTTTGTTCCACCGTCACAATATAAGGCCTTGGTCGGAATAAACTGCTCATTCTGAGTATATGAAAGGCTGGATAAAACAGTCGTTCAGCAGGTGAAACCCTCAGAATACTTTAAAGGGATAGTTTGGGTGTCAACACGGAAAGCGAGTTGAATCCTCCAGGGAGACGAGGTGAATCCTCCAGGGAGACGGGGTGACCCGACCCGTTGAGAAGTGTACAAATATTGTGGGTTCATCATGAAACTGTGGCGGGCGTTATTAACGGTTAACACTGGAGCCTGATCCGTGTTCCTCCAGCTGATCGAGGAGAGGTGACGTTACCTCCAGAGGGTCGGACTCATACACGGATACAGACGTCCCAAATCATAAATATTATATATGACATCCTGCTGTATATGATAAAGTCTGATGATAGTGAAGATGAAAATGAAGACAAAGATGATAGAAGTTGATATACTAGATTCACATGTTTTGTTATTTCGCAGTTCTTTTTGCCATAGGTTTATTTTATAAATAGTTAAAATTAAAATCAATACACAGGCTGGAGAAAACCTGAGACCCTTAAAATAACCGGGTTTATTTCCATTGAATAAAAGTGCATTTATACATTAACCATCATTGAGGCATGTCTTGATAAACCTTACAGTGAAGGTGTCAATAAATAAACTATTTCTATGATTCTTAATTACAAAAGTTCTGATCAGTCAGGAATAGGCGTGGTTTTAAATATTAATAATTATTTACAGACTGTGGGCTAAAACACTAGAAGCTTAATTCTATATGATAGAATAGTTATATATATATATATATATAGATATATATATATATATATATATAAAACCAATACAACAGTAACACACCACAAGTTAACGAGCATGACATCCAGTTTGTATGCAACACAAAAAATTGATATAACGCACAAACAGGTCCCAAAACAATTTAGTGAGAAAAGCAAGAGCATTCACATGGATCTATAGTGCCACTTTCTCCATCCTTTAAAATGGACTTAATTTCCCCCGTACAGTAGTAATCAGCTCTGACAGTTTCAGGTCCTTCTGTACATTATTCCAGGAAGAAGGAGCAGCTTATTGAAAAGCTTTTTTGCCTAGCTCCGTTCTAACCTTTGGGACCAACATCTGTAGAACATTGTGAGAGCTCAGGCCATGTTGATTGCGGTTAGTGCACATGTACGTACACAGATATGAAGGAACCAGTCTAAGGAGCGATTTATATATAAACGCCAACCAAAGTGAAAGTCTTTGGACAAACAGAGATGGTCATTTAGCAGCAGCATACAGAGTACAGTGGTGAACCAGATTTCCACAGCCAGTAATAAAACGTAAAGCATAATGGTAACCAGTATATCCAGCTTCTTTAGGCACTGGTCAGGTGCATTCATATAGAGCAGATCACCGTAATCCAATAAAGGTCAAAAAGTTGCTGAAATCAAATGTTTCCACGCCTGGAGGGAGAAACAGGATTTGTTTCTAAAAAAAGAACCCCAATTTAATCTTCAGTTTGGAAACCAGGTTTTCAATGTGTGATTTGAAAGACAATTTCTGATCAATAATGATACCTAAATACTTTTTGGAACCAGGGAAAGCCCGGATCACGTCTAAAAAAAATATAAGCCAAGGTACAAAGAGAACAAGAAAATGTCTGTGTCTGTGTGTGTCTGTGTGTGTGTGTGTGTGTCTGTGTGTGTGTCTGTGTGTGTGTCTGTGTGTGTGTGTGTGTGTCTGTGTGTGTCTGTGTGTGTCTGTGTGTGACAGGATCTGCTACCCAAACTGTTCTGATGGAGTCTCTAGTGTTGTTTCTGACTATATCTACAGACAGTGATGTGTTGTCTCATAACCCATGAAACCAATCATGTGTTATGAAAGCAGTACCTATGGCTGACTCAGTTAGTTATAACTAATATATGTGTGTGTTTGTTTGTTTGCCTTTTCAGGCTCAGCAGATGCTGTCAGCCTGCCAGGAGAAGATAGACGTGTCCAACACAGAGGGTTATGAACTCTTCATCAACCAGCTCAAAGAAGGCCTGAAGAATACCTCACACGAGACGGCAGCCAATCACAAAGTGGCCAAGGTTAGTCTCACAACCTTCGTTTTATTGTTACATCCTGTATTAATAGTGCTTCACTGTTTGTGCTCATATCAACATATTAGGGATTTTTAATTTAGCTTTTAGTTACACCTGAAAGTCACGACCAGTGTTTCAGTATATGGGATGGGATAGGACTTTTGGGGCCGCTTGCCGGAAGCATTATCGGCCGATACCGATCACGATGTCTATTTGAAGCCTTCTATTTATTCTGTAGCATTATTTATTTAACTATTCTTAAGGCAATATTTGGAATGTCCTCCTACAGATATTCTGTAGTGTATTTGTAGCATTTCAACAGCTTATTAGTTGAGATTCAGCTGTTTGGCCATGTCTGTATAGATGTTTAACAGATTCTCTATAGAGTAAATGTGACTCTTCATGAACTACATATTCTCAGAATAATTTAGTTGAGCTTGAACTACTCACTCAACCTGAATTCAAGTAGTATCACTTCTCATTTTACATTTAATTATATTCTTTTAAATCATTTACCTTAAAATCTTAATGTCCCTAAGTCAAATAAATTTTTCTATCACCCCTATAATTAATCTGTATCAGGAAAATCAAGCACAGAATAGGAAACCCATCATCCCGTGACCCTTCGTATCAGAATCTTACCTCAGCTAACGAGCAGTTAGTAAGTGATGTCGGGGAGCTCTGTGACTTGGGCTCCCTCTTTAGTTCTGTAGATTACCTCTCCAATACAACTAAATAAGGCTACATTCTGACGTGACATTAGGGTGTTTTCACACTTGGTCCCTTTCAGCCTTCCAAACAAACTCAGAGCGATGACTCAGCATTTTTTTGCGCTTATGTGAACACTCCAAAATGAGTCAGACCCTCTGAAACGAACCGAACTCAGGAGGTGAGCTGGTCTGAGTACAGTTCGCCTAACATGTGCATTGTCAACACAAAGCACTCCAGCTTCGCTTTAGGGATGTCACAAGAACTGATACTTCGGTACCAAGTCGATGCCATGAAAACATGACGGTACTTGTTTTTCTACAGTACCAGAGGTACCGTATGTACCGTCGGGGCTTAACACTAACGCCGTCCCATCGTCCCGGGGATGATAGAAAACGTGTTTGGACGTAAACTAACTATCGACTAGTGGTGTAACGGACTGTAGTTGATCCATACGGATCACCAACGCGGTTCAGCACGCATGTAAACCGCGGATTAATTACACAGTTTTACCATCATAGTGAAAGTAATGACTTTATTCGCATAATATTACGACTTTTTTTCTTGTAAAGTTATGACTTTATTCTTGTAATATTATGACTTTTTTTCTCGTAAAGTTATGACTTTATTCTCGAAATATTACGACTTTTTTCTCGTAAAGTTATGACCTTATTCTCGAAATATTACGACTTTTTTCTCGTAAAGTTATGACTTTATTCTCATAATATTACGACTTTTTTCTCGTAAAGTTATGACTTTATTCTCATAATATTACGACTTTCTTCTTGTAAAGTTATGACTTTATTCTCATAATATTACGACTTTTTTCTTGTAAAGTTATGACTTTATTCTCGTAATATTACGACTTTTTTTCTTGTAAAGTTATGACTTTATTCTCGTAATATAACAACTTTTTTTCTCGTAAAGTTATGACTTTATTCTCATAATATTCCGACTTTTTTCTCGTAAAGTTATGACTTTATTCTCGTAATATTACGACTTTTTTTCTCGTAAAGTTAGGACTTTATTCTCGTAATATTACGACTTTTTTTCTTGTAAAGTTATGACTTAATTCTCGATATTACGACTTTTTTCTTTTAAAGTTATGACTATTCTCATAATATTACGACTTTTTCACGTAAAGTTATGACTTTATTCTCGTAATATTACGACTTTTTTCTCGTAAAGTTATGACTTTATTCTCATAATATTACGACTTTTTTCTCGTAAAGTTATGACTTTATTCTCATAATATTACGACTTTTTTCTTGTAAAGTTATGACTTTATTCTCGTAATATTACGACTTTTTTTCTTGTAAAGTTATGACTTTATTCTCGTAATATTACGACTTTTTTTCTCGTAAAGTTATGACTTTATTCTCGTAATATTACGACTTTTTTTTCTCGTAAAGTTATGACTTTATTCTCATAATATTACGACTTTTTTTCTTGTAAAGTTATGACTTTATTCTCATAATATTACGACTTTTTTCTCATAAAGTTATGACTTTATTTCATAATATTACGACTTTTTTCTTGTAAAGTTATGACTTTATTCTCATAATATTACGACTTTTTTCTTGTAAAGTTATGACTTTATTCTCGTAATATTACGACTTTTTTCTTGTAAAGTTATGACTTTATTCTCGTAATATTACGACTTTTTTTCTTGTAAAGTTATGACTTTATTCTCGTAATATAACAACTTTTTTTCTCGTAAAGTTATGACTTTATTCTCATAATATTCCGACTTTTTCTCGTAAAGTTATGACTTTATTCTCGTAATATTACGACTTTTTTTCTCGTAAAGTTATGACTTTTTTCTCGTAATATTACGACTTTTTTTCTCGTAAAGTTATGACTTTATTCTCGTAATATTACGACTTTTTTCTCGTAAAGTTATGACTTTATTCTCGTAATATTACGACTTTTTTCACGTAAAGTTATGACTTTATTCTCGTAATATTACGACTTTTTTCTCGTAAAGTTATGACTTTATTCTCATAATATTACGACTTTTTTCTCGTAAAGTTATGACTTTATTTTCATAATATTACGACTTTTTTCTTGTAAAGTTATGACTTTATTCTCGTAATATTACGACTTTTTTTCTTGTAAAGTTATGACTTTATTCTCGTAATATAACAATTTTTTTCTCGTAAAGTTATGACTTTATTCTCATAATATTACGACTTTTTTCTCGTAAAGTTATGACTTTATTTTCATAATATTACGACTTTTTTCTTGTAAAGTTATGACTTTATTCTCATAATATTACGACTTTTTTCTCGTAAAGTTATGACTTTATTTTCATAATATTACGACTTTTTTCTTGTAAAGTTATGACTTTATTCTCATAATATTACGACTTTTTTCTTGTAAAGTTATGACTTTATTCTCGTAATATTACGACCTTTTTTCTTGTAAAGTTATGACTTTATTCTCGTAATATTACGACTTTTTTTCTTGTAAAGTTATGACTTTATTCTCGTAATATAACAACTTTTTTCTCGTAAAGTTATGACTTTATTCTCATAATATTCCGACTTTTTCTCGTAAAGTTATGACTTTATTCTCGTAATATTACGACTTTTTTTCTCGTAAAGTTATGACTTTCTTCTCGTAATATTACGACTTTTTTTCTTGTAAAGTTATGACTTAATTCTCTATTACGACTTTTTTTCTTGTAAAGTTATGACTTTATTCTCATAATATTACGACTTTTTTCACGTAAAGTTATGACTTTATTCTCGTAATATTACGACTTTTTTCTCGTAAAGTTATGACTTTATTCTCATAATATTACGACTTTTTTCTCGTAAAGTTATGACTTTATTTTCATAATATTACGACTTTTTTCTTGTAAAGTTATGACTTTATTCTCGTAATATTACGACCTTTTTTCTTGTAAAGTTATGACTTTATTCTCGTAATATTACGACTTTTTTTCTTGTAAAGTTATGACTTTATTCTCGTAATATAACAACTTTTTTTCTCGTAAAGTTATGATTTTATTCTCATAATATTCCAACTTTTTTCTAGTAAAGTTATGACTTTATTCTCGTAATATTACGACTTTTTTTCTCGTAAAGTTATGACTTTGTTCTCGTAATATTACGACTTTTTTTCTCGTAAAGTTATGACTTTATTCTCGTAATATTACGACTTTTTTTCTCGTAAAATTATGACTTTATTCTCGTAATATTACGACTTTTTTTCTTGTAAAGTTATGACTTTATTCTCATAATATTACGACTTTGTGAAATAAAATTTTACTGCCGATCGTTATCGGACGATATTCAGTAAAAACATGCGATTGTGAGATCGGCATTAATGTTTTCTAGTCGCGGGTCCCTGATGATGCTACATCGTGAACAACAAATCCGTGTAGAGCTCGTAACGTTGGCAGCACCGGAGCAGCTAACGTACGGAGGCTCCATCGTGTTGCATTATGGTGCATTCAGTAAAAATGAGCATTGGTCGAAGGTAAATTATAGCGTTATCATAATCAAATGTAATCTTATAAAATTGAGTTTTTGGCGAGAAACTTGAATAAATAGAGTTGTTTGAAGGAGATGTTTTAACAGTTTTTACAATATAAAATAGATAATAGAGAGGGAATGTGCAACTGCACTGGGACACTTGAAAAAATAAGCAGGCAAATTTATTATATGCATTTTTGATTTGAATAAAAGTTTTGATCAACATGTTGGGATTCACTGTGCGTGGACATTTTCTGAGCAGCAGCCTCCGCTGCATGACGATGGTAGAGAAACATGCCTATCTGTCTGTGTCAGTCCTGCCCACCACATGCTTTATATGAATGTGTGTGAGCGCTCAGCTGAGAGGTCGTGTCCTACAGAGCAGAGAGCGGAGACGTCTTCAGTGTTTGACAAATACTAGCAAAACAATTGATGACAAAACACTAACAATTGCATTGGTTGCACAGAAGGGGCATCCTAAAACACAGGAAAACAACGGTGGTGGTGACTTGACGAAAGCTTCCAGTTGTGTCATGAGTGAATTAAAGAGAAGGCGAGAAAGCAAGCAAATGAGTATTGAAAACGTTTCAAGTCAGAATGGATATATCATCTGATCGGCTTTTTATAGAGCGCACCAATCAAACTGTTTAGAAGTAATATAGGCCGATAACGATCGGTGACCGACTGAATGGAGCACCCTTAAAAATAACCTAAAGATATACATATTTTACTAGGGACACTCAACTGTGACTCCAAAACTGTTTTATTTGAATTGGGAATTTTGGTTACATTACACCCTTAAAATGCTGTTACTAAATGCATCTAAAAAGCATCTTCTGTTTTCCGTCCTCACTAACCAGAATTTTTCACACTCAAAACTGAGCTTTCGAGTGGATAAACCTGAAATCAGGATTCCTACACAGTATGGAAAAGTGTGGAAAAAAGAGAAGGGAGTATGGAAAAATATTTACTATTGCTCCAATTCTGTTTTCTGAAATATAAAATTCTGAAAATTCTAAAAAAAATAAATAAATAAATTGATCAAACAAGCAGAGTGTTTTCATGGCATTGGAAGCAGGCAGCCAGCGCAGCCAGAATGTAAACCACTGTGAGAGAGAGCGCAGGCCAGAGCAAGCTGGATTTTTGTAGGTTTAAGAAGGCTATGATATGCGACTGAACACGTACTCCTACTCAGAGCTGCCTTTACGTCTGTGTCACAGCCTGCAAACAGCTCTGCCCCAAGTGCATGATGTCTGACAGTGGAACGTCCTCCAGCTCTCTGTGTAGGAGTGTTGACTGAACGGCCCACAACGGGGAAATGCAAGTTTTCCGAGGGCTGGGTCGACGATCCCAAATATAAAGCTCGGTTGGCTAAGGATTCCAAATGGAAAAAAAGAAAGCTAGATGCAAAATTGATCGACATCTCCGACATGTGGGTGGAAGGACGTGTGCAAGGACAAAAGCACTGTAGTCTCGTCATAGCACCCTCTGCACCCGGAGTCACAAATTAAAATATGGTCTCAACAATCTACAGAGAAGTCTGGAAATGTTATTCTGGAAAAGTATGGCATTTTGAAAGGGAAAATGTGTAGGAACCCTGTGTTATGTTTGTGTGATAAGATAAGATAAGATATTTCTTTATTAGTCCCACAGTGGGGAAATGTGCAGTGTACAGCAGCAAAGGGGATAGTGCAGAAAAACAAGAAGCATCAGTAAAAACAAAAAAAAAGCAAGATACAACACAGTAAAAAAAGCAAAAACAAAAGTGAAACAAAATATGAGCAATTTAAATAGTAGGAAATATAAAAATAGGAACAATATAAACAAGGGGAAATATTAAAAAAAAAAAGGAACAGTATATACAGTATGGACAAGAAACAGACCATTAACACAATTGCATAAGTGGAAAAATGATAGATTTTAAGTGAGACTATTTTCAAAACTGACTGTTGGTACAGTAAAGGGCATTCTGACTGTTGGCTAATGTGCCGAACTTACCAAATTCATATGGTTAATCTTTTAATCTTGTCTTCTGGACTTGATTTTCTATCAATACAACAATGCAATGCAGCATCAGTTCTCAGGTGTCATTGCAGTTATGCTGCATTACCGTTTAATGAGATAACACTAACTTGTCATCAGGTACTGAAATACTGAAATGAACTCGTACCAGTGTCAGCTTTAGAAAGCTCCATCTCTTCATCTACTTTTATTTTACCGTCCTTGAATCCATCTCTCTTCTCTCCGTGATCTTTTGCTTCTCTTTGGTTCTTTCAGTGGGCGACGGTGACCTTCCATCTTCCCCACCACGTGCTGAAGCTGGTGGCCAACGCCATCGTCAACGAGCTGAAGAAGATAAACCAGAATGTAGCTGCCTTGTCTGTGGCCTCATCCATCATGGACAGGCTCTCCTACCTCTTGTCTAATGCAAGGCCCGAGCTCGGGGTGGGCCCCGGGCGCTCTGTAGATAGGTGAGCGAGCAGGGAAACACATGATGATGAACAGTTAAACATCCCGACATCCTCTACAGGGAGTCGGTGGTTCTGAATGCAGCGTTTTTAAGCATCACTGTCGTTATATGAAAATGTAACTCATAGATTTACCTTCCAGACCACGGTGGAGATAATCAGTCGTACACCAACAATGTAATTGGTTTGTTTTTCAGTATTTAAGACCACCTTTTGCCACTTTTCCTTCATACTCTCGTTGGTTTTCCTGAAGTGGATGACCATGTTAGAAGATATAACCCGTATGGTGGTGTTGTTGCACAGGAATCATCCATTCAGCTCATACAAATGTTCCAATCAGCGAGGCCGGGTTGCTAACTAGACAAATGGGCAACTGCCCCCAAAACTCCAGGTTAAATACATGTGTGCACACAACACATTTTTACCCTCCATGTAATAATTTAAGAGCACTAACTACTAATTTGTCCTCTATTAAATTATTGAGTAGTGTGCACAAATGACTCAATTTCACTGTGCCGTTGACTGTCTAATGTAAATGAGCCATTTGGATTTTTTGTTTTGGATTTAGCCCGTTTGCCTGTTAAACAATATTATGTTATCTTTGACATCTTCTAACCACTTATACCAGGGTCAGCAACCTTTACTATCAAAAGAAGACAAAAATCTGTCTGGAGCCACAAAACATTTGATCATTGTGATGAAGGTAACACAGTTTATAGTCTAAGTATATAGTATATAAGTCTAATGCAGTGAGGGCCAAAGTACAAATGTACTACGGAGTATTAGGGCCACATTGAGGGTAAAAACATCTGAGATTTACAGAATAAAGTAATAATATTACGAGAATAAAGTCATAATAGTACTAGAAAAAAGTCGTAATGTTACGAGAAAATAGTCATAACATTACGAGAAAAAAAGTCCCAGTATTACGAGAATAAAGTCATTACTTAAAGAGAAAAAAAGTCGTAATATTACAAAAATCAAGTCATAACTTTAAGTGATAAAAATGTCGTAATATTATGAGAATAAAGTCATAACTTAAAGAGAAAAAAAGTCATAATATTACGAGAATAAAGTCATAACTTTACGAGAAAAAAAGTCGTAATATTATGAGAATAAAGTCATAACTTAACGAGAAAAAAAGTCGTAATATTAGGAGAATAAAGTCATAACTTTACAAGAAAAAAAAGTCGTAATATTACGAAAAATCAGGTCATAACTAAACAAGAAATAAAGTCGTAATATTATGAGATAAAAGTCATAACTTAACGAGAAAAAAAGTCGTAATATAACGAGAATAAAGTCATAACTTCACGAGAAAAGTCGTAATATAACGAGAATAAAGTCATAACTTTACGAGAAAAAAATTCGTAATATTACGAGAATAAAATCATAACTTAACGAGAGAAAAAAGTAGTAATATTACGAGGAAAAAAAGAAAAGAACACGTAAAATTACTACTTTATAATATTATGACTTTATTCTCATAATACTAAGACTTTTTTCTCATAAACCTATGACTTTATTCTCGTAATATTACGACTTTATTCTCTAAATCTCGGATTTATTTTTTTTTCCTCAATGTGGCCCTAATACTCCGTCGTACCATAGACCTACAACAATGATAAATTAACATGAAAATGTAAACAAAAAAACATTAATTCATTTCCATGTTTAAAAATCCACAGGGAGCCACTGGAGAGGAGCTAAAGAGCCCCGACTTAAACATTTTAAATATTGTTCAGCCATTACAATCTATTTATTCATGTGCACAATTTAAGTAATTCAATAGAGCAAATAAGTTATTTGTGTGTGCTAATTATTAATGTGAGGGCACAATTTATTAATTACACACTATTATTATTTTTCTCCATGACACCAGCAATAAGGGGCCAGATTAGTCCAGCTATGCCAGTCAGGAACTAACTTAGTGTTCCCTTTACAAGTAGCATTTGAATAGCATTTTGTGATGGGTTCTGATTCTTGAGCGGTGTATGGATAGGGTTGTTCCGGTACCGATACCAGTATCGGAAATGCGTCCGATACGGCCCAAAATTTGGGATTGACTATCGGCGAGTCGGCCGGTCTATGCACCGATCTGATTTTATGCATTCAATGTTGTGTCAATTTTTCTCCGTGGTATCGATATTTCTCAAGTTATCGTATCAAAGTTAGAATTTCCTGTATCATGACAACACTAATTGCAGGTAGTTTGTTACGTGGCGATAGCAAACAACAACAGTGTTGTGCTAGTGGAGAGGGTAACGGTAACTGACAAACTGAATAATAAAAGAGAGTTCTATTGCATTCATGGGTTTAACCTGAGTCAGGCCATACAACAAAGATAGTAATCATATCACATCCACACATGGTCAGTAGTAAACATATTTTTTTTAATCACGCTGGTATTGGATCGTTACTCGGTATCGAGCGATGGCGCAAGTTCAGATATCTGGAAGGAAATAATGGTTTCGGAACATCTCTATATGTTATCTATGATTCACAACATGCATATGACAGAAAAATGTCAGATATAGTTCACTAGAAAACAGGCAGTGTGTACATATGACATGTTTCTAAAATGTGTTGTTCTCTACAGATCTTTGATGTACAGCGAGGCCAACAGGAGGGAGACTTTTACATCGTGGCCACATGCCGGGTACCGATGGGCTCAGCCTGATCCAATGGCTCAAGCAGGGTTTTACCACCAGGTAGGTCCTGACAGAACCTGGGGGAGCACATTAGTCTGTAGGCTGTATCTGAAACCGCTTACTATACTAGTAGTACGTACTGATTTGGCCAGAATGTAGTATGTAGTAGTAGTAGTAGTAGTGGGTTATTTTTAAGTAGTAGTAGTAGTCATCCCCATCTATTCCAATGACATATTTATGAATGTCATTAACTGCATTTTGGTTCTTTTGTAACTGGTTAGATCCATACTTTGGTTCATAACTACATTTAAATCTTCAGTAGGCAGTATATTTTTGGCATCATTGGGCAAAAATTCCATAATAATTTTTCCTCATATTGTAATTCAAGTGTTCTGAGAGAAAACTAGACCACTGCTCCTCCTCATGGTCCCAGGTGTTGTTTTCTTCTGGTGGGGGGGGGGGGGGGGAGGCATGTTGGTGGAATTTGGGAAGTACAGCCTTTAGGTCGGAGTGGTTGAAGTCACCTGCAACAATAAAGGCTGCCTCCAGATGTGTAGATGTGTTGTTTGCTAATCACAATCATGCATTTCTTTTATTGCAAGCTTAGCATTAGCATCCAGGGGGATATATGCTGCAGTCAACAGTAGATGTTACCTCTCTTGGTAGATAGAAAGGTCTACACACTTAACCATGAGGTTGTTTTAAGTAAGCAGTGACTCTAGATTATAGCTGTGTCCTTGCACCAAGCTCTGTTTACATAAATGTACAGTCCCCCACCTCTGGTTCTCACTGGACTCATCTGCTGTTCTAACCGCCCGGAGGACGTAGCGCCCAGGTAGCTCAATGGCGCTATCGGGAACATCACTGTTGAGCCATGTTTCTGTAAAAATCCCAATGTTGCAGTCCATAATCCTTTTGTGAGTGATGATCCACTGTCGCAGCTCATCCATTTTGTTCGCCAGAGACCGTATATGCTGGGTAGAGACAGCCGATGATGAGTTGGCTTAGCCCTTACCCCTCATCTCTTGCCCCGCCTTCATTTACGATCTTGACACAGCCTGCAAGCACTTCTGGGTCGGTAGCCTCCTACAGTATGTCTTGGCGATCTCTGGAGTGAGCCGGAGAGTTCAAAAGTTCCTGTCTGCTGTATGATATGTGTGCAAGACTGTTCTTAGTGAGCTGACTTGAAACAAATGGTCAGATAACTACTGATTCACAGTATCTGGAGACACACATCGTGCATGCTCCGCCATCTTGGTCCAGGCAACTATAATTAACAATCATGTAATATCAATGCTGGTTATGTTTGCTGTGATTTTACACCTCCTGTTCAAACTCAGGATTCTCCAGAATGAAACTGGACAGTGGTGTATGCAGCTGTGTAAGTGTTTGTAAGCTCTATTCTTCCCTCCGTCTTCCCACAGCCGGCCTCCACAGGAGATGACAGAGCCATGTGTTTCACCTGCAGCGTCTGTCTCGTCTGCTGGGAACCCACGGATGAGCCCTGGTGAGTAGAAATCAGAATTAAGCATTGGTTTAGCAGCTATAACATATCGATGGTGACCAACATTTCTCCGCTACCCCGCAGGTCCGAACACGAGCGACATTCTCCCAATTGTCCGTTTGTGAAGGGCGAGCATACGCAGAACGTGCCGCTGTCAGTGACGCTGGCCACTAGCCCCGCCCAGTTTCCAAACAGTCCCGACAGTTCGGACAAGATCGCCTGCTATGGCTTCGGCAGCTGCCCACAGTTTCTGGCTGCTGCTACCAAGAGGGGCAAGATCTGCATCTGGGACGTCTCCAAAATGATGAAGGTCAGAGCATCTTAACAGTCAATGCATGAGACTGATCTTCCTCTTTCAAAGCCGTTATCGTCAGACAGTAAATGTTAGAGTTGACCCCACATTCAACGGCGTGTTATTGTGTGCTGTAACAGGTGCACTTGAAGTTCGACATCAATCCGTACGACCCGGCCATCTTGAGGCAGCTGATTCTGTGCGGCGGTGAGCAGAACCAGCAGACGCTGGCCGAGTCTCGGAGACCAACTCTGGCTTGGCTAGAGGAGTCGTCCTCCTGCTCTGATCTGCCCAAGCTAGAGGGAGACAGGTGAAACACAAACACCACTACACACCCACATATTCACATAAAGCATACATATATATATATATATATATATCAACTTGCACAGTAATTGTATTGTAAACTGACCTCCACTGATCCACCCCTTGTTTATTAGTGGTATATACCTCCATTTGAAATCCAGAAGAATGCATAAATATTGTAAACGACCCCAAGTTGCCACACAACAACAAATCCTTGAGGCTGAGGTTGCTATATTTTCTCCACGTGTATCCTAAGATGCTAATTTGTTCCGCAACCGGAAGCAATTCAAATTTTTTGCCCCTTCGCTCGCATAGAATAGAAGTGAACGGGAGGCGAATGTTCATTTTGTGCATGTGTCACCATGCCTTAATTCAGAGGCATGAACTGCAGTGTGTGAGAGCCACATGAGCTCGAACAACCTGAACCCAAAATACAGATGAGGAGTCACGTGGGACCGCCTACCAAAATGGTTGCCTAGGACATGGCGACTGAGCCAGCTGGATGATGCTGAAAGCTGCAGCGATGACGGATCCAAACTCAGTGGATCCAGTTATCACAGCAGATACTCTTACAGAACTTCATGTGACATTAAAAAAACAATGCAAGAGATTACCAGACATTATCAGAGAGCTGCAGGAGGATGTTTCCTCAGTGAAACCTACTCCCACTCCCCCCCCCTCACGGTACCCCGCCGCTGTAGTTTCAGCTGGGAGATCAGCTGTTTTCTAGTTTCCTTCAAACTCGACAGAAACAAAATAAAACTCACCAAAACCGTCTTAAAAATAAACCCTTATTTCACCAAGTTAGATGTGAAAATATGCTGGCTCTACATGCTGTTTCCCCCCCACTGTCTCTTTTTCGTCCTCCGAGACTTATCATCATGAGATTCCAAACGTTTCTGGAACGTGAGCGGGTAATGGCGGCAGTAGGAGAGAAATACAAGAACAATACAGAAATAACATGGCAAGGCAGAAGAGTTTTTTTTCCCCTGATGTGACCAGATATGTGGCCGTCCAGAGAAAGAAGTTTACTGAAGGTTCGGATGAAACGACTTGCGATGGATTCTTCACGCTGGCCTTCCCCGCTGTACTCAAAGTTATAATAGTTTCTAATTAGGGCCCAAGCACCGACAACGTTGGGCAGCGAAGGCCCGATTGAAACTATAGGAATTATTTTTAGGGCCCGAGCACCGACATCAGGCAGCGAAGGCCTTATTGAAACTGTAGGAATTAAGTAATAATAAAATAGAAAGTTGTTAAACTTTTCACACTCTTCAGATGCGGTGAAAAATGTGTTATTTTAAGGGTCTCGGGCTTTGGTGTTGCAAAATGGCTCGCTAGCGCTGCCTACAAAGTCGGAAAAATTGAGCCCCGCGCTCCGGTTTCACCTACATGTATGAAATTTGGTAGGCAGATGTAACATGTGGAGACGAACATCTCTGGAGGATTACAGTGAGAGGAGATGATAGTGGCATCATCAGTGTTTGCAAAAACATAAAATGTCACAGAATGATGCATGTTTTTGGGATACAGTGTAAATATAGTACACACAGTATTTTTAGCTTCATAAAATGTTTAACTATGTTGTATGTATGGAGCTGTAATGTTTGCAAAAACATACAGATTTACAGCATCTATTCATCAACATGAATCTTTTTTTCCTCTGTCTATCTACAGAACCTATTTATCATATATCAGACTACATTGTGCTATCTAATGTGATAATATAGGTTGCATTAACAAAAGGATTAGACACTTCTGAAGACTAAAATGTATATTTCACTCACTCCACCATCCCAGCAAAGATTTGCTTCATATAGTCAACCTACTAAAGATTTTCTGCTGGTTATGTGGCAACTGTGGGATAATGTGAGAGCTCGTCCAAACATAATAAAATAAGTTTATATTTCATTAAGTTTGCTAATTGCTTGATAACATAATGAACTGGGACTGGGTTTGTTACTTTATAACAGAGAGAAAAGGCGACAGATGGATCTTTTAGCAGGTTTATTTGGAAAGATAAAAAGTAAAAATGGTAACATTACAAAAAGAAGATGGGTAAACAAGCTTTAAAAACAGATGCGCGTACAGCTGGCGGTACTGTGAGGTGGTCGGCTTATTATCAACACGGTGTGTTTCCGTGTAACGTAACGGCAGATGCCTCTCTCATTCAGCAGCCTTGTTATGTCTGTTTAACGTTACACTACGTTGTCCCTCACCGTCCCGCCATCTACCGCTTCATTTCTTCCTGACCGCGGACGGCCAAGAGCTCCCGTACCTCAAAGTCTCCCCACATATCCGTGTTGTTCTCGTCTGTCGTTTACCTCCGGTGTGTCTGAAAACATTCCTGCTGCCGTTCCACAGCTTGTTTGAGCCACGGCGACCTGTGACAGTTACGTCACGGACTGTGCGTCCTCATTTGTAACTGAATAGGTTTGTCCCGCCCCGTTTGTTAGCGACTCTGGTCCGTGCCATTCACATCGAAATCGACCCTGGTCTGACCCTGGTCTGACCCACCTCTCGACCTGGGTCGCAAAGGGGAGTCGATCAACGCGGGTTAACATAATGTTCTAAGCCCTTGTACACTTTTACAATTTATTTTGAATAATAAATTAATTCGTTCATGTTTATTTCTGATATATGACTAGAACAACTTGACACACAGTGCTGAGCTGCATCTCAAATTAATCTTCAGGTTCCCAGCTTTCAGATGATGTTCACCACTTCTATGTGACATCTACTGTTGACCTGCTATCTCCCCCTAAACACCCCCTGGACCCCCCTAAAAATGACAAAAACAGGTCTATTGTGGGTCTCGGAGGGATAAACAATTAAAAAACAACAACAACAACAACAGTGTGGATGACTGGAAAGAGAGAGGCCTCTTACTGTGACACTCAGTCCTTCTTTCTCTGGAGGAATCTAGTGTTTGTCAGTGACTGAGTCACAGTTCTCAGTTTTATCCTGTTACTCAACGCTGTTGTCACCACTTCTCCTTTTCCAGTGATGACCAGTTGGAGGATTCAGACAGTGATGAGCATTCCCGATCAGAGTCAGTAACAGGTATGAACACTTGCATTTTCACTGATTGTGATTTCTCTGGGTCGGTGATGCCCGTGTTGTTCAGATTGTGATTCAAATATTTAATCACGATTAATCCCGTGATCGTCCATAGTTAATCGTGACTAATCGCAAACTAATCACACATTTTTTATCTGTTCAAAATGTACCTTAAAGGGAGATTTGTCAAGTATTTAATACTCTTATCAACATGGGAGTGGACAAATATGCTGCTTTATGCAAATGTATGTATATATTTATGATTGTAAATCAATCAACAACACAAAACAATGACAGATATTGTCCAGAAACCCTCACAGGTACTGCATTTAGCATAAAACAATATGCTCAAATCATAACATGGCAAACTGCAGCCCAACAGGCAACAACAGCTGTCAGTGTGTCAGTGTGCTGACTTGACTATGACTTGCCCCAAACTGCATGTGATTATCATAAAGTGGGCATGTCTGTAAAGGGGAGACTCGTGGGTACCCAGAGAACCCATTTACATTCACACATCTGGAGGTGGTCACATCTTCACATCGTCTTGTCAACTCTCTCTCGTCCCGTGTGTGTGAAATATGACACCTGCTACTCTGAGCTGAGACTCCGTATGGAGCGGATTCACTGTCAGTTTGTAGCGTCCGTCGTCCGACTTTGTATTGATTACACGGCGCTGATATGCTAAAATGAACTAAATGGGTTTTATTTCTGTAACAAAAAAGAGCCAAACGACGGTGGCGGCGGTGGCTCCGTAATGTAATCGGTGTGTGCCCGACCACCGCGTAACACCGACTACTGCGACCAGCCTAGTGGGCGGTCGAGGGACCACTTTGAAAATGGCCATGCAGTTTTTTTCGCCAAAAGATGTCAGTATCTTCACTCAGTGAGCTCGATACAACCTAAAAATTGCAAGGTGCGTTATCGCGTTAACTTTGACAGCCCCATTAAAAACACATCTCTCTTTCTCTTCATGTTCGGCCTCACTGAAATAGCATTTTTCCATCACTGGTGTCAGGTCCTAGACGTGAAAAACCTCCGACCTCTTCTCTCTCTTGTGTTCCAGGCCAGCAGTCCCAGTGGGAGAGCATGGACGTTAGCCTGGGCGTCACGTCGCTGAGTGTGCTCCAGCAGCCGGAGAAGCTCCAGTGGGAGGTGGTGGCCAGTGTGCTGGAGGACACGGTGAAGGACCTGGAGGAACTGGGTGCTAACCCCTCACTAAACCAAGCCAAGGCCCACAGCCAGGCCAAAGCAAAGGACAAGGTCCCTGACAACCACAACATTCCCTTCCCCTGCCTGCTGGCAGGCGGACTGCTCAGCTACCGCTCAGCATGCATCCCATCCATGGCTGGACCCCCCCCCACAGCCCCAGCTACAACACGGAGGACCACAGATGGTCCCCTTAGGACTCAGGGCCCAGAGCCCTTCCACCCTGGGCCTCTACAGGACCAGGGCCTCATGGAGATCGAGACCTGCACCCCCCAGCCTGCAGCCCAGGAGCAGGGCTTCTCTAACCTCGTAGGTTCCCAACCAGCGAGCCCCTCTTCTCTGCCGGCCGTGCGCAGGACTATACCTGTGCTGCTGCTGTACAGCATCAGAGAGGTGGACGACAAGTCCTCGGGGCAGGTGTTTGCTCAAATGAACAACCTAATGAGCAAGGGGCTCCACGAGGAGGGCTTCACCGTGCCACAGATCATAGAGATGGAGTTTGACACACACGAGCAGCTCCTCCTTCAGGATCCTCCCATCACTTACATTCAGCAGTTTGCTGACGCAGCAGCTAATCTGGCAGGGTTAGACGGTCACATGGACAAATGGAGCACGCTGGCTGCAGCGACCGCCTCCGCCCCCCCTCGACCCGGAGCACTGGTGCAGTGCTTGAGGCTGCCCAAACAGCTGGCAGACGAGAACCTGTACGTGGACTCTGTCACACCCTGCTGGGACGGTGTGCACCTTCTGATCGGCCTGCAGCCGTGCGGTGCTGAATCTCTGAGCGCTACCAACCAAGTGGAGGCTCTTAACAATCTCAACCGCCTGCACTCTGCCCTCTGCAGCCAGCGCAAAGGAGACCCCCTACACTCAGTGGCCAATGGGGTGGAAGGCCACCACTCAGGGGGGTCCCCGCCTCAGACGCCCCTCATTCTGCCCCCAGCGGACCAGCAGCAGCAGCATCGGTCCCCGAGTTGTGGGAGTGGAGGCTATCTTGCACTCTACAAGCTCAACTACTCGACCCGGATTGTCACCTTGGATGAGGAACCCATCAAGGTGCAGCAGATCTGGGACCCTTGTGATGCCATCACCTCTCTTATATTGCTTCCTCCAGATGTGCTTGATAACAGGGAGGATGACAGTGAGGAGGCTCCTGAGGAGACTCTCCCCTCCGGGTCAAAGAAGGTCTCATCTGCGTTTGGAGCGGGCCCGGCTGGCTGTGGAAGTGGGACTGCATGTGGAGCAGCCACACACTGCAGCAGCGGAGCCACAAACAGCCCGTCCACCTCTGCCTCCGGACACAAAGAGGCCAAACGGTTAGAGGTGGCCGGCCTGGGCCACCTGGTGGTGACCACGCAGGGAGGGTACATTATGATACTGGACCTGTCCACGTTGGAGGTCCTGGCCAAGGTGGAGCCACCTAAGAAGGAGGGGCCAACGGACGAGACGGACCCCTTTGTCTCAGTGACCTATTGCTCTGGGACTGAACGCCTTTGTGCCTGTACCAAAGGTGAGTGTTTCCTTCCTGGATCTGTTTCGCTGCAGACAGCAGCACATTGTTGACTACAGGGATGGGCTGGATAGATTTATTTTGGAGCGGTTACACATGTCTATTTTGGAGGACGGGACCTGCCAAAATAAAAAGAATTAACAAAAAAAATTAAATATATGACTCGATAAATAAACATATATGTCATAGACTGTACCAAAAACTATATTAAAAATAAATGTAGGCATTAATTATTTGATAAAATATGACATTGATATTTTATTACAAATAAATGTAGGCATTAATTATTTGATAAAATATGACATTGATATTTAGTTCATCAAGTTGTTACTTTATTTATTTACCTTTGTATTAATTCCCCATCAATCTACTTTTCTATTTAAATTTCTCTTTTATTTATTTATTTTTATTAACTGTTAAGTTTTATTATTTATTTTTTATTTATTCTTAAATGTATTTGTTCATTATTACATTTATTTATTTATATATTTCTTTATTTATTTCTGCATGGTTTTCCCTTTGCATTTCCTCCCCTATTTATTTCCCCAAAGTTATTTATTTCTGTATTCTTTTCTTCATACATTTATTTATGCATTACTGCTTCATTATGCAAATGAGGGGGGGGTGTCATTCAACGTGTGTCATGGGGTCAACTTTTCGCCTTTTAGTTGATCAACTTCAGAGTGCAAAGATCGACTATATGCTAGCTAGCCAGCTAACGCTGTCTGCTTATCAACTCCAGTCTTCATTCCCGTCTCCGTACAGCGGGTCGTTGGACTGCTGCTGCTCCGATCGTCACCGGTTTCCTCCCCGAAGTTGAGTTTCCGACGTCAGTGGGCCGTTGTCGCTGAGAGGCACGCTGCATTTCCGGGGATGAACTAGTATGCTAGCTCCGTTAGCTAACTTTCATGTTCCCAGGATCATACCTGCTGGCAGACAAAAATTGCACAGTGAACGCAAGGTTTATCTAAACGCAACATTATAGGACACGTTGAGGTCAAGTGGCAGCCTCGGTGATGCACTCTCTGGGGCTTTTTCTCTTTTTGTTTGTTCTGTTTTCTGCTCTCCCTCCGTGGTTACATACACCAGGGAGGAACTTTGAACATCCGACAAGTAACGTCTCAAACTTTCATCGTTTTTCATCCAACCGGAAAGTTCTGCAGAGCTCTTAGTTGTAGCGCTCGTTAAACTGCGACCGTGGGGATTTCGAACTGTGCTCCTGTCAATACATCTGGTGAACGTCTGCTCTCTGGCCAACAAGATGGACAAGCTGCTGCTTCTCAACAGAGCAAACACAAACTTCTCCCTGTGCTTCACTGACACCTGGCTCGGTGAGCACATCCCGGACACTCCAGTCCATCTGGATTCATCCTTGGACTCAAGGATGCATTTATTAGATTTTGGTGGTCAGAGGTCAAGGTCACTGTGACCTCATGTCTGTTCCGTTCTCGTTAATGTGATATCCCAGGATCGCCTCGGGGGAATTTCTTTCACCTCTGAGTGAGAGACACTGTTTGGGCTCATCTGAAGCTCCAGGCTCATACAGTATTTGTGTTTGTTGGCCCTGACGGTCGCCTCTGACTGGGCAGGGAAGCGTGGTTTCTACACATTCTGACTCGTGAGTGTTTGTTGTGTGAGAACGCGTCCCGGCTCCACTTGGAGCTTCGGCCTCATTATGTTCGATCCTAAGGCACGATGACAAAGAGTGGGGGATAACTTTGGAGGGGAGACAATGGTGTGTTTGGTGGACTAGCTGTGCAGCTTTCACTGGCACAAAACTGAGCATGTCCAATTTCAGTCCAATAATACAGCGCCCCCCCCTCTTGGAGAAATCAGGTCCTCCGCTGTTTCTTGCCCCTCAACGCTGAAGCGGAGTGTTGCTGAGGTTCCATCCTCCTTTCCCATTGGTAGACGGAGGTGCAGCTGTCTCTGCTGCCTGAGACCGGGGTCTTGGCGAGGTTCACTCCGTGGAGAGCGAGTCCTACGAGACATGACGTTTTGCAGGGCGAGCGACTCCTTCTGCTTGTTACTCAAACTTGTGGGTTTTTGAGTCAACGACATGCCAGAACAAACCCAAGATCTTAACCGGCGCGTTTAGTAGCTTCTTCTTCTCCTTCTCTGACTTTCGTGTCCGATTCAGCCACAAATGCCGGTGAGTGACCTCTGAAAACCCATCACACGTCCCACACTTGGACTGATTAGATTTTGGTGGTCATGGTCAAGGTCACTGTGACCTCATGCCCTTCCCAATCTCTTGAACGCGATGTCTCTGGAACGCCTCGAGGGAATTTCTTCAAAGTTTGGCACAAACATCCACTTGGTTTCAAGGATGAACTGGTTAGATTTTGGTGGTCAAAGGAGAAGGTCAGTCTGAGCTCACATCCGCTCCATTCTCCGTGATGTCTCAGGAACACCGCGAGGGAATTTCACTACATCTGGCACAAATATTAACTTGGATTCAAGGATGACCTGATTGGAATTTGGTGGTCAAAGGTCACTGTGACAATGATACGTTTCTCAATTGAATAATCCCACAACATTTTTCATATTCAACATTAATTATTATTATTATTAGCTCTTATCAGACAGATATCATTGTTTGCAGGTGCGTGTGTGTACAATAGCTTTTTGTTCGTAGAATCAATTATTTTTATGGGATTTGTTGGTAATAAGAAAAATATTAACCATCACCAATGTTTCAGAAAAATAAATTATTCCTAAAAACTAATTAATGAATGTTTTTGGGTTGTATAGCCCTACGAAGTCTCAAATGGAGAAAAAATAATTGAGCCCGACCGATGAGTTTAACCAGGACAATATACTGGACGATATTAGCTCATTAAAAATGTATGGGTATCGGCGCACGTCAGCCTGTGAATGAAAAAAAATTTCAGTTTGAAACTGTAATTATTCTATAGTTTGTCCACCAGAGAGTAGTGACAAGTTTATTTTTCAGCTTTTAAATGTTCATTTCTCAGTCACAAATCTTTAAAAGATAAATAAATAAATAGGGGAACCTTGTCAAAAAAGTTTATATATGTTATGGGTGCATTTTGCATTTTGTTGGATGCACAATTAAACCATCAAATCACTACCGATGTCCATTACTATGTTTATCGGTACGTAGTTATGAAGATGTTTTTACTCACTATTATATAGTAGTGGTTCAGCACCTGCAGGTCGGTGAGCTGATCTACTGTAAAGATAAATAAACTGATGTTCGTGTTGAAATAGAATTGAAAGAGTTTGTCTGTATTCATTGTGTTTTCTTCCCTCCTCTGAAGGTGGAGAACTTCATTTCCTTCAAATTGGAGGTGTGTGTGACGATCTAGATGATGGAGACATGTTTATCGACGGCCCCCTTTGTAAAGGGAGTGAACTGCTGCTGGAGGGGGCCAAGCCCTCTTCCAACCCCTCCAGCCCGGGGATCTCAGGTAACACATCTCAGAGATCATGGTCCGATGGGAAACCAACCAGACTAATCTCAGTGTTCAGTTCTCTCCTCTCTGTGATGCTGTTAATCTGATGTCCCGACTCTGTGCAGGAGTGGACCTCCTGGTGGACCAACCGCTGACCACAGAGAGCCTGATGTCTTTAGTGGAGCTGACGCGCTTCGAGACGTTGACCCCCCGCTTCTCGGCCACGGTGCCGCCCTGCTGGGTGGAGGTGCAGCAAGAGCAGCAGCAGCGACGCCACCCGCAGCATCTTCACCAGCAGCACCACGGAGATGCAGCACAACACACCCGCACATGGAAGCTCCAGAGCGACAGGTAGCTCTAACTTTACTGCTGTTTTCAGGCAGAAAGAATGGGTTGTCATGGGCAACAGTAGCTGTAACAATAATCAATCAATCAAACTTTATTTATATAGCACCTTTCAAACAAGCTAAATGCAATTCAAAGTGCTGTACAGACGATTGACAAAATGCGGAATGTTAAAAATGGACCTAGAGAACAATGCACACCAAAACAGACAACACAAAAGTTCCTCAAATATGAAAGCAACCAAAGATGGGCATCCAAAATAAGAAAAGATAAATAAAAAACAAGGAAATAACAATAAAAATAAATAAATAAAAACCGTGAAACTACACAAAGTAAGCAGATGGTATTAAACAATAAAATTCCAAAATAGTAAAAACAAAGGAGTAAAACAAACACCATATAGGTGATGATAAAAAAAATAAGTATAAACATTAAAACCATAACATTTTAAAATTATAAAACACTACATAAAAGCCAGACTAAATAGATGGGTTTTTAGTTTACGGTGATGTCATATGTGTTTAGTTTATAGGCACAGACACTGTACTGTATGGAGTCATTTCTTTCTCCATAGAGTTTATTTCATTGATAATTACAGTCCAGTCATCTTTTGTTGGAGTGTTTACCTGAAGACGTTTCCACGTGATAGCTTTCTTGCTAGCAACATAAAAAGATTTAAAGGAGATGATCGCAGGCGATCCCGACCGACTTCACTGTCCTTCAGAGGCTGTAGCAGGCTCAGTTTTAGGGATATAGTGAAGCTGCTGGTATCGTAAGAAAATAAGAAACCTGAGGAATCCAATGGTACCAACCAGGTCATGTTAGCTTGTCGAGAAGGAGGCTAAATAATGTTCCAAAGCTATGCTAAATATTGACAAGGGAAAAACTGGCATGGCCATTTTCAAAGGGATCCCTTGACCTCTGACCTCAAGATATGTGAATGAAAAAGGGTTCTATTGGTACCCAGGAGTCTCCCCTTTACGGACATGTCCACACAGTTTTTTCTATCTCCCCCTAAAGACAACCCCTGCCCCCCCCCCCCTAAAAAAATGACAAAAACAGGTCTATGTGGGTCTCAGAGGGTTAATATATGGGTGGCCCGCCAAAGTAAAGTCTATGTTGCTTATGTTTCTAATCGCTTTTTAATTAATGTTTCACAAAACAGCTATTTTTGTTGGGCTGTGTACTGTGTAAGTACTGAAACATTCTTCTCATTGAGTAGGTAGTTGTAGTTGTATAGCAGCTAAAAAGGCTTTTGAAGCAGTTATTCAAAAAAAAAGAATCTTTTTCATGTGAAAGAAGGTTATATTAAATATATTAAATTTGAAGTAAAATCTCTTTTGCAGGTCAGCAATAGGGTAGCTAACCTTAACAAGGTGTATAAATGGCTGATGGAAGGGCTTGTGGACGGGCTCCTCCTCTAACGACTCCTCTACAGTGCTTCAGTTGAATGTCCTGAGTAGCTGGTGACCCGTGTTGTTGTCTCTTGCAGCTCCAGCTGGGACGAGCATGTGTTTGAGCTGGTGCTGCCCAAGGCCTGCATGGTGGGCCATGTGGACTTCAAGTTTGTCCTGAATGCCAACATCGTCAACATTCCTCAGATCCAGGTCACTTTACTGAAGAACAAAGCACCCGGGCTCTACAAAGTCAGCGGTGAGGCCACTGCTTTGAGATGTTTTTTGCAGCTTTGGTGTTCAAGATTTTATTTCTGTTTTTCCTATATTGGCAATATAGTGGCTATAGTGGCCTTTTGAAAATGTAACCACTATCTGTGTCTAAATCTTGCTTCTCGTGTCCAACAGAGACAGCGGTGGACAAACAGATCTCCTTCCCCCTCTCCAACGTCCTCCATGCTAACGGGGAAAGGAACGGCCGGCCTCTGTTGCACGACTTCACCGAGGACATCCAGTTCATGGACATAGAAGACACGTCGGGTAAATTGATTTTCATTTTACGAACACATGTTTGAGGACATTAGGATGGACAAAAAGTCATGAAACTTTGCACCTATGTTCAAACCAGTAATTATTGTGATGTGATGAGCTTGTGCGTGGTACGTCTGCTCTATAACGCCCGCTAATTACTTCTTGTTTTAGTCTATTTTAACACATTATTGATGCCCTTGGTTTACTCGTTAACTCACGAAACTCGGAGCAAACATCAAAACCTGAGAACACTGAGAGAATATACAGCAATTAGGTTCATGCGGGCGGAGGTGTAGCGGGCTCCATATCGCCAAATAAATATTTGGAAGGCCTTAGTTTGGACATAGTTGCTCCGATATTCATGAAATTCGGTACCAACATTGCTCTCATCATTTTGGACATATTTCACGTTGGCTTTTATTAGCTCTGCCCAACCTGAAGTCAGCCATTTTAATTTTGTTTTTTTTGTAAAATTAATATTTTATATTAGAGACAGGCCTTTATTTCTAATTCCCTCTGTTTGATAACGATACATATTTTAGCTTGAAGCCTCCTTGTTTTCTGATCTGCTCCCGTTTGTTACAAAAACACTTCCTGTACCCGTTTCACATTAAAAGCCCTGCAGTGTTTAAGTGGACCAAATCCCTTTCCTAACAAGAATTTTATTGTGAAACATTTGCAGGAACGTGTTGAAAATTCAGTGACTTGCACGGTTCCCATATGGTACTTCAAATGTAGCTATTACCATCACTTAAAATACAGTTTGGCTGCGTTCAGCCACAGTGACCAAAAAAGAACAAAAACACTTTAGATGAGTAATACAGAACAATAAAGTGTTGAAAATATTATATAGCATGTTGTTGAATTATGAGCGATGGAAATGCATTATGCTTGTAGTTATGCACATTATATGACAGGCACCATGAGCTTATCCACCCATCTGTTATGTGTTCGTGGTGACAACGCCCCTGCCTTTATTTTATTGTATTTGTTATTAGGCTTATACTAACAGAAAAAGACAATTAAAACGTTAATCACAATTACCTAGTAAGATTTCTTGATTGTGACAGCCCTACTCCCACGAAGGTTGTTGTTGAATATTCTTAAATAAACTCTTAAATATGTGTTATCCGTTCTGACTAAAGTGGTTCATGTGTTTGCTGCAGGCTCCCTGCTGTGTCCATTCCTAGAGGACCACAAGGAGGACATCCTGTGTGGTCCGGTGTGGCTGGCCAGCGGGCTGGACCTCTCTGGCCATGCGGGCATGCTCAGCCTCACCAGCCCGAAGCTGGTCAAAGGTAACAACAGCCACACTCGCTGATCCTCCAGCTGATCACCAGCTGGAGTAACTGATATTAAGAATGAAGTTGTGAGTGTGTCTGAGTTGTGCTGTTGTTCCCTCCGCTGCAGGCATGGCAGGTGGAAAGTACCGCTCCTTCCTGGTTCACATCAAAGCAGTGAGTGACAGAGGGATGGAGGAAAGCCCCCGGCCCGTGGTGAGAATGCCCAGTGCCAAACCCCAGGGCACCAAAACCCACTCCCTGTCCACCCTGCTGCAACGGGCTCAGGCCTCCAAGGTACGAACTCACAGCTTCTACTCTTTTTGTAAAGAGAGTTTTTCATATCTGTTTTAAAACAATACTTGCATGTGTATATGAACATCGAGACAGTTTTTCCATGCTGTAATTTCCTCCTAGTGTGCTTCCAATGTAAGTAAAAACCCACAGTCCCAGTGGATGATATATACTGAAGTTTATCTTAAGAATGAGGCTTCAATAGTCGGAGTTAGTTTAATCAAGTAAGTAATCGTCTTAGGGCATTTTCTTTCGTGCAATCAATTCGCACATCAATATATTTTTCCGAACTGTTGTTTTTGTCATGAGTGCTGTCGCACAGAATTAGAATATTACATGGCGAAAAAGCGTGGTAATTTTCTTTTGGGAACGAGGTTGATTTCTCTGAGCTTAAAGGCATTAATAAAGTCATCAACCAATCAGGTTGTGCGGAACGGACATATTCAATACGCAGAGGCTCCGTATCCCGAACCAAGATGGCAAACTTTATTACTCCTTTCAATCTTGACAAAGGCAGTGTTGCAGCCATTATATACAGTATGTAAGAGTTAATGGTTTTCTTTGTTTTATTTTAATATTATTTTGAACACTGGGTGGTGTACGGTGCAGGAAGGCATATTGATGAGCTCACCGGGGGGAGGTGAAGGTATTTGGAGTGATCGGAGACCGGGGATGAGCACACAGTTTTTGACCCTGTAGCCATGCACACGCTATTGTTTGTCATTTTGTTATTATTTTATTAGAATAAACAGTCTTGCAAGCTAGAAGTCGTCTGTGTTGAACGCACGCGTCCAAACTTAGTTATACCCAGTCTAGCGATCACTCCGTCAACTGTCTGACAACTGTAGATTCGGCGTTTTTTCACATTAAACTCGGTGAAATTCCAGTTGAGTTGGACCAGAGCACACTTGGTGATTGTTGGAAAGAGTAACGACGACGGTTTAGGTGAGTTTTACTTTGTTTCTGTCCACTTTGAATGAAGTGTTTTACGATGCTCAGCTACGTACAGCTGATCTCAACATAAACAAAAATGCACCTGGATGATGGCGCAAGCTGAAAGGAGAGGGGGGGCAAACGTAATCGGGCACCTTGGCGGTCTGCGCTCTCCGAGTGCCATTCTAGTTGAAAAAGTGTTGCAACTGTCGCAAATTCGCATCGCTGCCGGTATGAATAGTTTTGCCGTCATGCCCCCCGGTGTGTAAAAGCCTTTAGTCCTTTTATATTTTCCCAGTCGGTGTTTCCTTGCTGCACTCAAATGCAGGATTATTACTGTAACACAACGCAGGAAGTCTGTCCTAAAACGACAGTAACTTTGAAGATACTCACTTGATTTGACTGACTCAGACTGCTGAAGCCTCATATTTACTTCAGATAGACTTAACTTATTTTTAACGTAATGTATTTTTGCACCGAACGGGGCCTGTGGGTTTATTCCAGCATCACAGGAACAGTATGAATTACAGCAAGCAAATAACGTTTCACTGTGCATATGGTAATACCTGGGTATTGTTTTAGGACAGACTTGAAAAAATTGTGAACTTTTCCTTTAAGATGTTTCCTACTGCACAGCAAAGGATACGACATTGTACACCTTTTAATCAGATACATTTCAAACTGTCAGAAATATCCAAAGTCATAATAGCAACGTTAAATGAACTGTGTTATCAGTAATGAGTGTCTTCAGGTAAAGCCATTAAAAAATGGATGATTATTATGTATTTGTTTATTTTGTGTGTGTGTGTGTGTGTGTGTGTGTGTGTGTGTGTGTGTGTGTGTGTGTGTGTAGGAGAAGGTCTCTGCAGTGAAAAGCGAGACCACAGCACCCTTGAAGAAAGTAGAGAATCTGCGAGGTTGCGACCTGCTGCAGGAAGTTTCAGTCACAATCAGAAGGTTTAAGAAGACGTCGATGCCCAAAGAGAGGTCAGAGATGGGACGTCAGGTTCTGTTTACACTGTCTAAATGTTGTCATAATCAGGCTCTGAAATTAACTTTATTCACTTCCTGTCACTGTAGCAGACAAGTATTTTTTTTAATCTGCCACTTTTGAAATCTCTGCACTAAATGAAGGAATAACATTTTAGATCTGATGTCATTCAATGTTCCATATATTTTACATAAAAAACATTATATACACGGTAAATTACAGTGTTCGAATTACGCCGCGGCATGATTATGATTACTTTGAGTAAATAAAATCTTGGTAAGTTGTTATGAAGTTAAACAGGTCATAATTCTCTCCCTAATATATATTTTATATTGATGTGAAAACATCTCCTTCAAACAACTGGATTTATTCAAGTTTCTCACCAAAATCTTAATTTTTACCAGATTACATTTGAACGCATCATGATAACGTTGTAATTTACCTTCACCTAATAGTCATTTTGCTGAGCAGACTGTGAACGCCTCATAATAATAACTCAATGGCACCTCCGTTAACATTCGTATCCGTTATTTATCCAGTCAGGACTGAGCTGCTAACGGCTGCTAACAGCTAACGTTACTAACTCTCCTCCTGCTGATTTAAACACAGATTTGTTGTTCTGAGTGTCACTTTATCAGGGAAAAATATGGTGCACCCCCTCAGGTTTAGTAGCACCATGCTGTTGAGCGCTTTTTGTTCAATAATAAGAGGAATCGATAGTCACGGAGACATGAGATGCCAAGAAAGAGGACAACTACGGTTCTCTATTCCATCACTAGTGTTTTCCCTGCCTGCCAAAGTGGTGGATGTCCTGATGATTTCATCCAACACTGCCAACAATTTACCCGCATTTGGTGGGTGCTATTTTCAGACCCTGGTCATAATGAACACTAAACACTGCAGCACTAGAACACAGTGTTAATAGTAACACATATTAAATCAGATGACAGTGTCTCTTTGGATCACTCTTGTTTCTACTGTACATATTGCAGAAGTTGACTTTGAACCTGACCTGTTTTTTTTGGTTCTTCTGTTCTGTTCAGGGTCCAACGCTGTGCTATGCTGCAGTTCCCGGACTTCCATGAGAAGCTGTTGGACGCGTTGTGTCGGCGCACCGAGGGCAGCCTGGCCACTGAGCACGCCCAAAGCCTCATCCTCGACATCTTGTGCTGGCTGGCCGGGGTTTTCTCCAACGGACCCTGCAGGTAGGACCAAAGCTCCATCTGGGTCACACAGTACTTCCAATGTGACATTTTACAGGCAAGTAATTCAGTACATCCTGTGGCTTCTTTTCAGTTTAAGAGAAGGAAAGGAAGGCCTGCTGGCCAAAACCCGGACGCGGTTAACGGATATCGTGCGGATGTGTTTCTTCGAGGCTGGCCGGAGCATAGCGCACAAATGTGCTCGCTTTCTTGCACTTTGTATTAGGTAAGAAGCATGGCTGGTTTCAGTGATGATGCTTTTTTTCCACTACGGGAACTTTACAACTCTGTAGCATAAATGCCTTTAATACTGGCACCAAAATATGGGATGTAAACACAGTAACTGGTACACAGATGAAGTAGATCGATTACACTCCCTTCAGGTTATCACAAATGATCAGTATTTAGACAATAGACATTTAAAAATGGCCAAGTGAATACTTATTATATATCTGAAAGGAATCAATTTTCTGCCATCCCATAACCCTGTCCCCGTCCTGGCAGTCGAACATGGTGCACTGTAGGTTTGGTTTTATTTCGTGAATACATCAGACTTATCTTACTTTACATTTCCTTGATCTGTGTGAGAAATGGCTCCCAGATTTCTGTATACGTGTCCATTTTCCCATTTATTTTGTTGATGGGAGACCCTTCTTCTATCCTAACACCCCCTAATTACTCTCAATATTGCTCTATAGCATCAACCCCATATATGATATGTTTAACAATGCTGAACCACATGTGTAAAACTATTTTTGAAATCGCTCAGAAGGGGTCACCATCAGTTCCAAACATTGTGCGTGGGCCTGGTGCAAATTGGCCATAAATCAATGACAGTTTGTCCAAACATCACCAAACATGCTGGATATTTTAAATTAAGGTGTACAGTACAGTGAAAAGAAAAGCAGAACCCTTGATAATGGCTACTCCTTATGTTATGGATTGTTAAGTTCCTGTAGTTGAAAAGGCCTGTATGATGAAGTAGTTTACATGAGTTTACATACAACGATACTAATGACTCTGATGTATTTCTCACTGTAGCAATGGGAAAGGAGACCCGAGTCAACAGGGTTTTGGCGTGAGTCTTCTGAAGGCTATGCTAGACAATATGCCTTATTTGCCTGCAGCAGCAACAGGAGGTAAGTAACTGAACAACAACACAGAACAACAGATGGTTACCTCGTCTGTCTCGCGAGAGTTTCGCAGATCTAGGGTAACCATCTAGACCCGCCCACTTCCCAGTACTCATTTTACCCCCCCTCCCTCTCCGGTCTGGTTTCAGGCTCAGTGTTCTGGTACTTCGTGTTGCTGAACTACGTGAAGGAGGAGGACCTGGCGGGCTGCAGCACCGCCTGCGCCTCCCTGCTCACCACCATCTCTCGACAGCTGCAGGAACGCCTCACCCCGCTGGAGGCTCTGCTGCAGACCAGGTACTTCTCCAGATATTCACTTCCTGAGTGGCTTTACAGCCTCGGCAGGCTCGTGATGCACAAATACCGTTTGAGTCTGTTGCTTAAAGGAGCTCAGAGATTTGGAGCATTTCTATTGCCTCTCAACGGCTCTCAACATGGCGGACGGCGAGCTAAAGGTGCTAACAGCACGACAGTACAAACAATGGCGAAAGTGCTGACAGAGATAAGTGTTTACCTGAGGGGGAACCGGAGGGTGGGGGGGCTACGGTTCCGCGACGACACCATCGTTCTGGACGGCGTTATCAGCTGTAACCGCCGTATGAGAGCAGTGCAGAGCGGCGAACGTGCACTAAAAGCATGCGCGGCCGGCTCGGCTTTGTCAACAAAGCACAGAGAAACTCTGATTACAACACGCACAGAGGGAGAGCGACTTCATTCTCTGCTCAGGTAGACATTACTCCTCTATATCTCCACACAGACAACAGTTGTTTGCTGCTATATTAACGCTCTGGATATCGAATTTAGAGCCTTTAACTTAAAATTAGTAGATTAAAGTAGTTCCGACTAGTGCTGAAGTGAAGCTCATTTTAACTGCTTGGTATTGTCTCATAAGCGGTGTCCTTACTTTGATGTTTCTACCTAAACACAAGCGTCTCCCCCCCCCCCCCTCTTGTCCACTTCCCTTCCAGGTATGGCCTGTACAGCTCTCCCTTTGATCCGGTGCTCTTTGACCTGGAGGTCAGCGGTTCCTCCTGTAAGAACGCCTTCAACAGCAGCATCGGAGTCCAGTCAGATGAGATCGACCTCTCTGACATTCTGTCAGGTATCAGCTGTGCACTGATTCACACCATGTTATTCTGCTGTAACCTGCTCACTGTGGACTGAAGTTTAACATGCATCAGACTGTGACACAGGATATGATATAAGATCACTTTAAAAGGATTTGAACTTGTCCAATATATGTTGGTTATTTAATATCAGGGGATGGTGTATAAAGATGACTCCAGTTCCTACTCAGTTAACCTGAGATGCTTGTTTCTGTGCGGTGTTGTGTGTCCTGCAGGCAACGGAAAGGTGAGCAGCTGTGCAGCAGCAGAAGGCAGCTTCACAGCTCTAACAGGACTCCTGGAGGTGGAGCCTCTGCACTTTACTTGCATCTCTACTAGCGACGGCACGCGGGTGGAGCGAGATGACGCCAGCATGTTCACCGGTAAACTTTTCTTTCATTTCCGCTTGTATGTGTTAAGTGCTTGGTTACCTACTGCGCATGTGTGAAATGTGCTACTCGAGTTGTTGTTGATATGCTGGCAGTTGCCGCTGTTGTTGATGTCGAGCTGAAGATTAAGTAAAGTCTGAATATGCAAACTTGTCGTTGAAGTTATTGAACTAACAGTATGTGGCTCGTTAACCGGTCGTTGCCTTGAACCTTCTGCTCTTTACCCCTCAGTGAGTACGTTCGGCGTGACCCCCGCGGTGGGCGGCCTGTCCACAGGAACGGTGGGCGAAGCCTCCACAGCTCTGAGCTCTGCAGCTCAGGTGGCGCTGCAGTCTCTGTCCCACGCCATGGTGTCTGCAGAGCAGCAGCTGCAGGTCCTGCAGGAGAAACAGCAGCAGCTGCTGAAGCTCCAGCAGCAGGTGAGAGACCAACACACACACACACACACACACACACACACACACACACAGGATTTCACTTAGAATGTAAACAGTACTCACAACTGACATTTAACCCCGGGCTAATAGAAGTGCAGTGTGAATGGTATAACCCTGAGCTTAGGTTAACCCTGGGTTAACAATGTGTGTGTGTAAAGTTATCCCAGGGCTAAAGATAGCCTCGGCACTAATGAAAACTAACATAACATGTTGTCATTGTCATGGGTTTTGATTTTAATTCCACTGTTCCCAATTTGGGGACAAGAGAAGTTATGTTGAAAGACGTCCAGGCTGAAAGAAGAAACAAAAGTAAAGATGTAAAGAAGATTTCTCAGACTTGGTGATACAACATGGAGCCAGTTCAGGGGGGAAAAACTAAACAAGACTAAAGAAAAATACAGGATCACAATGTGCAGAGTGGAGAAAACTAAAAACCTCTGAGGTGGTTTGACATGTTCCTGGATTCAGTGTAAACGTAAGAGAAAAATAAGGCGTCATGGCTTCATAAAGTTCAGGTATCAGAGGTGACATTATGTTTAAGTTCCTGCAGTGGGAAAGAGCTAATATAGTGTAGCATGAAAACAACATCTACTATGTCATAATGTCTATCATATCAATCCTAATAAGAATTACTTGATACCGTGTAAGAAAGCCCTTATTTAGTAGTAATTTTACATGAAATAAACTTAGCAGTAGTGCAAATTTCATTTAAAAACGTACGTCTCTGTCAGTATAACACCTCTTCCTAACATAAAGCGACAAAGCAAACTCTTGACGAACGGAGCGTGAAAAATTGTCCGGCTATACTACGAGCATTTTCGCTCTAATACGTAGAGGAAGTGATATTGATTAACTGTCAGTTACTCTCAGGATGGCGGTGTGCAAAACTTTGCATAAATTGAGCCAGGGTGAGTTTTTTTTGCCTGATGGCTGATGCACGGAGCAGGTTAGGACATCATTTGCTCGTTTTACGTCCAGTTACTAAGAGGTGTTCGGCTGTGACTGCAAAGTGGCGGTCACTCTGTATTTCAGGCATTCTGTAAAACATTCCCAACTGAAATTGTGAAACGGACACATTTCCTCAAACATCTGGTTTACAGCGTGACTCCGGGAGCATCCAGGTGTAGAGTTGTAATGCTGCTGTTGTAACACCAGTGAAGTGTTGGTATTACCCCTCTGTCTGTGCTGTGAACAGAAGGCCAAGCTGGAAGCCAAGCTGCATCAGACCACCTCCGCAGCAGCAGCCACCTCCTCCGGCGTGGGGCCCATCCACAACTCTGTGCCTTCCAACCCGTCCTCCGGGCCGGGCTTCTTCATCCACCCCTCCGACGTCATCCCCCCCACGCCTAAAACGACCCCCCTCTTCATGACCCCCCCCCTCACGCCGCCCAACGAGGCGGTGTCGGCCGCCTTCAGCGCCGAGCTGGCTCACCTGTTCCCCGGCTCCATGATGGACCCCGGGCCCGTCAACCTGGCCGCACACAAGAACACGCAGAAAGCTAAGCCGGTTAGTTAGCGACCAAAACCTGTCAAGTACCAAACGTCTGGTCAGATTCATTCTCTTCTTCACTTCCTGATTTACATCAAAATGTTGCCAATTTAAGACTTTTATGTCAGCAGTTATTGGACTGTTTGATTTAGACAACGTCTAACATTTAACAACTCGGGCTTCTTTTATTAAATGGAAAAAGTGGTGTGTTCAGGGCTTGGAAATATAACCGTTAACACCCACTGAAACAGAAACATTTCCTCTGGAAGAATATGAAAAACTTCAGCCATCATATAACAGAGCTAGCAAAGATGTTCCTGACCAAGTGCAGTCCTTAAGGATTGGACACGCAGGGTCGACTGTGGCTCAGGGGGTAGAGCGGGTCGTCCCACTAATCGGAAGATCGGTGGTTCGATCCCCGGCTCCTCCATGTCCACATGTTCAAGTGTTCTTGTGCAAGATGCTGAACCCAAACTGCTCCTGAAGGCTGAGTCATCTGCGTTTTTTTTTTTTGGCCATTCTCCCTTTATTTGATAGTGACAGTGATAGTTGTGAAAGGGGGGGAGAGGGTGGGGGGGGTATGACATGCAGCAAAGGGCCGTAGGTCAGATTCGAACCCTGTGCCGCTGCAGTAGGACTCAGCCTTGGTACATTACCAGGTGAGCTACAGCGGCGCCCCAGTCCATTTTACCATTTTAAATCCCATTTTCCAAAACAGGCACAGCGGTGTTGTTTGAGTCAGTTAAACACACCTACTGCTGTAAAACAGGAATGCACTCCAAAATATCCAAAATATCCAAAAATGTAGCAACAAGGAAGGGAATATATTAAAAAGCCTTAATTGTCGTGGCTAAATCATTTTAAAAAGCCCACGTGTTTCCACACTGTAGGTCTTCGTCAGGGCTGAAAACAAACGGACGAGGTGGATGTGGCCTCACCTTTATGCTATCAACAACCAATGGGAGGCAATCACATGATCACCATATTACAAAACTCCTACTTTTACAACAGAGGCTGCAAAGCAAACATGGGAGCATATACAGGAAAAGAAAAATATATAGAATATTATTTATTATTACTCACAGAAAGCATGTGAAGTCTATATCCTCATTAAGACCAGGATACCTTAAGGCATCCAGTCGATGGAGCCAAAAAGTCTCCCTCTGGTAAAGTCTCTGTAACCTGCCCCCCCCCCCCCCGACCAGCGGTTTAATATGTTCGATGCCCTCTATGCGAATCATAAACACTGTGATACTCACTAAAGTGTCTAGCCATGGAGGGGTAGTCACGTTTTCTTACTCGATTTCTGGCGAGGCGATCTCTCAGGCGTCTTTTTGTGCGGCCTGTGTAGAAAAAGCCCTTCTCACATGGACAAGACAGGCGGTATATTACTACGGTAGTGTTACAGTTAATGAAATCACTTTGTTTATAGATATATCTGTGTTAACGTCAGCAAAAAATATTTAGTTTGCATCACACACCAAAACAACACCTACTGCTGCGGTTGCTTTGGTATCAAAAGCTGGATAGAAAGACACGAGGGAACGTCTGGAACGCTCCTTCAGAGGAAACGGGAAAGTGTCGGCACAGAAAAAACAAAAAAAACATGAAGAGCTATTGTTGATAAACGAGGTAAAAAAACATTGGTGGTTCGGTTGATACTTTGGTTGATACTTTGGCTTCTTAAAGCCCTGTTTGGTCACGTAGTGGACGAGCGGACTAAGTAGCCTAGTCCAGTCTAACAGGAAACAGATGGCTGATGGATAATGTTAGTGTCCATATGGGAAATGCTGACCTGCTCATCAGGATCTGATCTGAATACTGACTCACACAGCGATGGCTCAGCCTCAGGAGCAGTTTAGGGTTAAGCGTCTTGCTCAAGGACACTTCGACACGTGGGCTGGAGGAGCCGGGGATTGAACCGCTGACCTTCCGATTGGTTGACGACCCGCACTACCTCTAAGCCATAAAGACCGTAAATAGCATAAACGCAGAGTGCAAGTGCTTACAGCAACACCAGTGACTTGACTTATCTGCTGAACACACAGCGAGGCACTTAAAGACCAATAAATCAATCAGTTAACACATCAGGCATTTTTATAATATCAAAAAAATGTTTACTTTTGTGTAGTTTATTTATGGAAATAGATTTTCTGTTTACAGCTTAAAGGTCCCATATTATAAAAAGTGAGATTATCATGTCTTTTATATTAGAAAGCAGGTTTAAGTGCTTCGTAAATACTGTTAAACTATCAAAACGCTCAATATACGGAGAAATACACACAGCCCGTATTCAGAAAGTTGTGCGTTTGAAACAAGCCGTTAGGATTTCTGTCCTTTTGTGATGTCACAAATATACAATATTTAGACCATTACACAGTTTTAAACATTCTAATAGTGTCCCAGTTTATTTCCTGTTGCAGTGCATGTGAATAACATCAGCTGACAGGAAGTAAACATGGACCCAAGCTGTTACCTAGCAACGCAATTCGGTTGCAATTCCATTGAAATGCACTAAAACGGAGCGTTTCAGACAGAGGGTGAATACAGGTATATTCAGGCAGACAGTATGAGGAAAATAAAGTTTTTTTTTTTTTAACTTTACTGCATGTAAACATGTTCTAGAAGAAACACAAAATACAAGTATGAGCGTGGAAATGAGCACGATATGGGACCTTTAAACACATTTCTCGTATTCTGAATCTTAAACCAGCATTAAAGCCTTAACTGTGGATTAATGGTTTCTCTTTGCTGCAGAGCTCCATGGGCAGCGGTCTGGCTCTGGCCATTTCCCAGGCGTCTCACTTCCTGCAGCCTCCTCCACACCAGTCCATCATCATAGAGCGGATGCACTCTGGTAGGACATATAGCAATGTTACATATTTACCACCCTAAGTGATGCTTGACCTGTACATACTGAAAACCATGTTTGAGAGTAAAAAGCTATCCATGAGGAAATGTATAGTATGAAAACTTCTTGAAAAACCAAGTGAACTTCCTGTGTCCCCCCCCCCCTTTCTTCCTAGGAGCTCGTCGCTTTGTCACTCTGGACTTCGGCCGTCCCGTGCTGCTGACCGACGCTCTGATCCCGACCTGTGGCGACCTGGCGTCTCTGTCCATAGACATCTGGACACTGGGTGAGGAGGTGGACGGTCGCAGGCTGGTGGTGGCCACCGACATCAGCACCCACTCCCTCATCCTGCACGACCTGCTGCCGCCGCCGGTCTGCAGGTTCATGAAGGTCTGTATAGTTGCAGGACGGCCGACCTGATGTTCTGAGTTTCGTCAGTTTACCGTAATGACGTGTTCTCCTCGTTTGCTTCCTGCAACTCGTAGATAACCGTGATCGGGCGCTACGGCAGCACCAACGCTCGGGCAAAGATCCCGATGGGCTTCTACTACGGCCACACGTACATCCTGCCGTGGGAGAGCGAGCTCAAGTTGATGCACGACCCTCTGCGGGGAGAGAGCGACGCGGCCAGTCAGCCAGATGTGGATCAGCACTTGACCATGATGGTGGCGCTGCAGGAGGACATCCAGTGCAGGTAAGACCGGAAGGAAATCAGCATTTTGCATTTGTGCAAACTCATTGAAGGCATTTTTCTTATAAAAAAATCCAACGTAAAGACCAAAACCAAGAATGGTTAAGCCCCGAGCCCGTAGGTTCCTGCTGAAGACGTGTATCTTCAAAAACAGCTCACTAATATGAAATTGAATTAGTAATTTCCAGCAAATGTTACTCAAACAGGAAGTGCATTTGTTGGGGACTATTTTCTGTGGTGTATTAATTCACACGTGATGCTCTCCCGTTCTTGTTTACCAGATATAATCTAGCCTGCCATCGGCTGGAGACCCTCCTGCAGAACATCGACCTGCCGCCTCTCAACAGCGCCAACAACGCCCAGTACTTCTTACGAAAGCCAGACAAGGTGGTGGAGGAGGACCAGCGCGTTTTCTCAGCCTACCAGGACTGCATCCAGCTGCAGCTGCAACTCAACCTGGCTCACCACGCCGTCCAGCGGCTGCGCGTATCACTCGGCGCCAGCCGCAAGTCGCTCCCCACAGCCGGGGCTCCGAACGCCCAGGAGCTGGTCCACAACTCGTCCACGGAGCAGCTGAGGACCATCATCCGCTACCTTCTGGACACGCTGCTCAGCCTGCTGCACTCCAACAACGGTGAGCTGGACCCAGCTGGACCATCAACTGTTATATGACAGGGTTACAAATGCCAGCATTTTTCCCCCTGAACTAGGAGTGTTGCCGGTACTGGCCATAACGTGGTATTTAATAATTGAAATATACATATCGTGTTAATAATACTCATATGATAATTTAGCACCCCCTAAACCAGAGGTCAGCGACCTTTACTATCAAAAGAGCCATTTTAAGCACAAAAGAAAAATCTGTCTGGAGCCGCAAAACATTTGATCATTGTGACGAAGGTAACACAGTTTATAGTCTAAGTATAGAGAATATAAGTCTAATGCAGTGAGGGCCAAAGTGCAAATGTACTACGGAGTATTAGGGTCACATTGAGGGAAAAACATCTGAGATTTACAGAATAAAGTCATAATATTACAAGAAAAAAGTCGTAATATAACGAGAATAAAGTCATAACTTTACGAGAATAAAGTCATAACTTTACGAGAAAAAAAGTCGTAATATAACGAGAATAAGTCATAACTTTAAATGAATAAAAGTCGCAATATTACGAGAATAAAGTCATAACTTTACGAGAAAAAAAGTCGTAATATTACGAGAATAAAGTCATAACTTTACGAGAAAAAAGTCGGAATATTACGAGAATAAAGCCATAACTTTAAAAGAATAAAAGATGTAATATTACGAGAATAAAGTCATAACTCTACAAGAAAAAAAGTCGTAATATTACGAAAATAAAGTCATAACTTTACGAGAAAAAAAAAAAGAAAATAACACGTAAAATTACTACTTTATAATATTATGACTTTATTCTCGAAATCTCAGATTTATTGTTTTTCCTCAATGTGGCACTAATACTCCGTCGTACCATAGACCTACAACAATGATAAATAAAAATGTAAACAAAAAAGCAGTTATTGATTTCCACAGGGAGCCACTGAAGAGAGGCTAAAGAGATGCAGGTTTCTGACCTCTGGACTAAACGTAGCTTGATTTCGTTATACTAAGCAGCACGATGTGCGAGACAGAAGATGGTTGTCTACATCTATATATATATAGATGTATACATCTATATATATATATGCTTAACATAGTTGATTCACACTTCCTTCATGTATTTCTTTCCAGGCCACTCTGTGCCGTCGGTGCTCCAGAGTACCTTCCACGCCCAGGCCTGCGAGGAGCTCTTCAAACACCTTTGCATCAGTGGGACGCCGAAGATCCGTCTTCACGCCGGTCTGCTGTTGGTGCAGCTCTGTGGAGGAGAGCGTTGGTGGGGACAGTTCCTCTCCAACGTCCTGCAGGAGCTCTACAACTCTGAACAGCTGCTCATCTTCCCTCAGGACAGGTAGGCCGGCAGTTTCCAAACAGTTACCACGATTTCTTTTCAGATTTCAAATCGAGTTATTACAGCCTGTTAATGCACACCCTGGTGTGGACTTTTCTGCTCAGTCAGTGATGAAACAGATAATTAAAGGGATAATTTGGGTGTTTTTAAGTGGTGTTGTATGAGGTACTTATCCATAGTAGGTGTATTACTCATAGTAGATGACGGTCGGTGTGCTCCCAGCATGGAGAAACAGACAGCAGCACCGACACCGGAGCAAAGCAATACAGTGCTGAGGACGGAAGGAAAACGTCTTTTAGCCACCTAAAAGAAAGACTCACCTCAAAAAATTGATATCCATTAAAATGTACGCTATATTTAGAATATTTTCAGCGCTCTATCTTGCCGTCTGACTGCCCGTTCCTTCTCCTTTCTGCACTTACTATTACTTATCTATTCTCAATATTATATATACTGTATATAGTGTACACTTAAACCGATATTCATTTTTGGAGCTGAGCCTTTCACCCAAGTTTTATGGACGCTATTAACTGCAGTGTTTTCCATATTGTTTGATCCCAGGGTGTTCATGCTCCTGTCCTGCATTGGCCAAAGATCTCTGAGTAACAGCGGTGTGTTGGAAGGTCTGCTGAACCTCCTGGACAGCCTGCTGTCTCCGCTGCAGCAGCCACAAGCTGCCGCCCAGCGCAGGACCGAAGGTAAAGCAGCCGTCACCGTGGCAACGTTACAGACACGTAGATCACCTCAAGTTGATGATATTTCCTTGGAGCAGAAACTACAGAGTTATATGTGACTGTGAATGTGTGTTTTCCAGGTGTTTTGGACATCCCCATGATCAGCTGGGTCGTGATGTTGGTCTCCAGACTGTTGGACTACGTCGCCAGTATAGAAGATGAATCCTCAGGTGGGAAGAAGCACCTTGGGGGGAAAGAGCGAGAGAGATCTTTTACAGGTATATTATGAGCTGTTGCACAGTCGTCCTTCACATCTGATGAATTCAACTTTTTGTCTGAGAACTACAATTTACCTTTTTTTTTGAAGAAGAAGAAGTAAATATGAAGAAAAGAAAAGAAATGCATCATTCATCAGGACTTAATTATGTCATTAATCACCGGTTTATATCTCCTGCTGCCCAGATCTCACTTCACGTGAGATCATACGCCTCATCTCATTTCAACTATTTATTCATTTCTCTCATCCATCGGCCCGTTCCCTACACTTCCTCAGCTGCTTCCAGCATCTGTGTGATTTAATCCAGTGGTACTGATGAGTGTTGTTGTCCGTCTGTCCTTCAGGTATTCAGTGGAGCTTCATCAATAACAGCCTTCAGTCTCAGAACTCCAGCAGGTCGGCTAAAGGCAGCAGCAGCCTGGACCGACTCTACTCACGCAAGATCCGCAAGCAGCTCGTCCACCACAAGCAGGTAAATGTGTCTCAATCCAACACCAACACACACCTTCAAACCCAGACTCACAAATGTACGGATCCCCCCTAGACCCCTAAGACAACATTTTTATTAATTTGTGCCCACAAGTTAGTAACTCGTTCCCTCGAGTTACTAACTCGAGGGATCGAGTTACTTCATAGTGCACTTCCTCCAATCAACTTCGGTAAAGTTGGAAAGATATTGACAGATTCAAACTTCCTGGATCAATAACTCTTAACAGAAACGTTGTTAAAACACCAACGAGGGCTCTTTCTAACCGTAGTAAGGTAGACAACGAGCTACAACCTCATTTTAATCACAACGAGCCTTTAGTCCTCTGAGCTGGACACATTACATCGGTCTCTATGCGCAGCCGGCTGTGAGACGAGTGGTCAGGGACCGTCTACAAAGTGCAACGCCGAAAATAGAAAAATATTCAATAACTTCAGTTTTATACAGTGTAGTACCATCAAAATTACTTCAAACATCAATGATCTCCTCATAGTTGTACTACGACACTTAGTTTGGAAAAATATGGGAAGAATATTCAATAACTTCACTTTTATAAAGTGTAGTGCCATCAAAATGTCTTAATTAGTTTAATAAGTATAACCAGGAAGAGACCATTGATGTGTGAAGTGATTTTGGTGATACTATACTGCATAATACTGAAGTTATTGAATATTTTTCCCATTAAAAATTCAAAAGAATTATGCAAAATCATATTTTTCCAAACTAAATGTTGTAGTACAACCATGAGGAGATCGTTGATGTGTGGAGTAATTTTGAGTTTAACTCGTTCCCTCGAGTTACTAACTTGAGGGCACGAATTAATCAAAAGTTTCTCCTAGGGGTCTAGACGGGCTCCGTACAAATGTGTTCGGATACAGCGTTGATATATGAACATGTGCATAAAAGTCCAACATTAGAAACCCCAGGAAAAATGTTTTTTCTCACCTCTCTTTGACTCATTGCCCTTCTCATGAAACTGGGTTGTCTAGAGCGAATGCTTTTTCAGTGCTTATATTTATCATGCCCTTTTTATTGTAGCAGTTAAATCTATTGAAAGCAAAACAGAAAGCTTTGGTTGAGCAGATCGAGAAGGAGAAGATCCAAAGCAACAAAGGCTCCTCCTACAAACTGCTGGTGGAACAGGCCAAGCTCAAGCAAGCCACGTCCAAGGTGAGCACTTCATCAGACACTGCTGCACAGAAATGACTTCTTCTCCATGTTTTCTGAGATGAATATCAACACGGTTTTAAAAGTATGAAGACAATTATGCAAATTAGTTTGTCTATTACGGTGGGATTTTACCGACCAGGCTGTGGAGATGTGAAATTAGGCAAATCCTATTGATATAGCTTTCCATGAGCGGTGAGACGCATCACGATATCAGAACCACTTATTTGGAGTGGAAACGAAGTGGAATAGTAAAGCTTTACCTTCACAAATATTTTTATATTAACAATGGATCCCATCACTTTATATAACTGAATTATCAGTCTCCTCTATAGAGCTTTTCAGCATCTTTCAGCTAATTGTTCTGGTGGTTTACGGCACCCAACAACACTGTCGTGGTTTACTCTCACTGCTCTCATTAACCTTGTCTATAACTCACTGCACACCTCCTGCTCAGCAGCAACAGTTAGCGACTAGCCGGTGACGAGCATAGCGGAGCATTTAGCAGCTAAAGAGACACATATTTTTCTCAGGAGTTGTTGGAGACCAAAACGGAGCTAAAAGAGAGAGAATATTGGACTTACATTCATCAGGTGGACGCAAACACGACATTGCTGAAGTGCCTTAAACCTGCATTCTCTCTACCAGCCAGCAGGGGGCGACTCCTCTGATTTTATAGAAGTCTATGAGAAAATGAGCTTCTACTTCTCTCTTGATTTATTACCTCAGTAAACATTGTAAACATGAGTTTATGGTCTCAATCACTAGTTTCAAGTGTTCTTCAATACAGCATGATGTTCATTTAGTAAAGTATGGTCCCATTTAGAGTGAGATAGACCATAAAGCGGGGGATGCTTTAGGGCGGGGCTACCTTGTGATTGACAGGTCGCTACCTCGGCGTTGTCCGGTCTGGGAGTCGTCCGTGTTTTCGTCTTACAACTTTAACCCTTTCACTGTGTGTTTTCACTTCATCAAAGTTAATATTAACATTTTGGTCGCATAAAAAAACGTCTTATTCAGTGTTGGGATGTACTTAGCTCCACCCTCTGGTGTCACTTCTGGTTGCAAAAAAACAAGATGGCAACTTTCAAAACTCGAGGCTTCAAAACAGTAGTCCACAAAAAAATGAGTGCTGTCACGGTGACTACGTGCACTTCTCATGTACAGTATCAGTATCTTCAGTATCAGTGTGTATCCATGGTAACACAGTTTCAGTTAGCTGAGTAACATCTTTTTACGGCTGTTTTTTAGTGTTAGTGAAGAGAATTAAAAGACACACACCTTCATATATATAGTCAAAGATAGAAGTTGTTCGTCTCTGCTTTCCTGCCATGTTAACAGTGCAGTGGATAGCTGCCGCCATTTTGGGTCTGTTAGAGGAACCGTTTTGGGAAATAGATTTATTTTTCTTTCATCCAAGAGTGAGATGAGAAGATCAGTACCGCTGTCATGTCTGTGCATTAATGGAGCAACAGCTGGGCGTCTTTATGCTGAGATAAGTTAATCTACTGATGCTGATGCTCCTCTAATACAGTATATGAACGCCTCTTTCTCTCTCAGCACTTTAAAGACCTGATCCGTCTGCGGCGGACGGCTGAATGGCCCCGCTCCACGCTGGACACCGAGTCCACAACAACCAAAGAAGCCCCAGAAGTAGAACCTCTGCCCTTCACGCTGTCCCATGAACGCTGCATCTCTGTGGTGCAGAAGCTGGCCCTCTTCCTGCTCTCCATGGACTTCACCTGCCATGCTGACCTGCTGCTCTTTGTATGCAAGGTATGAAATCTGACCCTGGTTTATATATATATATATAGGGGCTCGTTAAAGTCAGTGAATCTGCATGTACCCATTATAAGTACTTTATATCCCCACAGGTCCTTGCTAGGATAGCCAACGCCACAAGACCCACAATCCATCTGTGTGAGGTGGTGTCTGAGCACCAGCTGGAGCGTCTGCTGCTCCTCCTCGTGGGGACCGACTTTAACCGGGGGGACATCTCGTGGGGGGGGGCCTGGGCACAGTATTCCCTCACCTGTATGCTACAGGACATCTTAGCAGGTATATTTTCTCTGTTGTGACTTGATAAACCGTCGGTGTGTTTGTATGTTCGAGGTTTTTGAAAGAAATATTTAGTCTGACACTAATTGTTGTTTGAGTTTCAAGCCTCGGCCACACTGGGAACGTCAGCAGCGCGTGGCGGCTGCGTTACCGATTGTTTTTTATTTTGGTGGCTGCTCTAACCAGCTTCTAGAGATTCGAGGTCTCGCCTATTTTTAACGCGAGCCGCGCGGTTCACAGCAACTACAGACAGTGAAAGTGATCTATTGACTGTATATTAACATCATATCAGCAACATTACTACAGTTTACATGTCTAGACATCTGTAGAAAATGTCATGACACAGACATGAACATTTTTTTTAAATCAACACTTCCTGCTTTCATTTCGAAATAAAAGCCCTAAAGCGTTTTTTTCTGTGGACAGAATTTCTTCATTTGTTAACACAAGGCTTTTATTCTGAAATATTTGCAGGACAGTGTTGTAGAACATGCAGTGACTTGCAGAGCTCCATGAATGAATATAGTACAGGGTTTTAATGGTGTATTATTACTATTATTTACAAATTACCACATGTTTCTTAGCCTTTCACTGTCTAAAATAAATATAAATGACATTTATAATGAAATGAAATGGTCATTATCAAAGGTAGAGTCTGTAGAAAGAAAGAGCTGACAGCAGCAGCCGCCACGTGACACGCTAGAAGAAATTCCATCGGTCTACTCTTGCAAGATTTGCAGATAATTTGTCAAATGATACGCCAGCTATAAGCTTCTGTTATGTGTGTGTACTGATGTAGTTTTGCTAGCGTTGAGAGGATAGCAACGTCAGTCCACCACTTTCCAAACTGAGATATCTCAACAATCACAGGATGCATTTTATACACATATTCAAGTCCCCCTTGACTTTTCCTCTAGCGCCACAGTGAGGTTAGTTTTTACTGAAATATCTGAGCAACTATCGCCTTGAAATGTAGTAAACACATTCCTGGTACTCTGCGAATGAAGTGTATCAACTCGTGATCCTTAGACATTTCTAAGGATTCTAGACTTTATCTACAGTCGTCATCAGTTCAAATACCATAAATACCATAAATACCTGATAGACATCAACATGTTAGCAGCACTGTTCTGCCAAAGCTGCCTTCACATGAGAAGATATTTGCTCTTCACTCACCGCGAGGCAAAGCTCAGAGCAGGTATGTCATCAAAAAGTGCGCAAGAAATGTCATTCACTGTTTCTAGGCAACAACAACGCTTGCAGCTGTAATCTCATTGGTCGGGCTTTGAAAGGTCAGCGGCAAACAAGGTCAAAGTTGAAATAATTTGAACTTTGAGCGCAATGCTCAATGGCAGTTTCGAGCGGTGCACCAATGGTAGCACTTTTACCTAGTCGGGGTCGGGCAGCCTCACATAAAGTTAGCTGCTCAGATCAGTACCGAGCTCACAGTTATTTCTTACTGTATATCATTCATTTCCCGCCAGTATTGCTTTAATTTCTACGCAGTTCTGTTGAATAACACACGTCTCTTAAAGCTTTCATGGACAGAATAGAAGGTATAATCGGTAACTATCGGTGTTATGCATAAAAACAACAATCTGTATCAGGGTTTCACAAAACGCTTCAGCATAATATTCTCATGATATGATTACAATCATTGAAAGTATGCTCCGTGTGGGAAGCACGCTCCCTCGTACACATCAAATATGATGAGAACAACATATTTGAGGCTGCAGTACAACCGCTTCAGCTTCCATAACCACTGCTCCGCCTGGTGGATAGGGGCATCATGGGGATCTCCTTTCAGCCAAGGACCCGGCAAGGTCCCAGCAGGGATCTGCCTGGGTCCCATCACGGAGGATCTTAGGGCCATGTTGCATCTGAACGTTCACACTTCAACACGTTATCCCGTTAATTGGTTAACATTATTTAACTTTGGTTGTTGTCCCAGGTGAACTGCTGTCTCCGGGCTCTCTGGACATCATGGACGAGGTGGTGGTGGGCGAGGAGACCGGGGCGTCGTCCTCCTCGGCGGGGGCCGATTCGGACGACTCCCTCCCCCAGCCGACGCCCATCCCCCTGGTGGAGAGCATCGACGAGGCCCTGGTGCCTGATATCATCGCAGGTACTACTGGGAACCTGTCGTGGGTAGCCCCGCCCATTCTCCACACTCACCACAACACCACACTGATGCTGATATGAACACACACTTTTAATCCCCACAATTTAAAGTGTGTGTGGTAAAACATTCTCTATTAGTTGTCATTTGAAGTAGTGGTGTTATGATGACTTCTGCATTATTTTAGTTAATAGTTGACATTTTTCACTTTGGACACAAGGAGTTGTTTTACTATCTGACTGTGTTCTCATACAGAAACACTGAATTTGGTCATTACTGTATCTTGTGTCTGGACTAGAGGAGCTAATCGGCATTAAAACTGCCCAGTAGCGTTCTAAAGAAAGAGTTTCTCCTGCTTGTGTGTGTGTTCCTAGTGTGCTTGCTTGGCAATATTAAGGCTGTTTTCATTATCCGAAGGTGCTCCACCTCTGTCATCTTTGGAAAAAGATAAAGACATAGACTTTGACTTGCTACAAGACCTGATGGATGTTGATATTGATCCTTTAGATATTGATTTGGAAAAAGATCCACTTGCTGCCAAAGTGTTTAAGGTATGTTGATTATGACGTCCTGTTCCTCTCTTTTTATTCTCTGTATTTACAGTAAAGAGAAAGTGAGAATATTGTAAGATAGTTGTATGTTTATAGGGAATAAGTTGTAACATATTCAAGAATAAAGTTGTAATTTATCAGAATTTATAGAACATTTATAGAATTGATCAGAAAAATGTTTCAGATAAACGGATAATTTTACAAGAAAAGTCATAATCCTTCCCTCTCACGTCCGCCCTCAGCCTATAAGCAGCACCTGGTACGACTACTGGGGCGCTGACTATGGCACGTACGGGTACAACCCGTACATCGGAGGGATTGGGATCCCGGTCTCCAAACCTCCGGTTGCTGCTGAAAAGCCCGGGTCACAGAGTCTTTCGGTCTCCGTCTCCCAGGGTGAGTTAAATGCTGGGTTCTGAGGCTGGCCTTGACTTCTCTAAATAAACGTTATGATGTTCTTTGACCTTCGTCTCTGTGTCTCACAGCGCTGGATGCCCGACTCGAAGTGGGCCTGGAGCAGCAGGCTGAGCTGATGCTCAAAATGATGGCGACTCTACAGGCCGACTCAATTCTACAGGCTCTCACTTCAAGCTCATCTACAGGTAACCACGTCAACTAACAACACCAAAGAAAGCAGGATATGGTTGTTTCACTGCTTATCAATAGAGTTTCTATTGACAGACTATAATATGTATCAAGGCTGTAAGATGTGCTGGGTGTTTGGCTTTCAGTGAGCCAGGCCTCCAATGGGACTGATGACTCCCTCCTGAGAGCTCTCCATGGAGGAGGCTCTCCTCCAGCCAGCAGCCTGATGATCCAGCCCTCGTCCATCCCCATGTTGAGTGCCTGCTTTAACAAGCTCTTCTCCCTGCTGCAGGTCCACCACGTACAGGTAGGCACACGCATGTACAAATGTAAAACACGAATTACAGCGAATATGAAAGCCGCAAGCAGCAACGAGCTGGTTTCAGGCTTCACAAAGTCACTTCAGTTAGTTTAATTCTGTCTAAAGGAGGAGTAGTTGCACACTCAAAGTCCCGCCAGTCATATTTCTTGGGAAGCATTTTGTTTAATGTTTAGATGGCTTAATAAAAATGGTGATGTTTGGACAAACTGTCATTGCTTTATGGCTAAATTTGCACCAGGCCCATGCACATTTTGAACTGATGGTGCCCCCTATTGAGCGATTTCAAAATAGTTTTACACACGTGGTTCAACATCGGTATGAAACATATCCTGTGAGTTTGGTAGTGATTGGGCACCCATTCTTTGCATTTGAAGGACATTTTCTGTGTATGTTTGAGGTACTCTTGTGGACATATCCTGCAAGTTTTGTAATGATTGGTCAAACGGTTGTTGACTTAAGTCTGTTTATGTGTAATAATAATAATAAACCGCACTAGTTGAAATATAGGATATAATCTCAAACTTTTTACATATTCAACAATATATAGTCTGTTTCATTAGACAGCTGGACGGCTTTTCACCTGCAAATCAAGTTCATAATAACCAATCGTTAATAATAACCAATTTCATACGAGAGTTTTTGAGATTGAATAACTTCTGCATTTCCTCAGGATACCTCGTAAACTCGATGCCATTTTAAGTATAACAGAATCCTTCTTCTTCTCTCTCAGCTGGAGTCCCTGCTGCAGCTGTGGTTAACACTCAGTCTCAACACGTGTGCTAACGGCAATGAAGAAGGCGGATCAGACATCTTCCTGTTCAACGCCAGCCGAGTGCCCACCATCCCACTCAACCAAGGTCAGTCCTTCTCAACACCTCTGACCTCTCACCTCCAGATGAGGGTTTCTGGACAATATTTGTGATTGTTCTGTTGTTAATTGATTTACAATAATAAATATATACATACATGTGCATAAAGCAGCATATTTGTCCACTCCCATGTTGATAAGAGTATTAAATACTTGACAAGTCTCCATTTAAGGTACATTTTGAAAAGATAAAAAATGTGATTAATTTGCGATTAATCGCGATTAACTATGGACAATCATGCGATTACATATTTTAATCGATTGATAGCCCCAATATATATAAATATATATATTTTTTCCTTGTGTATTTATATTTTTTTTGTTTGCATATGTGTTTCCAGCATCCATCAGCAGTTTCCTAACAGTGCTGGCGTGGTACCCCAACACCTCTCTGAGAACGTGGTGTCTGGTGCTGCACTCTCTGGCCCTGATGACCAACATGCCAGCCTGCGGTCAGTACTCCACACTCACTGGGTTCCTTCTGTGTGTCATCAACCCTACACTAACACTAGGGAGGTCAAGAGAACTGATACCTCAGGACCAAGTCAATGCCAAAATTCTGAAAACGTGACGGTATCTGTTTTTCTATAGAAATGCAGGTAGCGTAAGTACAGCGTCCCAGGGACGATAGAAAATGTGTTTGGGACACAGTAAACTCACCATCGATGAGTTGAAGGGACGCACCCTGTTCTTTCCCTGATAATGCTACATCAACAAATCTGTGTTGAAATCCACAGGACGAGAGCTAGTTAACGGCTGCTAACGGCTAACGTTAACTAGCTCTCGTCTCACAGGACGAGAGCTAGTTAACGGCTGCTAACGGCTAACGTTAACTAGCTCTCGTCTCACAGGACGAGAGCTAGTTAACTAGCTGCTGACAGCTAACGTTAACTAGCTCTCGTCTCACAGGACGAGAGCTAGTTAACTAGCTGCTAACGGCTAACGTTAACTAGCTCTCGTCTCACAGGACGAGAGCTAGTTAACTAGCTGCTAACGGCTAACGTTAACTAGCTCTTGTCTCATAGGACGAGAGCTAGTTAACATTAGCTGCTTACGGCTAACGTTAACTAGCTCTCGTCTCACAGGACGAGAGCTAGTTAACTAGCAAGCTAACGTTAACTAGCTCTTGTCTCACAGGACGAGAGCTAGTTAACTAGCTGCTAACAGCTAACGTTAACTAGCTCTCGTATCACAGGACGAGAGCTAGTTAACATTAGCTGCTAACGGCTAACGTTAACTAGCTCTTGTAGCACAGGACGAGAGCTAGTTAACGGCTGCTTACGGCTAACGTTAACTAGCTCTTGTTTCACAGGACGAGAGCTAGTTAACTAGCTGCTAACGTTAACTAGCTCTCGTCTCACAGGAGGAGAGCTAGTTAACTAGCTGCTAACGTTAACTAGCTCTCGTCTCACAGGAGGAGAGCTAGTTAACGGCTGCTAACAGCTAACGTTAACTAGCTCTCGTCTCACAGGAAGAGAGCTAGTTAACTAGCTGCTAACGTTAACTAGCTCTCGTCTCACAGAAGGAGAGCTAGTTAACTAGCTGCTAACGGCTAACGTTAACTAGCTCTCGTCTCACAGGAGGAGAGCTAGTTAACTAGCTGCTAACGGCTAACGTTAACTAGCTCTCGTCTCACAGGACGAGAGCTAGTTAACGTTAGCTTCTAACAGCTAACGTTAACTAGCTCTCGTCTCACAGGAGGAGAGCTAGTTAACTAGCTGCTAACGGCTAACGTTAACTAGCTCTCGTCTCACAGGACGAGAGCTAGTTAACGTTAGCTTCTAACAGCTAACGTTAACTAGCTCTCGTCTCACAGGAGGAGAGCTAGTTAACTAGCTGCTAACGGCTAACGTTAACTAGCTCTTGTCTCATAGGACGAGAGCTAGTTAACATTAGCTGCTAACGGCTAACGTTAACTACCTCTTGTCTCACAGGACGAGAGCTAGTTAGCTAGCTGCTAACAGCTAACGTTAACTAGCTCTTGTCTCACAGGAAGAGAGCTAGTTAACGGCTGCTAACAGCTAACGTTAACTAGCTCTCGTCTCACAGGAAGAGAGCTAGTTAACTAGCTGCTAACGGCTAACGTTAACTAGCTCTCGTCTCACAGGAGGAGAGCTAGTTAACTAGCTGCTAACGGCTAACGTTAACTAGCTCTCGTCTCACAGGAGGAGAGCTAGTTAACTAGCTGCTAACGGCTAACGTTAACTAGCTCTCGTCTCACAGGACGAGAGCTAGTTAACGTTAGCTTCTAACAGCTAACGTTAACTAGCTCTCATCTCACAGGAGGAGAGCTAGTTAACTAGCTGCTAACGGCTAACGTTAACTAGCTCTTGTCTCATAGGACGAGAGCCAGTTAACATGAGCTGCTAACAGCTCATGTTAACTAGCTCTCGTCTCATAGGACGAGAGCTAGTTAACATGAGCTGCTAACAGCTCATGTTAACTAGCTCTCGTCTCACAGGAGGAGAGCTAGTTAACATTAGCTGCTAACGGCTAACGCTAACTAGCTCTCGTCTCACAGGAGGAGAGCTAGTTAACGGCTGCTAACGGCTAACGTTAACTAGCTCTCGTAGTTAACGGCTGCTAACGGCTAACGTTAACTAGCTCTCGTCTCACAGGACGAGAGCTAGTTAACTAGCTGCTAACGGCTAACGTTAACTAGCTCTCGTCTCACAGGACGAGAGCTAGTTAACTAGCTGCTAACGGCTAACGTTAACTAGCTCTCGTCTCACAGGACGAGAGCTAGTTAACTAGCTGCTAACGGCTAACGTTAACTAGCTCTTGTCTCACAGGACGAGAGCTAGTTAACTAGCTGCTAACGGCTAACGTTAACTAGCTCTTGTCTCATAGGACGAGAGCTAGTTAACATTAGCTGCTAACAGCTAATGTTAACTAGCTCTCGTCTCACAGGACGAGAGCTAGTTAACTAGCTGCTAACGGCTAACGTTAACTAGCTCTCGTCTCACAGGACGAGAGCTAGTTAACGGCTGCTAACGGCTAACGTTAACTAGCTCTCGTCTCACAGGAGGAGAGCTAGCTAACGGCTGCTAACGGCTAACGTTAACTAGCTCTTGTCTCACAGGAAGACAGCTAGTTAACGGCTGCTAACAGCTAACGTTAACTAGCTCTCGTCTCACAGGAAGAGAGCTAGTTAACTAGCTGCTAACGTTAACTAGCTCTCGTCTCACAGGAGGAGAGCTAGTTAACTAGCTGCTAACGTTAACTAGCTCTCGTCTCACAGGAGGAGAGCTAGTTAACGGCTGCTAACAGCTAACGTTAACTAGCTCTCGTCTCACAGGAAGAGAGCTAGTTAACTAGCTGCTAACGTTAACTAGCTCTCGTCTCACAGAAGGAGAGCTAGTTAACTAGCTGCTAACGGCTAACGTTAACTAGCTCTCGTCTCACAGGAGGAGAGCTAGTTAACTAGCTGCTAACGGCTAACGTTAACTAGCTCTCGTCTCACAGGACGAGAGCTAGTTAACGTTAGCTTCTAACAGCTAACGTTAACTAGCTCTCGTCTCACAGGAGGAGAGCTAGTTAACTAGCTGCTAACGGCTAACGTTAACTAGCTCTCGTCTCACAGGACGAGAGCTAGTTAACGTTAGCTTCTAACAGCTAACGTTAACTAGCTCTCGTCTCACAGGAGGAGAGCTAGTTAACTAGCTGCTAACGGCTAACGTTAACTAGCTCTTGTCTCATAGGACGAGAGCTAGTTAACATTAGCTGCTAACGGCTAACGTTAACTACCTCTTGTCTCACAGGACGAGAGCTAGTTAGCTAGCTGCTAACAGCTAACGTTAACTAGCTCTCGTCTCACAGGACGAGAGCTAGTTAACGGCTGCTAACGGCTTACGTTAACTAGCTCTTGTCTCACAGGACGAGAGCTAGTTAACTAGCTGCTAACGGCTAACGTTAACTAGCTCTTGTCTCACAGGAAGAGAGCTAGTTAACGGCTGCTAACAGCTAACGTTAACTAGCTCTCGTCTCACAGGAAGAGAGCTAGTTAACTAGCTGCTAACGGCTAACGTTAACTAGCTCTCGTCTCACAGGAGGAGAGCTAGTTAACTAGCTGCTAACGGCTAACGTTAACTAGCTCTCGTCTCACAGGAGGAGAGCTAGTTAACTAGCTGCTAACGGCTAACGTTAACTAGCTCTCGTCTCACAGGACGAGAGCTAGTTAACGTTAGCTTCTAACAGCTAACGTTAACTAGCTCTCATCTCACAGGAGGAGAGCTAGTTAACTAGCTGCTAACGGCTAACGTTAACTAGCTCTTGTCTCATAGGACGAGAGCCAGTTAACATGAGCTGCTAACAGCTCATGTTAACTAGCTCTCGTCTCATAGGACGAGAGCTAGTTAACATGAGCTGCTAACAGCTCATGTTAACTAGCTCTCGTCTCACAGGAGGAGAGCTAGTTAACATTAGCTGCTAACGGCTAACGCTAACTCCTAACGTTAACTAGCTCTTGTCTCACAGGACGAGAGCTAGTTAACTAGCTGCTAACAGCTAACGTTAACTAGCTCTCGTCTCACAGGACGAGAGCTAGTTAACATTAGCTGCTAACAGCTAATGTTAACTAGCTCTCGTCTCACAGGAGGAGAGCTAGTTAACATTAGCTGCTAACAGCTAACGTTAACTAGCTCTCGTCTCACAGGACGAGAGCTAGTTAACATTAGCTGCTAACAGCTAACGTTAACTAGCTCTCGTCTCACAGGAGGAGAGCTAGTTAACATTAGCTGCTAACAGCTAACGTTTAGCTCTCGTCTCACAGGACGAGAGCTAGTTAACTAGCTGCTAACAGCTAACGTTAACTAGCTCTCGTCTCACAGGACGAGAGCTAGTTAACTAGCAGCTAACAGCTAACGTTAACTAGCTCTTGTCTCACAGAACGAGAGCTAGTTAACATTAGCTGCTAACAGCTAATGTTAACTAGCTCTCGTCTCACAGGACGAGAGCTACTTAACTAGCTGCTAACAGCTAACGTCTTTTTTACCGTGGTATTGAATTGGTATCAAGAATCGTGGAATTTCACTGGTGTTGGTATCGACTACTAAATTTGTGGAATAGTGAAATCCCTAATAGAGTCCCTACTAGATGTCTCATAAATGCGTCCCAGGTTTACAATATTGTTTTTGAAACATCCATGTTTGCTTATTGGTTGTTTAAATAATTGGATTTTCCAGCAACGTACGTCATGAATGTTTTTCAGCGTTTACTAAGTGTTTTTTTTTGCCTTTATAATTCTGTTGTCAGTTGTCTGGTGTTCAGTGATTTATATAAACTCCGTGTTTGAACTTCCAGCCTCCAGCAACGGGATGAGCTCTCAGGAAAGCACAGCACAACAGATGGTGTCTGATCCCACCCTGGTTCACGTCCTGGTGCGCTTCCTGTCCGGCAGCAGCACCAACGGGACGAGCCAGCACAGCTCTCAGGTGGGACCCACTGCCACCCAGGCTATGCATGAATTTCTGAGCCGCCTGCAGGTCCACCTGTCCTCCACCTGTCCGCAGATGTTCAGCGAGTTCCTCCTCAAACTCATGCACATCCTGTCTACTGAGAGGTATGCATTCGCTTCTCAGAAAATGTTTGCATGTTGCAGCACAGTCATCAGTGCAATGTTGACATAATGTGAACTAATGGTTGATCTGCACCCTTCAGGGGTCCGTTCCAGTCAGGCCAGGGTCCGCTGGACGCCCAGGTGAAGCTACTGGAGTTTACTCTAGAGCAAAACTTTGAGGTGGTGTCGGTGGCGACCATCTCCTCCGTCATCGAGTCCATCACATTCTTGGTTCACCACTACATCACCTGCTCCGACAAGGTGGTCTCCCGCAGCGGCTCAGACAGCTCGGTGGGCGCTCGGGCTTGTTTCGGGGGTTTGTTTGCCAACATCATCCGGCCGGGAGATGCAAAGGCCGTGTGCGGAGAGACGACGCGTGACCAGCTGATGTTCGACCTCCTGAAGCTGGTCAACGTGCTGGTGCAGCTGCCTCTCTCCGGGGACAGAGAGTTCAGTGGACGGCTGCCGCCGGCCGGCAGCGGAGCGGCCGACAGCAGCGTGTCGGACGAGGAGAAGGTCTGCGGCAGCAAGGAGAGCGTGGCCGGTGGATCCGCCTTCAGTCAGGGTCCCCCTGCGGGTGTGGCCGACCTGGTGTTAGCCAATCAGCAGATTATGAGCCAGATCTTGTCAGCACTCGGCCAGTGCAACAGCAGCGCCATGGCCATGATCATAGGTAAGACGACGCTGCAGCTCCCGTCAGCTCTGCCAACAGTTTCAGCATCTTTCACCTCGTTGTTTTGATTTTACTGCCCACAGCTTTAACCTAATCTACCTGCTCAGCAGCAGACAGACACAGTTAGAGACTAGCTGGGGAACATAGTGGAGCATTTAGCAGCTAAAAGAGAGTGAATATTACATTCGCATCCATCAGGTGGACACAAACATGACTCCACATTAATGTTAAAGTAGACATGTTTGGGACATGTCATTGTTGTGTTTACAGCTAAAAAAATCAGAAACTGCTGCTCTAAATAAAGGACCAGTGGAAAGTTAAAGTGCCACATACTTTATGTTGTTAATTTTTCAAAGAATTTTCTGAATGAGAAGCAGAGAAATTCAGCCGATATAACGTTAACACTGTGGCCACAAATTACAAACTGAGAATAACTGATAATAATTAATGTTGAATGTGAATAATGAATAATATTGTGGGATTATTCCTCATTTCATGGGCTATTTTGGGATTTATAAATTTTTTATATCTATCTATATATATATATACAAATTTTGTATATATATATATATATATATATATACACTTACACGCCAAGAGAAGAAGCAAACGGATTGTCATACAGCAATATTTGGCTGAAGTTTCCTCAAACATTACTAACACTAGCCACCATAAGCTTTAGGTTATACTGCACCAACACTGGGTGTTTAATGCTTTTGAATTTAACTTCTCAGAGAAAGAATGTGTTGTGTTGTTGATGAGCTGATAAATGGGTTAATTGTTCCCTTTAAATAACCAGAGAACAAGAGAAGAAATAGAATATGAGGAGGATAAATCTCTTGTCTCTCTGTTCCTCAGGAGCCAGCGGTCTCCACCTGACCAAACACGAGAACTTTCACGGCGGTCTCGACGCCATCTCGGTGGGCGACGGCCTCTTCACCATCCTCACCACGCTCAGCAAGAGGGCCACCTCGGTCCAGGTCATGTTACAGCCCATCCTCACATACATGGCCTGTGGTTACATGGGCAGACAGGTGAGCATCATCCTGTTGGTGTTTGATATTAAAATAAGTCTGGAGCAAACGCAAATACCAAAACTTTAATGTGCGTTCTTAATTGTACATTTTATAGGGGTCTCTTTCTACCTGTCAGCTGTCGGAGCCTCTTCTGTGGTTCATCCTCCGAGTGTTGGACACCAGCGAGGCTCTGAAGGCCTTCCATGACATGGGTTGGTATACATACACAACACTTTACTCACCCCAGCGTTCAGACCAAATGCACCTTTAGACTGTGCAACAACAATATTAAGTGTTTTTGTTTATTGCGTGTCATGCCGTGCAAGATTAAAATCTTGGTCTCAGTCAGTGCACAACAGTAATCAGACTTTGCTTTACTTTTAAGCATAAAAAAACTAGCTCCACAAATGTAAGCATGGATTCTAGCAGCTTCTGGAACATCTGACCGTAGCTTTCTTGTGTTCACCAGGTGGCGTGCAGTTGATCTGTAACAACATGGTGACCAGCACCCGGGCCATCGTGAACACAGCACGCAGCATGGTGTCCACCATCATGAAGTTCTTAGATTCAGGTCCTGGAAAGACGGCGGACGGCAACCTGAAAGCCAGAGTGATGACGTCGGAGCCAGACAACGCTGAGGGGCTCCACAACTTTGCTCCTTTAGGTGCTTTCAGTTACTTTCTCCTCCACCTTATGCATCAGATCTTACAACATTACACCTGATTCTAAATGCTCCGTTTGTCTCTCCACAGGCACGATCACCTCCAGCAGCCCCACAGCACAGCCGGCTGAGGTCCTCCTCCAGGCCACGCCCCCCCACCGCCGGGCCCGCTCAGCGGCCTGGTCCTACATCTTCCTGCCGGAGGAGGCCTGGTGCGACCTCACCATCCACCTTCCTGCTGCTGTGCTGCTGAAGGAGCTCCACATCCAGCCACACCTCGCCTCTCTAGCCAGTGAGTAGCACCCAGTTTAATAATGAATAGAAAAAACACACTTTAGAAAGTTCCATCACTGTTTTTTACAAACATCAGAAGCTTTTCCATCTCATTAGTATGGAAACTCATCTCAGTGCTTTATGTTTTGCTGTGTCATCTTCCTCCCACCAACCAGCCTGCCCGTCCTCGGTCTCAGTGGAGATCAGCGCCGACGGGGTCAACATGTTGCCGCTCTCCACGCCGGTCATCACCAGCGGCCTGACGTACATAAAGATCCAGCTGGTGAAGGCGGAGGTCACGTCGGCCGTTTGCCTGAGGCTGCACCGGCCTCGTGATGCCAGCACGCTGGGTCTGTCTCAGATCAAACTGTTGGGTCTGACGGCGTTCGGCAACACCTCCTCTGCTACGGTCAACAACCCGTTCCTGCCTTCTGAGGACCAGGTCTCTAAAACCAGGTATGCAAAACACATTTTTGGAGTGAGAGCGTGTCCGTTTGTATCAGCTTGTTGTAACCTTTTCCTTTTCATGGTGCAGCATCGGCTGGCTGCGTCTCCTCCACCACTGCCTGACCCACGTCAGCGACCTGGAGGCCATGATGGCCAGCGCCGCAGCGCCCACCGCCAACCTGCTGCAGACCTGCGCCGCGTTGCTCATGTCACCTTACTGCGGCATGCACTCGCCCAACATCGAGGCCGTGCTGGTGAAGATCGGCCTGCAGTCCACTCGTATTGGACTCAAACTCATCGACATTCTGCTGAGGAACTGTGCCGCGTCCGGCACCGACCCTGCCAGTGAGTCTCACACGCAGCTGCATCGTGTTTCAGTTTTACAGCTGGAGGGAACAGAATAGATTTAACGTCTGATAAATGAATGTAACGTGATGAGTCGAGGAGCAAAAAATGTCCAAAAATGATTCAAATGAAGGTCGTTCACAGAGCTGTGGCTGCAGCTATCGATTATTTGTGATCGGGTATCGGGTATTCTACTGATTATTCCAAAGTTAATATACTAAACAGAAAAAAGACAGCTGTCTTCTTTTTAGAAAAAAAAAAAATATTTTTATTGCTCAAATTGCATACAATAATATTATATGTCGAAACCAAAACCATATTGTGCCATAAGTGCCATATTGCATTCTGAGTTTTAAAGAAAACATTTTCTGATATGCAAAAACAAATAAATTAAAAATTGCAAATTACTTTAAAAAGGATTATGTCTCATGACCTATGTCTATAAAGGTACTATGATTATAACGATCAAACTGTGATGTGTTAATATTCAGTCATCTGTATCTGTATGTAGTTCACAGGGGATCAAAAACCTTTTATTTAGTGTTGATTTTGGCGGTCACTGTCTACAAATATTGCCTCGTGTCGTAAGGTTCTTGATCTGACTGGCGCGTGCATTTGTTTTGGAAGCGAGTGAAAGAAAGACACACCTTCTTTTTAATACCGTTTTTCTTTTATGAACATAGCTGTTTGCAGGATGCATAGAGATGAGGTGATGGTGAGATTAATAACTGTTATATGACGATGGTGAAACAAAGTAAACTTTGTTTTAGCCACCAACACAAATTTATATTTTGCTGTAAAACCACGTCTCGCAATGTGTTTCATGAATAAAATAGACATGTTACATATCATACTCATGCTAATCCTGCTCCAGTATCAGCCGTAACCACAAATATAAAGTCCAAAAATACTCCTCCTGCTTCCTTTTAACTGGCTAACGTACTACTACTCACTACCACTACATGGGGAGGCTGTGGCTCAGAGGTAGAGTGGAAGGTCAGCGGTTTGATCCCCACTCACATGTCAGAGGCTTTATCCCAAGCTGCTCCTGAAGGCTGAGTCATCGGTGTGTGAATGAGCATTTAGATCAGGCCCTCAGATAGGCGTCAGTATTAAATTGAGAATGTTTCATAACCACTTAAAAACTCCTTGTAGTAACTTTAATCCGTCCTCATTTGAGTCTTTTCTTCTGTCCTTGTAGATTTGAACAGTCCTCTGCTGTTTGGGCGACTGAACGGCCTCTCCTCAGACTCCACCATCGACATCTTGTACCAGCTGGGCACCACGCAGGACTCTGGAACCAAAGACAGGTACAGCAACTGCATTATTGTTACTCAAATTGTCCTTAAAGCTGGGTTAGGCAGTGTAGTTTTCCATGATAAAGTTTCAGCATGTTGTGATTCAAGTGGACGGAGAGAAAACCAGACGTGTGCACCTCCTCTAGCAGAGAATGGAGACGTGAGACTCTGAGATAAACTCAGGATCTTCCTTTAATCTCTTCTTAAGACTCGTGACTCTTCTGGCTTTCTCTTAACTGATGATATATTTGAACTATTTCTATGATTTTATCTTGATTAGATCTTAAGTTCTGGATGTTAATTACTTTTATCATGCTTTTATTGTAAAGCACTTTGTTTTTGAATAGTGCTTTATAAATAAAGTTATTATTATTGGCTATTCTACAAATGCATGTGCACGTGCATGTTCCTTCAGATGGTGAATGATTCAACGGCAGATTATCCTGCAGGAAAAGTTGATATTCCAGCATTGGCAACAACTGCAGAGCAACCCCCCATAAAGGAAGACCGACTTATCAATACAACAATATTGGCAAAGTGTTTAGAGAAGATGTTAAGCTAATACTCCCCCCCCACCGAGGGACTGAGGAGATGAAGTGGTGTTTTCCAAACCACATGATGATGTTATTCATCAGAGCTTGTTCTGAATGTTCCCCCCCCCTTCAGGATCCAGGCTCTGCTCCAGTGGGTCCACGACTCCTCGCGGGTGGCGGCCCACAAGATGAGCGGCCCCCTGGGATACGCCGGCGCCTGCTCGTCCTCCGCTTCGCCGAGGGAGTACGGCCTCCTCATGCCTTCGCCCTCCCACCTCCACTGTGTGGCAGCCATCCTGTGGCACAGCTACGAGCTGCCCGTCGACTACGACCTGCCGGCGCTGCTCAACAGAGAGCTCTTTGAGTCAGTCATCGTCTTTTCCCTTTTTATTAACACCACACATGCACACATGCACACATGCAATGAATAGCTCACCTCGAAATGGAAGTTTAGTCAATAAATGCTCACCATGCTCAGGCAATTAGAGTCGCCCTTTCAGACATTTGTGATGGCAAATTTACATGTTGCTGTCATGTCTGAATAAGCGTAATTTACATAAAAGTCATGATAGAAGTCAAACTACGTTTGTCCTCGTAAAATTTCTGTAACACTTCTAATACGACTCAAGTCTGAATAGGATAAAAACAGCACATGTTTAAATATGCACAGGGAGAGATTACATGGATATCTGTAATACATTTATCATTTGTTTTCTCTTATGCACAAAAGAACAGGAAACACTGAATGAGCCAGATTTAAGTTGTTTAGAGGAAGAAGTCAAACTAAGGCTTTATAAAATTTCAACCAGGAATCTTCTGATTACTAGACGACCTGCTCTTCCTCCTGAGTCAGGGGTCAGGGGTCAGGGTTCAGCAACCTGCAGCTCTTTAGCTCCTCTCCAGTGGCTCCCTGTGTTTTTTTAAAAATGGAAATGAATAACTGTTTTTTGTTTACATTTTCATTTTCATTTATCATTGTTGTAGGTCTATGGTACGACGGTACGACGGAGTATTAGGGCCACATTGAGGGGAAAAAATAAATCTGAGATTTAGAGAATAAAGTCATAATATTATAAAGCAGTAATTTTACGTGTTATTTTCTTTTCTCGTAAAGTTATAACTTTATTCTCGTAATATTACGACTTTTTTTCTCATAAAATTATGACTTTATTCTCGTAATATGAATTTTTTTCTCGTAAAGTTATGACTTTATTCTCGTTATATTACGACTTTTCTTTCTCGTTAAGTTATGACTTTTTCTCGTAATATTACGACTTTTTTTCTTAAGTTCAGACTTATTCTCGTAATATTACGACTTTTTTTCTCGTAAAGTTCAGACTTTATCTCGTAATATCACAACTTTTTTTTCTCATAAAGTTATGAATTTTTTTTCTCGTAATATTACGATTCTTTTTCTCATAAAGTTATGACTTTATTCTCGTAATATTACGACTTTTTTTCTCATAAAATTATGACTTTATTCTCTTTATATTACGACTTTTTTTCTCGTAAAGTTATGACTTTTTTCTCGTATTACTATGACTTTATTCTCGTAATATTACGACTTTTTTTCTCGTAAAGTTATGACTTTATTCTCGTAATATTACGACTTTTTTTCTCGTTAAGTTATGACTTTATTCTCGCAATGTTACGACTTTTTTTCTCGTAAAGTTATGCCTTTATTCTCGTAATATTACTACTTTTTCTCTCGTTAAGTTATGATTTTTTTTCTCGTAATATTACGACTTTTTTTCTCGTAAAGTTATGAATTTAGTCTTGTAATATTACGACTTTTTTCTCGTAAAGTTATGACTTTATTCTCGTAATATTACGACTTTATTCTGGAAATCTCAGATGTTTTTTCCCTCAATGTGACCCTAATACTCCGTAGTACATTAACACTTTGGCCCTCACTGTATTAGAATTATATACTATATACTTAGACTATAAGCTGTGTTACCTTCATCACAATGATCAAATGTTTTGCGGCTCCAGACAGATTTTTTTTTTGCCTGAAATGGCTCTTTTGATAGTAAAGGTTTGTGACCCCTGATCTGAGCCGTACCTATAATATTAATCCTGTTTCAAGGCATTTCGAGGCTGCACTTGAATATGGACCTACAGCAGTTGTGTGGTTATATTAATGAAGTTAGTTTGTTTTTATTTTCTGGTACATATAATAGTCTAAAGTATTTAAACACACGGGCTCTTGGTAAAAGATCTTAATCCCCCCCGTATTCAACCCTACTTATGACACACATTTCTTTCAAATAGATATTATTTGTTGAATACTGAACGGCCCGATTGGGTTACACCTCTGTGACGTAGTTTCAAGAAGTTGTGATCGAAGATGATGATCAATAGACGATATGCATGTTATACTTTTTCGAAAACATGAGGTCTTTCAGAATCCGTAAACCAACTGTATGTCGTCCAAAAGCTATGTTTTATTACAAAGCAATTTAACAAATAAGTCATACAGATATGAACTTCGGAAATATGAGAAATAGTTGTGAGCAAAAGATCCAGGATAACTTTCTCGTCAGTCTACAATATCATGCTTGGTATCCCTGGAAACTTGAAATTGCAAGCTTTCTAATGCACCTGAATGCACCTCGACTTGAAACACACAGCGTCCACTATTAACGATGGGAAACTAAGCAATTCTGAACCACCAGACAGTTACAGATATCGGCTCGGAGAGGAACGAGGCGCCATCGTGGCTCAAGACTTGATTTTTGTTCCAGACGAGCTCTGGCACTTCTGTTCGCCTGATTCAGAGGAATCTAATGATGCCTGTTTTAGCCCCGTGGCCCCCCCGATCCTCCAGTTTATCTGTCTTAGAGCATGGAGGTGTTTGGTCATATATACATATTGATCAATATTCATTGTGTTTATTACTATTTCAATGTTTTTGGGGGGGACTATTTACAGTAACTTTTGTAGTCAGAAGACATTTAGTTGCGTCATTATTCATAGGATCTTTGATATAATGATGATATTGCCATTGAAATGAATGACAATCTTGTGTTTTCTTTATTGCATCTCCATTTACTCAGTATTGGTAATAGAAACACTTCTTCCAATGGATTCATATTCCTTAGCTCACCTTTCAGATGAGACCAGATATACAGTATGCATATAAACCTTACGGCTGAGGAGATGTTCCTGATTAATTTTGGATATATTATTATTATTATTATTGTTATTTTAGCCGCTTTTTCCTTGGGCTATAGGGCTGAAGAGGTTAATGAATATTGCACAAATTAGAGTCTGTGGATGCTTCAATATTCTAGATAATCTTACTTACCATGAAGATGTATTGATATTTGTGCATCCTTTGAGGACTACCGCTGAATGCCTGCTGATTGGTTCCCTTCCTGTCCCTCCAGGCTGCTGTATAACTGGTCCATGTCGTTGCCGTGCAACATCGTGCTGAAGAAGGCGGTGGACAGCCTGCTGTGCTCCATGTGTCACATCCACCCGAGCTACTTCTCCCTCCTCATGTCGTGGATGGGGATCGTCTCGGTGCCCAGCGCCAGTCACTCTCAAGCCCAGCAGCACCGCCTCGCCATGACCGACGACGGCAAGAAGCAGCACGACGCCAACGCCAGCGCCGCGGGGCTCACCGACGACTCCAAGCACGCCAGACCCCCCGTTAACCTGTCGGAGTCGGAGCTGACCACGCTGTCCGCTGCCTCCCAGTCTCCGGGAGCCATAGAGCAGCTTCTGGACTCGGGCTTACCCTCGCTGCTGGTTCGCAGCCTGGCTCAGTTCTGCGTCGGCCTCCTGGCCAGCGCCGACCTGCCTCTTCCCGCCGCTCAGGCGGAGAAACGACATCACCATCACCACTACTACTCGTCCTCCTCGTCCTCGCACGTTCGGACTCCTCTGGCTGCAGAGCTGGCCGCTCCGGTGCTGCGCTTCCTGACTGAAGTAGGAAACAGTCACGCCATGAAAGACTGGTTAGGAGGACCGGAGGTGAACCCGCTCTGGACTGCGCTGCTCTTCCTGCTGTGCCATTCCAGCGCCAGCGCAGGCGCCAACGCGGGCTGTCAGCCGACGGGCTCCGGATCTGCGGCGGGTCCCCCTCCGGCCCAGCCTCAGGCTTCAGGGTCACGCTACTCCCTGGTGTCCTCTGGGCAGGCGGGAGGTCTCACCACCCAGCAGAGGACGGCTCTGGAGAACGCCACCGTGGCCTTCTTCCTCCAGTGTATCTCCTGTCACCCTAACAACCAGCGGCTCATGGCTCAGGTCTGTGTTCACGTAATGGCAAAGACTTAAGGGTTCACTCTCTCTGAGATACCACCAGTTGAGTTTTGACAACTTGGACACAGATTTAGCTGATGTAATTAGTCAAAAGTTTGGAGACACTATTAGTCGTGTTTTTAAAATATGGTAAAGTCATTTCTTAAAGAAGTAGGAACCCTGTTAAGTTCTTGCTGGTATCAATGAGAACCTCTTCTTATTTAGATGTATTCATTGGTGTCTGTATTGATTGGAATATGTTTACTGGCTGCAGGTTCTCTGTGAGCTCTTCCAGTCTGCACCCCAGCGAGGCAACGTGCCCATCTCTGGAAACATCTCAGGCTTCATACGAAGGCTTTTCCTGCAGCTCATGCTGGAGGACGAGAAGGTCACGGTCTTCCTCCAGTCTCCCTGTCCGGTGGGTAACCGGCTCTGCTGTTGAACATCTGGTGATGATGTGCATCTGTGCTGCGTCTGTGCAGAGACGTTAACCAGAACTCCTGCCTCAGTGTCATCATACATGTATAGTTGTTGTCTGTCATGAACGATGCTCTCCTAATGTAAATATAGAAGAAAGAGCTCCTGTTGCTCTACAGTGAGCCGCTCCTCCCTTTCTAACTGCTTCATCAGATTTATGTCAGAAGGCCTGGCCCCCCCACCAGGTCGATGAAACGGCTCAAACTGAGTGATTGATGTAGAATTCAGCTTTGACCACAAGAGGACAGCACAGCAATGTTTATGTTTATTTCATTTCTCCTTAAATCTTTCTGTTGGGGACGCAGGTAGGAGCTGGTCTAGTTATTAGCAAATGTTATATACGTCACTCTGATAGTCTGTAATTTGTTTGGTTCACTCGGTCCAGTTTGGTCCAAACTGAAGTAGCTCTACAACTATTGGATGAATTGCCATTCATGTCCCCTTCAGGATGATTTACATAAACTTTGGTGACTTTTCATCTGGCTCCATCATCAGGTCAATACTTTGGTTTATGACCAACTGCCTGCAAAACTAACGACGTTCCCATCATCAAGCAAATGTTAGCATGCTAACACACTATGCTAATTATCATTGTGCGCCTTTTAGCATTTAGCTAAAAGCACTACTGTGCCGAAGTCACAGAGTCGCTGGCATGTCTATAGACATTTAGTCTTGTATAGTGTCGTTTAATTCAAGTTTTTATAACTAAGATCTTATTTGTAATTTTGGCCATCATTCCACAATTGTTCTCAACAACTTCTTGAAGAAATAATGGAGAATGTTGAAATCATTAATGTTCCTGGTCCATATCTGCTGATGAAAAAGACCCTCATTACTCTCTAGTTACTGATATGTCCTGTAGTGAAGCAGATCGTTATATTGTTATAACATGTCTTTTCTCTTCTCAGTTATACAAAGGACGCATCAATGCCACCAGCCACATGATCCAGCATCCCATGTACGGAGCCGGCCACAAGTTCCGCACCCTCCATCTGCCCATCTCCACCACGCTGGCTGAAGTCCTGGACCGGGTTTCTGGTACGTTTCACTAGAACGAGCTGCCATATACAACAACACACGGAGCAGGGGTTTGGATCAGTGCACTGAGCAGTGTGGATATGTACAGTAAGCCTTACAGCCAGTAGGAAAGATCAGCTACTAGCCCGTGGATCAGCACAACACACCTTGTGAGAAGGCACATTAATGAGCTGATGTTTTATAGCTTAAGATCATAATCATCGGGGTGTCCTTATGGCCTGGTACCATGTTTTTTTTTACTTAACTAAGGCTCAGATTATCAAACAACATGGTTCTTATATCCTTTTATCCATTCATATGTAGAGAATTAAGATGTGTTGCAAACCTGTGGACATATAACTTCGAGATACTGAGAAACAGAAAATGTTCACACGGAGCACGCTGTCAACTCGATCATGGTTCGGTGAACCAGGATCCCAGATCAGCGGCTCCTAACCTGGCGGTCTGGAGGGCCTCAAAGTGTCGCAAAAATGCATATCTGAGGGGTCTAGAGACAATTACCAGGATAAGAAAGCAGTACATAATAAATAAAAACATTTCCTAAAGAAAAGACATTATTGTTCATAGTCACATGAAACTGGTGACAACAGGTTGCATGTAGGCTTTAGGGCGGTTTTACATTAACATTTTCTATTGAGGTTGAGCATCCTAGAAAAATATAAATAAAAATCCTTGAACAAAATCCTCATTTTTTTTATTAAATAAACTATTAAATCAAAACTTTCTTTAATGAATGTAACTCGTCAGTTCGTGCCTCCCTTTGTGTGCAGCAAGCGGGAGAGCAAACTGCTTTTTGACCGCGTTGAATTTTTTTGTTTTTAAAGGCTAAACGGCAAAAAATATGGATTTAAGAAGAACATTTCATTAAATAAAAACATGTTGTGAACTTTGGAGTTATTGGAATTTTTTTGTTTTGATTACACAAGTTGGAAACAATCCTACACATTCACCACTAAAGGTGTGAATCTTCACTGGCCTCACGATTTGATTATTATGTCCTTCTAAGGCATAGGAGCCCTTCTAGTTTTACATGACACAATAATATATATTATATATATATTAATCACTGCCGCCAGCCCCTCCGTAAACGGGAGGCTGGCCATGGGGTGGCCGACATGGAAAAGGGCTGAGCTGGCAATGTTGTCCTTGAACTTCCCACTGGCTGGTCCGCAGCAGCAGACATGGTGTCACTGTGTTTCCTAAATCTTTCCTCCAGTATGGAGGTAGATGAAAGAACAACAGACATGGAAGTACTTCCTCCCTCCAGGGTTAAGCTGGACTGATATACTGTATATTTCCCCTGATGTGGTGTTGGCTCTCCCAGTCTCAATGTGAGAGGGAATTCAGCTGTCTAAGCAAAATCCAGACAGACTGGAGGTCATCTCTGAAAGTACAGATGATACACAAGCTGATGTTGGTGTCACTTTGAAGGACCCACAATGCTTTTATTCTTTAATGTCATATTTTCATTATTATTGTGACACCTTTACTGTCTAGTATCTTAAAGGTGCTCTAAACGATATCCACAACATTGATAAAGCAGCAAATGGCTATTGTCTATGTAAAGATATAGAGGACTAGTGTCTACCTGAGCAGAGAATGAAGTCTCTCTCCCTCTGTGTGTGTGTTGGAATCCAAGCTTCTCCGTGCTTTGTTGACATATCCGCACATGCCTTTTAGTGCATGTTCGTGCATGTGAGCCACAACAGCTGCAATTTTTAATTATAGCCTAAATTATTAACATAATGCATCCCAGCCGTCAATCCCCAAAAAGAATATATTGCTCTTATTTCATGCTGTTTTCTGTTCATCCAAACAGACACACCCAGCATTACTGCCAAGCTGATCAACGAGCAGAAGGAGGACAAGGAGAAGAAGAATCACGAGGAGAAGGAGAAGATGAAAGCAGACAGCGGCTTCCAGGACAACTACAGTGTTGTTGTGGCATCAGGTACTCACTCTGTTCCACACACAGACATTAGCTCATTATTCTACACACCAATCAGACTGAAGAGGGAATTGTGGAGATTGTTTACTAAATTTATAGTGAGATTAAAAACAAAATTTGTTTCACCTTCACCTTATTAAATCTGGAGATGAGAATAACGTCCCAGCCCTGATTCTGATGAGAACCAGTCTAACAGTCCGGTGATGTCTCCGTGTTGTCCGTGTCTCTCATCAGGCTTGAAGTCTCAGTCCAAGCGAGCTCTCTCGACCCCCCCCAGACCTCCGTCCAGGAGGGGTCGCGTGATGAGTGAGAAGTTGACTGCTACGTCTGGTGTGGACCCTTCAGCCAAAACCATCAGTGTGCCTGTCTTCCATCTCTACCACAAACTGCTTCCAGGTACCACATAGTATACGAGTGCTAGATTAACATCCTGACTCACATCTGGAAGCAGAACATCAAGGTGTTAGAGTCAAATACTAAGAAAATGAAGGTATTAATGAAGTGAATCCTCTCCCCTCCAGGTCAGCCCCTCCCATCCGACATGACTCTGGCTCAGCTGCTGACACTCCTGTACGACTGCAAGCTGCCGCAAGGCTACCAGTCCATCAACCTGACGGTCAAACTGGGCTCCAAGGTCATCTCTGACCCCGGCCTCTCCAAGACCGACTCCTTCAAGAGGCTGCGCACGGAGAAAGGTACCAAAAACAGCTCTTATGTTCAAATAATATTGTCATTTTATATTTTGACTTGAGCTTCACAGCTAAGATCTCTGACAACATCTAGATAGATAGATTGATTTGTCTTTGGCCTCTCCAAATACAGCAAACACATCATTAAAACATACAAATATACAGTTTACAACAGTGCAATGGGCAGGTAACTGCAGGTTATATAAATAATACAAGAGAACACATCTTCGACTTCTTATAAATGTTCCGCTTGAGACCCAAACTCTCAATATGGTGGATGTGAGGTACCTTCCCTGCAACACTAACACTCTTTGAGAGCTTATATAGACTGCTCATCAGTAGTGGAAGCACTTGTGTACACATTTCTATTATTTACTGTAATTCACTTCCATTTAACACTTTTTGAGAAGTGTTCCACATCCTGTAGAATTGTAGCGAGCAGTCTGAGTGTTAAAGTTCAAAGTCAGGCTGGAATGCAACGCTTTATCAGTTCTAGGGTAGCATAGGATAGCACTTTATTTATCCCCGTGGGGAAATTGCAGTTTCACAGCAGCACAGATTCTAACAAAAGACAGTACATAAAATAAGAATAGGACAGGGCATACAATAAATAAGAATAACAAATATCCAAGGGATAAGAACACTAGTAAAGTTATGTTATAAAGGCAAATAGAAGGTAAATAAATATGTGCATTATAAATAAATGATGTGCGATAGCAGTAGTGTAAATATTATATACACGTGAACAGGACAACAGGGAAACAGAGGCATTAAGAGAGGTGATTATTCAGGATAGGAACAATCCCACTATATAGGAATACCTCACAGACAGCAACGGATGCTTGGAAGCAGACAGATGTCTTCCTTTTCAAAGTGTTCTTGGGGTTCCCAGACCAAACACACAAGGTTTGTTTCAGCCTCACCGAATAGGCAAGCAGGTTTGTTGTGAAAGCGACCTCTGAATCTATTTTTTTTGCAACTGTGCAAGAGGTGACTCCGAGGCACCGTTCACCAAGTGGTGGAAATCTGCCATTGTTCACTAATCCATCAACTGCTGGCCTTGTTAAGGTTTAGACATTAGGATTAGGTGTTCTATGCCCTTTGTCCAATATAAAACCAACTGAATGGAAGACAATGAAATGAAGGGATAGTGGTGATTTTTATAGACTCCTTTGTAACTGAACATAATGTGAAAAGAAAAGATGTTCAGGACTTACAATGCAGGTGCGTTCTGAATGGTTCTGAATGAACTCTGTTGCTGAAGGACATTTAGTGAGGACAGGTTGTTGCTGGGATCAAACTGCTGACCCTCCTGTAGACAGCGCTGCAACGCAGGCGGTCCGTAGATGTGGTTACTCTCTAGGACTGGTTATATTTAGCTACCTGATTCTGCAGGCTCCAGGGTCAGCACTAGGTCGGATTCATTTTTAACATCAACGTCTTGTTTTGATGATCTCAGCACTGGTGAATCTGCAGAACTGCTCTGGTACCTTTTGTTCATCGACCGTTGTCCTGTCCACCATCCACAGCTTCCATTGTAAAACTGCTGTCTCTCATTTGATTGGATGAGTTTTGTGATGGATGGATGGGTGATTCAGTATCATAGATGTCGTACTGTCGAGGCAGATGGCCGCCCACCCAGAGCCTGGTTCTGCCTGAGGTTTCTACCTGATAAAGGGGAGTTTCTTCTTGCCATGCATACTCAGGGTGGATCTGTTGTACTCTAGATTAGAGTACGGTCTAGACCTGCTCTGTATGAAAAGCGTCTCAAGATAACTTCTGTTAGGATTTAACGCTATATATAAATTAATTGAATTGAAGGACATAGTTGAACACATCATCAGCATGTTTTTTTTCCTCAGCTGCACAGACAGAAGTAATGAGATTGGTGATGGCTCCGTCTATAGTACTCTGTTTCAGTATCCCAGTGAGAGTAACAGTGAGCCAGCAATTCCTGTTTATTCTCATTCTGATCACATCACCACGAGTATCCAAGACATGTTTTTGCCTCTGAAAGAAATGACCCTGACTGCTGTCTGCCTTAATGCGCTCGCATCATGTACTCGCATCATGTACTCGCATCATGTACTCGCATCATGTACTCGCATCATGTACTCGCATCATGTCTTGCGTTCGCTGCATGTAACTACACTACTTAACCTTTTCGCAGCAGATAAATGAAAGTAAATGACCCCTGATAAAGATGGTGAGATATTTATAAATACAATACTTTCAGCATGTGGAAATGTAGACTACATCAGTCTCCTCCTGTGTACCTTTCACAGAACCAGTTGCTGGAGGCATCAATATGATTCAAAGTGCTTGTCAGCATCTGAAATGCCGCCCCCCCCAAACCTTTCAGAAGTAGGAATCGGGGGG